>CM075345.1:150340000-150830000 GCA_037693485.1 Kitagawia praeruptora | reverse complement strand
TGATAATAAGATTAAATTCTAATATTAAAAGTAAATTAAAATTTTAAACCAAATATAATTAGGTCTTCTAATTGAATAGATTTAGATCTAATATTAGAAAGTGAGTTTATTTAATCGATAGTAGTATTTTATTCAAATACAACCCAAATATAAGTAGATTTTATAAATTGAATAGAATTCTCAATGTAAAAATTCGTAACTTTCTTTTCTCTTCAATTTGCGAGTACTTTCAATTGGATAATAATTGTTAAACCAATACTAAATAAAAAGAGCATAATTGGATAACTCGAGTGGTAAGGGTTTATCCTCTATTGTCTCGGGTTCTGGGTTCGACTCTCGCACACCCCGAAAATTATTAAAACAGATATTCACTTGTAAGGTTATAAGCCAATATATTCAAAAAAAAATACTAAATAAAGATAATTTTTTTGATTTTTGCGTGACCTGTAAAATCATCTAAATAAGAATTTTAGAACTCGATATAAATGAAAATAGTCAATTGACTATGTGAACTCTTTGAAAATGCACACCTAGAGGGGTAAATATGTGTATCTAACTAACTAAGTCCAATTTTAATAATTACCAAAAATAATTTGCTGATTTCAATTTATGCAGAGACAAATAGCCCGTTGAATGCAAACAGTAAGCTAGATGCACAAGCAGTAAGTAAAGCGCAAAAAATTAAAGAACACGCAAATCTTTTAGCCAGATTCGACCCCTAATCCCCTATGGTCTACGTCCAGTGAAAGGCATATGATTCAGCCTATTTGTAGTTAGAGGATCCTAATCCAATTAAATTAGATTGTAATAAGTAAATAATATCAACTGTCACGGGAATCTCAGAAGATGAGAATTGTCAGAAGAAAAATCAACAAGTCAATCTATTGTTTTGATGTTTTACACTGGAAGAAGATTCAGTTATCTGATCAAGCCTCAGAGTAGCATTGAAACACTTGGATTCATTTAAAGGACAGAGATTTCGATAAGTGATAAGAAACAGTATCAGTACCGAATGATTTAAGAGAGTGAAGAAAAGAAAGAGACCACAGTTTTAAGTCAAGATGAAGAACAGAGATTGGAGTTAGTCGTTCATGAACCAGACAGTACATCGAGCGTCAACAATGATCAATGTGTATGTTCTTTATTAATATTACGTGGTACACAGTGAAGTATTGACTATTAAAGGATTTGTGTTAATTCTCTTTTAATTATTTAAATCAAATAATTAATTTTAATAAATAAATTAATTCTATCAGAATTAATATATTTGTTAAAGTATTTATTAATTTAATTAAATCAGAAATAATATGAAAAAATAATAATTATTTAAATGATTTCTTTAAATCATTTAATTAATTATAAGCTGAAAATTGTGCTAATATAACTATCGGAGGATAGTCATATTTAGTTCAAAGTGGATAGTCATATTTCATTCAAACTGGATAGTCATATCTCGTATAAAAATCAGAGTTATACCGAGAGTCATATCTCGTGTAAAAATCAGAGTTATACCGAGAGTCATATCTCGTATAAAAATCAGAGTTATACCGAGAGTCATATCTAGTTCAACAGGCTGTCATCAAGTTTTAAAGGATAGTCATACCGAGAGTTATATTGTTTGTTAACTGATAGTCATATCAGTAAAAACAAAGCAATATGACTATGGCTGTGTTATAAAAGACAGAAGGTTGCAAAGCATCAGTAGCATCCGAAAATATCATTCAACACAAGAAATACAGCAACATATCTATCTCTCTCTCAAGAACATCAAGCTCAAATTAATTTCCAGAAATTCAAGTTCAACATCTTTGTAATATTTGTTCCACTGGAAGTTAATCATTTGTGATTCTTGTACAACTAGCGAATTAAGTTTCCTAGTATTTATCTTGATTGTTATCAACTAAATTAGAAAAGTTCATGTTGAATTTTCTAATTAGATGTTAATCACTTGATAATCATTTGGACTGATTTTGTAACAACCATCAAGTTAATATATTGTTATATTCAACTTGAAAATCTGTTCACTTTATTCCGCATAAATTTGTTTGAAATAAATTTAATTTGAAGAACAAATTTTGAGAATTGAGAAAATGGTATAGATTGTATTCAACCCCCCTTCTACAATCTTATTGGACCTAACATCCAGACCCCTTAACAACATGGTAAGAGAATATATTATTTATCAATGATAAAACGATTACAAGATACAATAATATATCAACCTCCCAGCTGCTGACAAGTGGCTTGCTGAACACCTGTTTCAGAACTTGCTCTCTAAGCTATACTTCCCAAGTATACTTTTCAAGCAACGTTCACCAAACCCTAGTTCCCTATCCAATATGTCCAACAACTAATGCTTACAAATCGAACAATATAAATCAAGATATGAATACAGCTCAAACTATGAACTCTCTAAGATATAGCACGTATATGATATATTCAGAGCTGGAGAGAATCGAAAAGATATAGTAATGAAAAATTGAGTTGTAAATATTCTTTGTGTGCTTGAATGATTTCCAAATTGATTCCCCAAAAACGAATTGAACATAAGAACAAGGTTTATAAAGTTTCACAACCAACGTTCGAAAATCAATCAATCAATTATTCACGTCTAGAATCCAATTGACAAGTCCCAATAACACCACAAGATTGTAGAAGGGGGGTTAAATACAATCTTGAACAAAAAAAATTCGAACCAATGGAGGCTGATCAGTTTGGTAAACAGATAATTAAAACAGGAAGCAAACACACAACACTTACAAATTTTCAGGTGGGTTTTCTAATCCACCTGAAATTTATATTTCAAAGAAATAATCTGTGAAGAAAGTACACAACTACGGTTACAAAGGTTTGAATACAAAAGAAAACCTAACTATCCCTCTCTTTGAGCTAAGTGTTTTCTCTCGTATTACTTTCGTATTACTTGTATGTGTATGCTCTCATACATAGGCAATGCTATACTTGGGTTATTGTTGAAATTATATAACAGCATACATCGAGATTGACAGAAGGAGAAGTAGAGATTGTATATAATCTGATGTATTTATTACATAAGGAGAAGATCCTATATATAGAAGAACTAAGACACCAAAGTCTATACTAGGGTGTTATAAATCTATACTAGAGTGTATATATTCAAGGACGGTGCCTAACTTAAGCTGACAATTTTGACAATATTTGACAAGCCCTCTCACTCGAAATCCCATCTTCTGATGAAAGTCCTATCTAAGGATTGAAGAGTGGACACTAGTAGCCCTTGAGCTTAATCTGAGCGTCCAACTATACCCATTTTTAGGATCGACCGATCTTGAGTTTATTTAGTCTTTTGGGATACCGGGACTCAAATTTTTCGATCACGCGATATATTTTAGGCAATGTGAAAATAATAGAAAGTGCTGTTTTTCAGCACAACGGTGGATGACCACCAATCCGTCCTTGAACTGATTATTTTGAAGAAACTGAGACTCGACTTTGTGATCACTCAGTATTAACAAGCCTATGTCTGAACACAGGAGGAATCTACATCTATCTTCCCTTGAACTATAAGCAACTGGAACCGTATTTGGTAGACTGCATCCCTTAAGATCGTCCATGAACTAGTCCTTCTGCTTTTTTTTTACAAGAATGAAATGCAAGATATAGCAGTGAACTGTGTGTATGTACTTGTATACATACTGCTATACTGCTACTTCTGATGCTTTGTCATTTGTGGCAGTGAACTGTGTGTACATATCTGTATATACTACTACTTCTTCTGCTCCTTTGATTTGACTTGATGAATGAACTCGTCTTGACAAGGAACATCACCTGAACTTAGCCCTCTAAACTATTTAATTTACAGCAACATAATAAAATGGTGGGATGCCGTAATATCTTCCAACCGGTTGTTTGCCGCACAATTAAATCTTTAATCCGGGCAAACTCCTAAACTAAAATGATATGCTTGTACAAACGATCCTAACAGAATTTTCCCTTGAGAAAATAATTATTAAATATTTTAACGGATCTAAATACATATAATCATTTTATTTAGGAAAAAAATAAAAAATTGGGTAAAATAAACTAACCCACAAATTTAAAGAGGATGTCTCTTTTGTTTCTGGCCCAACAATAAAAAAGGCCCAACACCGTAACACAAGCCCTTTTCAACTCGCTATTATTACCTGCACCATAAAACTGACTCCTACCAGTCTGCCAGTCTGCCTCCGTGATAGCCCATATATATATATATATATATATATATATATATATATATATATATATATATATATATATATATATATATATATATATATATACGCAAATATGCATACAACTATATATCAGAAAATCAATCTTCACAAAACTGACTTCAAGATTTAGGGATGATATTAGTAACATTGTGGAGAATTTTAATAAGTTGTTCCAACAAGATAATTTGGAAACTTATATTGATGAATTTGAGAATCTAAGAGCAGTAATGAAGAGAAGTAGTCATGTGTTACCTGAAGGATATGTTGTTGATAGTTTCATTGGAGGTTTAAAAGCATCAATTAAACCATTTGTTAAAGCATTTAAGCCTACCACAATTGCTACTACAATTGAGTATGCAAGGCTACAGGAAGAAGCTTTGGCTTTAAGTACTTCAAGAGGTTATAAAATGGGGTCTTCTTCCGTTGTGAAGCCTTCAGTCCCTTATTTAGCCAATGCTAAGCCACCTTTGTTGCCTACACCTATTACATTGCTTGTGAGTCTGTGACTGATTCACATAAGAATAATCAGTTTGCTTTAACAATATTTGCTCCAAAATCTCAAGGGCAGAAACCAACTAGATATCTACATATGTTAGGGCAGAAAAGATTGCAAAGGGATTATGTTATTTTTGTGATCAAGCTTATGATAGAGGGCATAAATGTAAGTTTAGAAAACCTCAACTATTCACTGTTGAAGTACCAGGAGAGGAAGTGTGTACTTTTGAGGATTTAATTGAGGAATTTGACTGTGAAATATTGGGTGAACCTTGCATTTCAGTTAATGCATTGGCTGGTTATCATAATTTTCAAACAATGAGAGTGCAAGGGATAGTTAATGGTGTTGTGGTGCATATTTTTATTGACTCTGGTAGTACCCACAACTTTTTGGATATTAACTTTGCTAAGAAATTGAAATGCTAGATGGAGAAAATCACACATCAAGCGATAACAGTAGCAGATGGTAATCACATATCTTGTACTCATATGTGTAAGAAATTTCAGTGGACAATGAGTGGAAAAGAATTAAATATTGAAGTGATGCTAGTTTCTTTTGGAAGCTGTGATATGGTACTGGGAATTCAGTGGTTGAGTACTTTGGGACCAATTTTCAGGGATTTTAAACAACTCAAAATGGAAATTATTGTGAATGATCAACCACTGTCGTTAAGAGGGATAATACCAAAGAAGTTAAAGGTCATTGAAGGAATGCCATCACAGAAAATGTTGAAGAATGCAGCACATTTATGCTTATTAGTTATTACTGGTTTGCCCTGTAGTAAAGACGTGTGAGGGGGAATTACAGACAGTAGATGTTTCTTCTACACAAGTTTATCCTAAATTGGAAGCATTGAAACAAAAGTATGAGATAGTATTTTCAGAACCACAAGACAGTATCATTAAATTCCTTTAATGCTTGGAAGCAGTTCTGTTAACATTAGGCCTTATAGGTACCCTCTGAAACAAAAAGATGTTATTGAACAACTGGTTCAAGAAATGTTAGATAGGAGTATTATTCAAGACAGTTCAAATCCATTTTCTTCACCAGTTGTGTTAGTTGGCATGAAAAATGGTACCTGGAGACTCTGTATTGATTACAGAGAATTGAATAAGAGGACTGTGAAAGATAAATTCCCAATTCCTGTTGTAGAAGAACTTATTGATGAGTTGGTTGGATCAACAGTGTTTAGTAAACTTGACCTTAGGTCAGGATATCATCAATTAAAGTTAGATTCTAAAGACATTTTCAAGACTACATTTAAGACTTATACAAGTCATTATGAGTTTTTAGTCATGCCATTTAGCTTGACCAATGCACCTGCTCCTTTTCAAAGGTGGATGAATACTATTTTTAAACCTTTGTTAATAAAGAGTGTATTTGTTTTCTTTGATGATGGCTGGTCTATAGCAAGAATTTGGAAGAGCATTGGTAACATTTAGAGGCGGTGTTGAAATTGATGCAACAAAATCAAATGTATGCTAAAGAATCCAAGTGTTCATTTACTATGAAAAAGGTGGAATACTTAGGTCATTTTATTTCTGGACAAGGAGTAGAAACTGATCCTAAGAAAATTGCAGCAATTACTCAATGGGGAGTTCCAAAAATTGTGAAAGAACTAAGAAGTTTTTTGGGCTTAAGTGGTTACTATAGAAAATTTATCAAGAATTATGCTATAATTAGTAAACCATTGACTTATTTACTAAAGAAATGTGCTTTTCAGTGGAATTGTCAAGCTCGGAAAGCTTTTGAAAACCTTCAGAAAGCATTGAGTACATCACCAATATTGGCATTACCAGATTTCAATGATGTTTTTATTGTAGAAACAGATGCATCTCAATTTGGTATTGGTGATGTGCTTATGCAGAAAGATCACCCATTGGCTTTTATCAGCAAGAGTCTTGGACCTAAATGGCAAAAATTATCTGTTTATGAGAAGGTCTTGTTAGCCATTGTTACTGCAGTTCAGAAATGGGAATAGTACTTGAGTAATAGTCATTTTGTGATCAAAACTGATCAAAAGAGTCTAAAATGGTTGTTGCATAATAAGATTTCCACACATTTTCAGCATTTTTGGCTTTCTAAATTGTTGGATTTTTTATTATGAAATTCAGTGTAAGAGTGGTAAAGAAAATGTAGCTGCAGATGCTATATCCATGATGGATAGTAAGGATATTTTATGTCTGGATTTCTTTGTAGTGTCATCTGATTTGGAAGCTTTGATTAAAGAAAGTTATAAATCTGATCCTAACATTTTACCAGTGCTTCAGCAACAGCAAATTGTGGCCAATTATGTTTTGCATGATGGTTTACTTAGGAAGAGGAATAAAATTGTCATTGATCCAAATGTTGATCTTAAACTCAAGATATTACAGTGGCATCATGTTACTCCTAAGGGTGGTCATTCAGGAAGGGATCTTACTTTAAAGAGGGTTAACCATCTGTTTACTTGGTAAGGTTTAACTAAGGAGGTAAGGCAATATGTAAGGAATTGTCAGATTTGTCAAACTACAAAGTATGATGTTGCTGCATATCCAGGTTTGTTGCAGCCACTTCCAGTTCCTTCATATGATGTTGCTGCATATCCAGGTTTGTTGCAGCCACTTCCAGTTCCTTCAGAGTTTGGGTGGATATTTCTATGGATTTTATTACTAGATTGCCAAAATCTTATGGTAAGAAGGTCATTTTTGTGGTGGTAGCTAGATAGATTGAGTAAATATGCTCATTTTATGAGTTTGTCTCATCCATTCAATGCTTTGCAAGTGGCCCAACTTTATCTAGATCATGTTTTTAAGCTTCATTGATGGCCCAGAAGTATAGTGAGTGATAGGGATGCTGTTTTCCTCAGTCATTTTTGGCAAGCTTTATTTTCACTACATGGAACTGATCTATTACTATCATCATTTTATCATCCAGCTACATATGGTCAAACAGAGGTGGTAAACAGGTGTTTAGAAATGTATCTGAGGTGTATGTGTGGAGACAGAGAAAAAGATTGGGTTTTATGGTTACCTCTAGTTTAATGGTGGTATAACACACATTTTCATACTTCTGCTCAAATCACTCCCTATGAGGTTGTATACAATCAACCACCCACTTTGCATTTACCATATTTGACAGAAGAGTCTGTGAATAGAGAGGTTGACAAGAGCTTGCAAAGAAGAGAAGATATGATTACTACTCTGAAGTTGCAACTTCAGAAAGCTCAGTCTAGAATGAAGCACTACAGTGATCAACATAGGTCTGAAAGAACTTTTGATGTGGGAGATTGGGTTTGGCTTAAGCTGCAGCCATATAAGCAACATTCATTAATAGCAAGAAGGAATCAAAAATTAGCTTTCAAAGACTTTGGACCATTTCCAGTGGTGGCTAAGATTGGTACAGTAGCATATAAACTTAAGCTACCAGATTATGCTCAAATACATGATACTTTTCATGTATCTCAGTTAAAAGCTTTTCATGGTACTCTTCCTCTTACTGCTCATATTCCACGATGGATGCATCAAGCTACTGTTACTACACAAAGGATTCCTGTAACGGTGTTAGATAGAAGGGTTGTCAAGTTCCAGAATAAAGTGTAGGTTCAGTATCTTGTTAGTTAGAAGGGCTTGTCTGAGCATGATTCAACCTGGGAAGTAGCTGAAGATTTTGAGAAACAATATCCTCAATTTGTTCTTAGTTAACAGTGTTGAACTTGGGGCAAGTTCTTTTTGAAGGGGGAAGGAATGTTATGGGAATTAGAATATTAGTCAAGATTAGTCAAAAATAGAATAAATAAAGTTTTGGCGGGAAATTCTGTTAGAGCTGTTAAAAGACATTTCACAATATAAACAATTGTAATCATTCTGTGAGATTCAGATTTGAAAATAAACAATTCTACTTCTCATCTTTTTTTTTTCTCTCTCTCTCTCTCTTTCTCTCATCTCTCTCAATTTCCCTGTGTTATCATTTCTCTTTACTTATGTTAAGTGATCTTTAGGTTTTGATCATAGAATCAAAAACATATAACAGATTGTTATAATTATCAGTGCGAGAAACATTTGAATTCTGGCTTCAAGTAAGAGTATGCGACGACCTAATTTAGATTTCCAAAATCAAATAAAATTCTCAACCTATAAAAATTCGTTAATATCTTCTATTTTTTGTTTTTAGGTAATTTTAATTGGAGAATAATTATTAAACCAACACTGAATTAAATATTATCTTCTAAGTTTCACGCAAACTATAAAATCTTTTAGAACTCAATATAGAGTTAAAGAGTAAAGTGAGTATCTAAAATCCAATTAATATCAATTTTTTATTTACTCTAACTGTTAAAAGAACAACATTGATCGTTTGGTATACAGTTGCGGAACCAATCAGGCAATCAGATACTTTCTTGTGACCATTTTATTAAGACCATCGCTATTATTGATGACCGCAGGGATCTTAAAAACAATCTATAATGATCAGAAGATTTGAGAGTGTTTGTGTTTCTGTTAATTTTTTCCTCCATCACCTTCTATTTATCTCTCTTTTTTCGGGTGCTGGCAAGTTAGTCTCCTAGAGTATGTGATTCCTTTAGGCTACGGGGGCAGGTGTATAGTTTTATGTTATGTTTGGTTGGCATGAATGAGTTAGGAGGGAATGGAATGAGATTTTGAACTAAATTACGGTAAAATTTTAATATTTTTCATTCCTTCCTCATTCCATCTTTAACAAAATATATAAGAACTCAAGCATCCCTATTTTGGAATGAATGCTCCATTCTCCCCCTACCCATTTTCTTCACAAATTTCATCATAGGAATTTTGCACCCATTCATATTTTTTCAAATTTTCCCTCTAATCTCTATAGTTTCCCTTTATTTTTACTCATTCCATTCCATTCCATTCCATTCTCCCCAACCAAACACAACATTAATATATATTTAGTCTCCTAGAGTAGGTGATTCCTTTAAGCAACCGTAACTCCGTAAGTGATTTTGAGGGCCATCAAGTATCATCCTCCATGAATCTCTTCCAGAACCAATGTTGCTTCCACACTCTATCCGTCATCTCTTCGATCGGTACATTCTTTGTCTCGGGTACCAAAAAAGCCACAAATATCGACCTTATCAAAACCCAACCGGAGAAAAACAAGAAAATTCTGTACTTTAAATGGCAGAGCATTGACAGGAACGCTTGTGCTGTAACAAATGTGAACAACAAGTTCACACAAACTGTAACACTTTGTCCTGCTGATCTTGTCTCAAGAGGAAATGTTTCACTCGGAATTAGCCATCCTAATGGTCCCCATGACCAAGCAAAGGCCGATACAAATGTGCAAATGATTACCAGAACTACAAGTGCATAAGCAGTGCCAAGATTGTCCGAATGATCTGTAACCTTGATTCCAAATACAATTGCTATAATTAGATGTGCGAGGAACATATGAACTCCAGCTGCTAGTAAGAGTATTCGACGACCTAATTTGTCAACTACACAGATCGATACAATAGTAGACAACACATTAACAGCCCCTGTAATCACAGCATAGTAGAGGGATGCATTATCCTCGATACCCAATGTATTAAAGAGCACTGGTGCATAGAACATAATTGCATTAATCCCCGTGAATTGTTGGAAAATCTATCAGTAAAAAGTACATAATTAATTGACAAATTTCTAATCTTCGAATCATTTCATTATGTTTATCAACCGAAAGATTATTACCTGTAACGCGACTGCTATGACAAGTTGAGGACGATTTCTTCGCATGAGGAGATTCCTGAAAGGATGTTTAACTTCTTTAGCTATACGGCTGGCCTCAACAAGCTCTAAAAACTCTGGCTCAATTTTGTCAGTGCCACGGATTTCACAAAGAACTGCTTTACCTTCATCCAACTTGCCACGCTCAATAAGACTGTTAGGAGTGTCTACAACTAGTAGAGCACCAATTGTTAGAAGTACAGCAGGAATTCCAGCAAGTCCTAGTGATAATCTCCAGCTCGAACCATCCATTCTGTAATTCCAGCAAGTCCCAGTTATATCTTAACTTTTTGACTAACAAAACACCAATAGCTATCCGTTCTATAATTCCAGCAAGTCCCAGTTATATCTTAACTTTGTGACTAACAAAACACCAATAGCTAATTTGTGTCGCACAAGTTGATAAGTTATATGAAGATTAATGTAGACTGACAGACTGTTTTCACATTCTCGTGAAAAATAAATAGTTATCTGAACAAAAAAAATATATTTAACTGAAGGATAAATAGCACGGATATAAATTTAGATAAACTTACTTGCTGGTGAAGTAATTAACAATATTGGCAAAAAGGATGCCAATTGTAATATTGAGCTGAAACAACATGTTTAGTCCTCCACGGATCCTAGTTGGTGCTATCTCTGATAAGAACAATGGTACAGCCTGTACTTACATGAAAACAAGTATATATATATAAAACGGGCAAAAGGTCAATTTACATACTGTACAATTTAAAATTTTATAATGTGGCATATAGAATTATAGAACTAGTTTACGCACGTTCCGGAACACATAGATACGTAAACTGGCCCCATCGAACATAGAACCGTGTCACTGGTTTAGTGTGGTCGTAATTTAGAACTGTGGGAATAAAATATGATTTTATTGTTTTGATTTTTGTATCGAATTACAGTTTCAGAAATTTTGTTCTCTTTTGAAAATATAATTTTGAGCCGTTGGGCGATAGTTACTTGTTGGGCTTCGCAGCTCATTGTTTTAATATATTTCAGGTTCGGACTTTGGAAGTTTAGTGGACTGTGTGGATTAAGTGCTACTTGATTTAGATGATATTATTGGAAAAGACTTATCGGATTGTTGAATAAATTTCCAGGACTTTATTAGATATTGAATATTGGATTTGTGGAGCTGCGTCTCCGATTTGATGGATTTAGAATATTGAATTTGACTGCTGCATTTGACTTTCATTAATTTTGGATTATTTGAATAAATAATCCGTTTTGTTTAAGTTCGTAATTAGAATTAATAGTCCGAAAAGTCGGGCTGTTACAGTTGGTTTTAAAATTTTCCACTTAGCCTACTATACTATCGAAGTGGTCATTGTACTTTCCTTTTTTTCTCTTTTCCCCATCGCCGTCTGTTGAAAAAAAATTCCGTATGTTTGACTAACGGAGTACTTAGTTGGCATTCTAGTCACCAATCCATGTTGACCACATCAGCTTCAAAATTAAACCCCAAATTAAACCCCTAAATAAATCCCAATTAAACCCAAAATAAAACCTAATCTAATTACAACCCAACCCCCCCCCCCCCCGCCTTGCCTTTCGATCTCCTCAGTCATCTCTCTCTCCTGCCATCTCTCTCTCTCTCTCTCCCTCTCTCTCTTTCCCTCCTCCCTTCTTCCTCTCATCTTCTAGAGGTTCTAAGGAGTCTAGATATGTGCTTAATTTCATCATTCTTTTCCTAATATGGATGATTCGAAATTCTAGGGTTCTTGGGTATAAATTTGGGGATTTCCATTTGGTTGATTGTTCGTTCATTTTGATGATTTCATTAGCTTGGTATGATGAATTACAGTCGATTTGGGTAGGTAATTTCAAGCTTTGTGTTTGATTTTGTATCACCACGATTGGTTTGGTTTAGATCAGACATGGTAGATCATTATATCTTTCAGGAAAGTGATTAGGAAATTTGGAATAGTCATTGCAAATAAGGGATAGCAGACAACAGATATCCAATTATTGAATGCATTCAATGTATACGTATGCAAAGAGTTTCCATTGAAACCTCCTAAATAAGCATCAGGATATGTCTAAACACTGAGTATGCCATTAAATATTTAATAATTAAGCAAATATTATCTTCATATACTTCAAGCTTTGTGTTTGATTTTGTATCACCACGATTGGTTTTGTTTTCAATTTCCTGAATTTTTTTTAATTAAAATTAAGATTATATAAAAAAAATTATAATTTTTATGAATTTATTACGATTTTTTTTGAATTTGTATGATTTTTTTAAAGTTTTTATAATTTTTTAATGTTTTTATAATTTTAATAATTTTTTTAAAGTTTTTATAATTTTAAATTTTTTTATGAATTTATTACGAATTTTTTAAATTTAAAGTTTTTAATAATTTTTTACAAAAAAAAATTATGATTGTGCTGATGTGGCGTCCACGTGGCAGGCTGATGATAAGATATATTTTTATATATATTTTAGATAATTTTATTCCCATATTTAATTGCATTTTGCATTTATTTGGATATTTATTTAATAAATCTTAATGTTTTATTGTAGAAGACAAGAATTCCTGAATTTGGAATTAAAAAGCTATTTTGGAGCTAAAAAGGGAAGAAAAAGGAGTCCGGTTCCAGACCCTCAAAATACCGCAGCTCAGAGCGTAAGGATTTATTTATATTAATAAATATTTAATTTATTTAGGAAATTATATTTATAAAAATATAATAATATTAGATATTTATTTTTATAATTTCTGAATTAAATTAATTATTTATTAATTAAAGATTATAAGCTGTGCGGATTAAAATAGCATTTCTACGAAACCCATTATATAAAACAACATAGGCCCAGCCGGTTTGTTTTTGAATAAATTAGCAAAATGAAAGCAGGTGGGTTTGTTTGTTAATTAAACAAGGAAATGAAAATGATAAAAGTGGTCCAGATTGCTTTCGGCTAGTTGTTTAATTAATAAAACAAGTGAATTGAGTATTGAGGATCCACTACTGGCAGTCGCACAAGCTGTTCTCAATCTCTCTGCAGCGCGTGAAAGACACGCGCCTGGCTGAAAATGAAGAAATGGCACGCGTGTCTTTCCAACAGTCTTCCCGCGACTGTGCTTCAGCTTACAGTGGAAAATCAGTTGGTAACGCACTGGTGTTGTTTTGCTTTCGGCAGATTTGTTTATTCCCGGGTGTGGTCTGTTTTGTGCTATAAATACTAGAGGTTTTTCATAGTTTGGAGGACACCTCTCGACTGAATTCTATTTTGTATCCTATATTCTCTCCAGCTTCCTTTGTATTTTTAGTTTTAAATTCAAATACTTAGATTTCTGCAAGTTCTATTTTGGTGGGAGAGCTACACACTGCATTCATTACAACACCACATCCTGTTTCATCCGGCTAAGTCTTTTTAGAGGAGCTAGGGGCTTGATTTTCTTTCCTCTATTTTATGTACACTTTGGCTTAATTCTCCATTTTATTGCAAATTTGAGGTACTCCTTAATTTTATCTTGCTCGTTAATATATATTTTACATGTCTAGTTTAATTATTTTTGTCAATTCTATTAATAGCATGAGTGAGTAGTTTAATTCTAGGGTATTAAGGGGAGCCAAGTTTGCACCATGATTTGGACTTAATTTGATTAGTAGATTGATGGGTAAAGAGTAATTCTGATTGATATGTTATAATTCTTAATTTGTGTAATTGCGCAATATCACAGATTAATTGATTGCAATAGGAGTAATAGATCGAAAGATTTTACTACAAGAGGCTTACATACAATTAGCGGAATTGAAGGTGATTGTGGAAGCATCATTAGATATTCTGAGAGTATTAATGCTTGAAAAAGATTAACCATTACTTTGATTACTTAATCCCAGTGAAAAGCTATACTTTTGTGATTTGTTTGGTGTAAACATGGTGAACCTGAATTGCCCTAGATCCCATTATTAATTGATTTAAATCATAGTTAAATTTGCTTTAGTAGTTAATAAAATTCTCTAATAATCGTTTGTGACTAGAAACAATTGATAATAGTTGAATTGAAATTGAAACTGTCTCCTTGAAGAATCGACCCGTATTTGCTAGTATCTACTACAATTGATACCGTGCGCTTGCGGTTAGACATAATTTTACACATCAAGTTTTTGGCGCCGCTGCCGGGGAGACGCCTAGTTTCTATAATTTTAATTTGATTGTTTTAGATTGTTTCTCTTGTCTCTTTGGAACTCTCGTTCCAACTGAGACCGATTTTACTGCTTTTCCTTGTTTTGTTGTTGATGCCCAGGACCAGGTCTCAAATGAAAGAAGATCAAGCGAAAGAGGATACAACTCCTCTTAGTCCAAATTCTGGATTTACTTGTCAACAATACATAGATCAACAAAGGAAAGAGAAGCAGCAAAAGATACCTGAACCAAAGATTGAGATGGCGGACCCTCCCAAATCTTTGAAGAACTACTCACAGCCCTCTCCGAGTGGGGTACCTACTGGCCTTGCTATGCCAGCTATTCAAGCAGAGAA
Source organism: Kitagawia praeruptora (assembly GCA_037693485.1). Classification (NCBI taxonomy): domain Eukaryota; kingdom Viridiplantae; phylum Streptophyta; class Magnoliopsida; order Apiales; family Apiaceae; genus Kitagawia; species Kitagawia praeruptora. The sequence goes on along the minus strand of CM075345.1, from coordinate 150,815,044 downwards.
TTTCGAGATCAAGCCTGCTTTGCTCACTATGATCCAACATAATCAGTTTGCTGGTCTTCCCACTGAAGACCCTACACTTCATCTGCAAAGGTTTCAACAACTCTGTTCTACAATTAAACATAAAGGAGTCACTCCAGACCAGTTGAAAGTCATGTTGTTCGGTTTCTCTCTTCGTGACAAAGCTCAAAAATGGTTGAATGATATTGACTTGACCGAGTGGGATAAAATTGCTCAAGCCTTCTTAACTGAGTTCTTTCCTCCCAACAGAACTGACGATTTGATCGACAAGATGATGGGTTTTAAACAAGATTATGGTGAATCTCTACGGGATGCTTGGGACAGATTCAAGGATTATCAACGTGCATGCCCTCACCATGGTCTTGAGAAGTGGCTTCTAATTAAACGCTTCTACAATGGTCTTGACCCTGAAACAAAAGGGATGGTTGATAACGCTGCAGGTGGCGTGTTTTTAGACAAAGGAGTTGATGATGCACATGCTTTTCTTTCAAATTTGGCTGCCAATCACTTCATTAACCCGAGAGCAGCCAAGAAAGGAGGTAAACTTGAAGTAGATGCATACTCTCTATTATCATCTCAACTCGCTGCATTGACTCAGGAGATCCACTCATTGAAGACATCTCAGCCCTCTACTCAACCTATGAGTATCAATGCATTGTCATCCATGGCTCCTATGAATAATCCTGTTTGTGAAGTCTGTGGCATCCAAGGCCACTATGGTAACGATTGCCAATACAATGCTCAAAATTCACAACATTTTCAGATGGAGCAAGCAAATGTTTTCCAACAGAGGCAGCAGTACAATCCGTATTCCAACACTTACAATCCTGGTTGGAAAGATCATCCAAACTTCTCATATAGGAACAATAACACTCAGAATTCAAATGTTCCTAATCAGCAGCAGCAATATCAGCAATCGTATCAGCTGCCCCCACAGCAGCAGTATATGCCTCCTCAAGGACCTATGAGCCCACCTGGATTCCAGAGGCCTCCTCAAAATTATGCTCCTCAAGCGAATCAAGCTGCACAGGCTGATAATCAAGGTGATATGATGAAGATATTATTATAAATGCAAACAAAGATGAACCAGATGGAGATACATAATAAGATGCTGGAAACTCAGATTGCTCAAATGGCTAGTTCTTCATCTATAAGGCAACAAGGCTCTCTACCAGCACAACCAACTCAGCCAAAGGAAAATGTGAATGCCATTGCTCTTAGGAGTGGTCGTACATATGATGCTCCTCCAATGCCTATTGACGATGTTCCTACTGAGAAAGAAAAAGAGGATTCTGAGGAAGACAAGGTAGAGAAAGTTGTTGAAGATAGAAACGAAGATGAAACTGAGGAAAGCAAGAAAAAGGACAAAGAGAAGACTGCAGTTACTACTCCACCATTTGTGCCGAAGCTCCCATTCCCTAGCAGGATGAACAGAACTAAGGTGGACCAGCAGTTTGGTAAGTTCATGAAACTTGTCAAGAATCTTGAGGTAACAGTTCCTTTCACTGATTTAATTTCTCAAGTTCCATCATATGCAAAGTTTCTTAAGGATATTCTCACTAAGAAAAGGTCTTTTGGTGAGGTGGAGACAATAGCTTTTACTGAAGAGTGTAGTGCTGTTTTACAGAATAAGTCTCCACCTAAGCTTAAAGATCCTGGTAGTTTTTCGATCCCGTGTCAGTTAGGTGCATTGTTCATTGATAAAGCTTAATGTGATTTAGGCGCTAGCGTCTCAGTCATGCCTCTCTCGGTTTTTCAAAAACTAAATATGGGAGAATTAAAATGTACACAGATGACTTTGCAAATGGCAGACCATTCGATAAAATATCCCCTTGGAATTTTAGAGGATGTGCCTGTTAGGGTTGGAAAATTCTATATTCCTGTAGACTTTGTGGTTCTAGATATGGAAGAGGACAGCCAAATACCTATTATTTGAGGTAGACCATTTCTCTGTACTACAGGTGCTGTAATTGATGTTAAAAGTGGGACTCTCACATTGAGCGTTGGTGATGATAAAATTACTTTTACTCTAACCTCTGCTCTTAAATCCCCTTTGCTTGAGAATACTTGTTGCAGGATTGATGTTATAGATGGAATTGTCCAAGACGAGACACCTCAGATTCTATTGAATGATGCATTGGAAGCAGTGCTCATGCTTAAAGCTTCAGAAGGAGAAGGACATGCTGAAGTCGATTCATTGATTCTTGAGTTGGATGGTGCAGCTGATCTGAATTGTGAGGTAACCAACATTGTCACTTCTTGTGGTGAACCTCAGGTAAATAAGTTAGAACTAAAGTCTTTGCCGTCTAATTTGAAATATGTGTTTCTTGATGAAGAAAAGACTTGTCCTGTGATTGTTAGCTCTAGTCTTGATGATAACCAGGTTTTTAAGCTTCTTACTGTTTTGCGTGCGCATAGAAAAGCTATTGGGTATAGTATTGATGATCTTACAGGAATTAGCCCAGACTTTTGCATGCATAGAATTCACTTAGATGATGACCATAAGCCTTGTATACAGGGACAACGTCGCTTGAACTCTAACATGCAAGAGGTTGTTAAAAAAGAAGTTTTGAAGTTGTTAGATGCGGGCATCATTTACCCAATTTCTGATTCTAAATGGGTAAGCCCAGTTCAGGTAGTCCCTAAGAAAGGAGGAACAACGGTAATTAAGAATGATAAAGATGAATTAATTCCCACTCGAATTGTTACTGGTTGGCGAATGTGCATAGATTACCGTAAGTTAAACACTGTTACTAGAAAAGACCATTATCCTCTCCCTTTCATTGATCAGATGTTAGAAAGACTTGCTAAGCATAAGTACTTTTGCTATTTAGACGGATATTCAGGGTTCTTTCAGATCCCTATACATCCTGATGACCAAGAAAAGACTACATTTACTTGCCCATATGGTACCTTTGCATATCGTAGAGTGCCTTTTGGATTGTGCAATGCCCCTGCTACTTTTCAGCGTTGCATGACTGCCATATTTTCTGATTTCATAGAGTCTATCATGGAAGTATTTATGGATGATTTCAGTGTTTATGGGTCTGATTTTGATGTATGTCTGCATAATCTTTCTAAAGTGCTTAAACGTTGTGAAGAGGTGAATTTGGTTTTGAATTGGGAAAAGTGCCACTTCATGGTAAATGAAGGAGTGGTACTTGGTCACTAGATTTCTGAACGTGGCATCCAGGTTGACAAAGCAAAAATTGAGGTGATTGAGAAACTTCCTCCTCCTGTTAATGTCAAGGGAGTGAGGAGTTTCCTTGGTCATGCGGGTTTTTATCGTCGTTTTATAAAAGATTTTTCAAAAATTGCAAAACCCCTCACTCAATTGTTGCTTAAGGATGCCACCTTTGTGTTTACTGATGCTTGTTTGGAGTCTTTTAACAGGATTAAGGAAGCCTTGATAAGTGCACCAATCATTCAATCTCCAGATTGGAATCTTCCATTTGAAATCATGTGTGATGCAAGTGATTATGCAGTTGGAGCAATTCTCGGTCAAAGGAAAGACAAGGTATTGCACGCCATCTACTATGCAAGTAAAACCTTGGATGAAGCTCAAGTCAATTATGCTACGACTGAGAAAGAACTTTTAGCTGTGGTCTACGCTCTTGACAAATTCCGAGCCTATCTCATTGGCTCCAAAGTCATTGTTCACACTGATCATTCAGCACTCAAGTATCTATTGGCAAAGAAAGAAGCAAAGCCAAGGCTTATTCGTTGGATTCTGTTACTCCAAGAGTTTGACTTGGAAATCAAGGATAAGAAGGGTGCTGAGAATGTGGTTGCGGATCATCTCTCACGGTTGCGTTTCAAATCTGACATTGCGTCAAGTACTCCTATTAACGATTCTTTTCCAGATGATCACCTGTTTTCGGTTGCTACTCAAACTCCATGGTATGCAGATTTTGTAAATTTCTGTGTTAGTGGATCTCACCCTCCAGAATTGACTTATCAGCAAAGAAAGAGGTTTTATCATGATGCTAACCAATATTTTTGGGATGACCCTTTCTTGTATCGAAAGTGTGCTGATGGAATCTTTCGTAGATGTGTCCCTGAGTTCGAAGTACAAGACATTCTCAAGCATTGTCATTCTCTCGCATGTGGAGGCCACCATGGTCCTTCCAAAACTGCTGCTAAAGTACTTCAATCCAGGTTCTTTTGGCCGTCTCTATTTAAGGATGCTCGTGCTTTCTGTATGGCGTGTGATGCATGTCAAAGGACGGGTAATATTTCTAAATGCCATGAGATGCCTCAAACTGGTATTCTTGAGGTCGAGATATTTGACGTATGGGGTGTTGATTTTATGGGACCCTTCCCAAGTTCTTGTGGGATGAGATACATCTTAGTTGCTATCGATTATGTGTCCAATTGGGTTGAAGCAGTTGGATCGGTAACCAATGATTCCAAGGTCGTTATGAAGCTCTTTAAAAATATCATCTTCCCTCATTTTGGAGTTCCTAGAACAGTGATAAGTGATGGTGGTTCTCATTTTCGCCACCGACAGTTCGAAACTTTATTGAAGAAATATGGCGTTACTCACAAGGTTGCTCTTGCATATCACCCTCAAACAAGTGGCCAAGTGGAGGTTTCTAACCGACAAATCAAAAGCACTTTGAAGAAAATGGTTGCAAAGTCAAGGAAAGATTGGTATTTAAAGCTAGATGATGCTTTGTGGGCTTATCGGACGGCATACAAAACACCTATAGGAACCACTCCTTATCGGTTGGTCTATGGTAAAGCATGTCACTTGCCAGTGGAATTGGAACATCGCGCCTTTTGGGCTATAAAAGAACTCAACATGGATTTGAAGGTTGCGGGGCAAGCGAGACTTCTTCAACTTAATGAGTTAGATGAGCTTCGTTTTGATGCTTATGACAACTCTCGGCTTTACAAGGAGAGAACGAAGAAGATGCATGATAAGATGATTCAGAGGAGAGATTTTCAGGTTGGTGACAAGGTGTTGTTGTTCAATTCCAGACTTCGACTTTTTCCGGGGAAGCTCAAATCAAGATGGTCCGGACCTTTTACTGTCACCGATGTCAAATTTTATGGTGCTATTGAAGTTATGGGACGAGATGGAACAAAATTTAAAGTCAACGGTCAACGCCTTAAATTATATGTGGATGGTGCATTCGTAGGGAAGATGGAAGTGATTTATCTTGACAACCCCTCCGCGGAGATCTGAACCAGCTGAGTCGAGCCAACGACGTTAAACAAAAGCGCTTCTTGGGAGGCAACCCATGGATCGTGCTTCTGCAAAGGGGAGTTCTTCTTTCCTTCTGTTTTATATATTGTAGATTTCCTTGTTTAGTGTATGAGTCATTGAGGACATTGACTCGCTTAAGTGTGGGGAGGTGTTCTCGGTGTTCTCAACGTATTATATATTAAAAAAAAATTGAAAAATACCAAAAATAATTCTAGCCATGCAATTTGATTAGTTGTTGTATTTTGCTTGATACACCCATGCATGCTTAGGAATCTTGTGTTTATGGATGCTTTTGATTGAGAAGTGATTTGTGCTTTGTTCTTGTGCACACACGTACACTAGCAAGTTGAAACTGGTAGACTTAAGTGAATGTGCTAAGTGATTAGAATGACATGAATATGTGCAAGGTAATTTGGTCTATATGCTTTGAGTACAAGTGCGTTAGAGAGACTGTTATTTGGGATTGATTATGTTTTGTCACACCAAGTGAGTTTTGAGCCTATATGCATATCTTTTGCATGATTTTTCGTTTGCTTGAGTGTCCACATGTTGTTTGCATTGCTAGCACTTGCTTGAGGTCTTTCTTAAGATGCATGACATTAATTGATGATAACATGATAAAGGCAATTAGGTATAACCTCATATTTCCTATATATCCAAACCATTTATACATGATCCATTAGTTAACCCTTTGAGCCTAATCTTATTCTTTCGGTGACACACCACATTACTTGCCATTATCCTTTTTATTCTATTAGCCTTAAATTAATTTTGAACCCAATTGTCAAAGGCTAGTATTGTGCTTAAGGGAGTGATAAGGTGTGCATAAAAGGGGGGTTTTATTGGTGATCATAGCTTTGAGAGAATATTTGGGGTTTGGTTCATAGCTTGTTAGTCGAAGTTTGAAATCATATTTATGGGATCATTGTTCTTGCTATTACTCAGCTCTCTTGAGAAAAAAAAAATTCAAAAAAAAATAAATAAAAATAAAAAATAATAATAAATAAATAAATAAATACGAGAGCATACTTATTCTTTGTGATCCTACTTTGATTCGACTAGTCAAGTTATTTATAAATAAAAGCTCAAGTGTGGGGAGGTATTTAGTGGTTTTAATAAGTATGGGAGTTGTTTGAATTTCAATGTCAGGTACTAGCTTTTGACTTAACCATTTTTGGCTTTCTTGACATACCTTGTCCCTAGCCCCGTTACAACCTTAACAAAGACCTTTTGATTGTCATCGATGATGTATGTTGCGTTAAAGGTTAGATTGATACCAAGGACGAAGCAGGTTTATGATATTGTTGGAGTTGAGTGATACACTTACCCTTTGTTTTGAGTGAATATTTTTGTGAGTGAACGGTGAGTTGTTGCTTTTGCATAGGATATCCCAGGTTGTGTCTTAAAGATGTGCTCTTGTGTGCTTAGCATGTTTACCAACTTATTCTTACATTTGACATAATTTTCTATGATCTTATGCATCTTCTTTGAGTATGCTATGTGGATACTTGCACTTTAGACACCAAGGCATTGCATTCTTATTTTGATTCTTAAGCTGTTATGACATGAGAAGACGGGTGTGTGTGGTGTTGTGTTGATGTGTGGTCTTTTGCATGAGCTAGATGGATTTTGTGGGTACATTCACTATAAACCCTCACGAGACAAAACTCGTCCTACTAGGGCTACCTAGGGGTTTAACGGCTTGTTGCATGTGCTCAATGCAATCGTGTCATCTACGAAAGTGATATTAGCTAGGATTTAGTTTTTATTTCGCTTATTTGCCCGAGGACGTGCAAATGCTTAGTGTGGGGATATTTGATAAGATATATTTTTATATATATTTTGTAGATAATTTTATTCTCATATTTAATTGCATTTTGCATTTATTTGGATATTTATTTAATAAATCTTAATGTTTTATTGTAGAAGGCAAGAATTCTTGAATTTGGAATTAAAAAGCTATTTTGGAGCTAAAAAGGGAAGAAAAAGGAGTCAGCTCAGAGCGTAAGGATTTATTTATATTAATAAATATTTAATTTAATTAGGAAATTATATTTATAAAAATCTAATATTATTAGATATTTATTTTTATAATTTCTGGATTAAATTAATTATTTATTAATTAAAGATTATAAGCTGTGCGGATTAAAATAGCATTTCTACGAAACCCGTTATATAAAACAACATAGGCCCAGCCGGTTTGTTTTTGAATAAATTAGCAAAATGAAAGCAGGTGGGTTTGTTTGTTAATTAAACAAGGAAATGAAAATGATAAAAGTGGTCCAGATTGCTTTCGGCTAGTTGTTTAATTAATAAAACAAGTGAATTGAGTATTGAGGATCCACTACTGGCAGTCGCACAAGCTGTTCTCAATCTCTCTGCAGCGCGTGAAAGACACGCGCCTGGCTGAAAATGAAGAAATGGCACGCGTGTCTTTCCAACAGTCTTCCCGCGACTGTGCTTCAGCTTACAGTGGAAAATCAGTTGGTAACGCACTGGTGTTGTTTTGCTTTCGGCAGATTTGTTTATTCCCGGGTGTGGTCTGTTTTGTGCTATAAATACTAGAGGTTTTTCATAGTTTGGAGGACACCTCTCGACTGAATTCTATTTTGTATCCTATATTCTCTCCAGCTTCCTTTGTATTTTTAGTTTTAAATTCAAATACTTAGATTTCTGCAAGTTCTATTTTGGTGGGAGAGCTACACACTGCATTCATTACAATTTACAACACCACATCCTGTTTCATCCGGCTAAGTCTTTTTAGAGGAGCTAGGGGCTTGATTTTCTTTCCTCTATTTTATGTACACTTTGGCTTAATTCTCCATTTTATTGCAAATTTGAGGTACTCCTTAATTTTATCTTGTTCGTTAATATATGTTTTACATGTCTAGTTTAATTATTTTTGTCAATTCTATTAATAGCATGAGTGAGTAGTTTAATTCTAGGGTATTAAGGGGAGCCATGTTTGCACCATGATTTGGACTTAATTTGATTAGTAGATTGATGGGTAAAGAGTAATTCTGATTGATATGTTATAATTCTTAATTTGTGTAATTGCGCAATATCACGGATTAATTGATTGCAATAGGAGTAATAGATCGAAAGATTTTACTACTAGAGGCTTACATACAATTAGCGGAATTGAAGGTGATTGTGGAAGCATCATTAGATATTCTGAGAGTATTAATGCTTGAAAAAGATTAACCATTACTTTAATTACTTAATCCCAGTGAAAAGCTATACTTTTGTGATTTGTTTGGTGTAAACATGGTGAACCTGAATTGCCCTAGATCCCATTATTAATTGATTTAAATCATAGTTAAATTTGCTTTAGTAGTTAATAAAATTCTCTAATAATCATTTTTGACTAGAAACAATTGATAATAGTTGAATTGAAATTGAAACTGTCTCCTTGAAGAATCGACCCGTATTTGCTAGTATCTACTACAATTGATACCGTGCGCTTGCGGTTAGACATAATTTTACACATCAGCTGACTGTGCATCACAGTCAGCATTTTAACAGTCAAACTAACGGAACCAATTCTTGACTGACGGCGATGGGGAAAAGAGAAAAAATGGAAAGTACAATGACCCCTTCTATACTATAGTAGGCTAAGTGAAAATTTTTAAATAGTACAGTAGGCAAAGTGACCTTTTGCCCTATAAAAAACAGGTATCAAATCTATCTATTATTATCTGTATAATACACTAACAACACATAAAATTTATGAGACATTTTATTCCATTTAAATGATAAGATATCTATAGTTTTATACTTCTATATAATAAGCAAACAAGGATATAATTTGGTTGTTTGGTTCAAGTTTGGTTCAACTATCTAAAATAATAGTGATTGTTAGATACTTAGTAAATAGATGATAGTCGTTAGATCTAATAATAAGGAATATTCTATATCTAAATCCCTCTTCTAAAGATAAAGGTTCGAATCCCGTCAAAAACAAATTTACATCAAGATTTTATATTATTAGTTCTAATCAATACATATCATTTATTAAATAACTTTTTTTCTAAATTATTAAATAACTATTATTATTACTAATAATTTTATTAATTAATTACAAAGTTAAATTATATCCATAATAAATTATTATACTCTATTTCATTTAATCATATAATTTTAAAAGTATTTAAAAGTAACACGTCCTTTGCACGGGCTATAAGCTAATTTTAATAAATCTTGGTTTTCATTTTATTTTACACATTGTCAATTTGTCATAACTCATACCCAATGTTCCAAAAATTGCTAGTCGGCCAGGGTACCGCCTAGCGCCTAATCGGATAGGCGGGGATTAATCAGACAGATTAATCGGAGAATTAATTAGTTGTATTTAAATATTATTTGTAATATTTTATTTATTAAATTTTTTTGCCTATTTTTAAAATTTTCAACGTTTTTTTGCCGATTTTTAAAATTTTCATCGTTTTTGCCAATTTTTTATCGCCTTTCAGTCAATTTTTACCGATTTCTGACCGCCTAGACCACTTTTTGACTACCTTTCAGCCGATTTTGGGTATCAAGCATATTATTTTTATAAAATGATACAAACTCATTTTTTTAATTTAATTGTTTGCTATTTGAACTTACATATTACATATACCAATTAATCAACCTAAAATTATTTAACATATAAATATATTTCAATGTCATATAGAATGATATTGTTAAATAATCTAATTCCAAATTTCAATATTAAATATTTGTTATTTTCTACCAATTTAGACCTTGATGTTATATACTATAGGTATAAAATTAAAATATATTTTAAAATGATCAATAAAAATTTACTAAAATTATTTATAAAAATCTATATTTTCAAAAAAACTTTTTAATGGTATGACATGACGTGATCGTCACGTGGTAATAAATAAATATATATAATTAAAAATATCTTAAAATATTTAACAAAATATTTAATAAAATAATTAATAAGAACTAGTAACTTGAAAAAGCTTCTTTTTTTTTTGCCAAGAAAGGAAAATGATTCCATTAAATCAAATCTTTCATCAATACATCGATGAAATCCGGGTGATTATACATCGATGAAATCCGGGTGATTATCCCACACCCACCAAATACGATCAGTTGAGGAATAGGTAGACTTAGCTAAGAAGTCAGCTACCTTATTCGCAGACCGTTTAAAAAAATTAACACTAACATTTCTATCTTTCACTTCCTCCATGAGTTTCTTGCACTCTTCTATTATTCTACCAAAATATGAGAGAAGTACTCCAGAGCCTCTCAATGCTTGAACTACGACGAGACAATCTGTTTCCAACTCCACCTCCTTATATTGTTGCTCCTTAATCCAGCTTAGTGCCTCCCGCACTCCCAATGCATCTGCACAATCTGGAGCCATCTGACCCAATGAGCATCTCAACCTAGCATGAATCAGTTTGCCTTTAAAGTTTCTTACAACGAGGGAATAGCTGTAACAGTTTGAAGCTTCACAGATTGCAGCGTCAGAATTAACTTTAACCGTATTCTCCTTTGGAAGTGTATAGTGCTCAGATCCATCCGCCTTAGTCATATGACTAAGTGAGTTTATCGAATGTTTTGTCTTGAACTTGATGCCATTGGTTAAAGGCCACTCTTGCTGATACCACAACTTCTACTACACATGTACCACGATGATTCCAAACTAACTCATTTCTGCATTTCCATAAGGCCCAGCACAACATTGCTGCATCTTGCCTTTGTTTTATATCCCAGCTGTCAAACATGCAAGATAACCAGTCAATAAACGACTCCTGAACACCGTCATCATTGACACCCCTTAAATTATACCAACAATCCTTAGCAAACGAACAAGACAATAATGCATGTGATATAGATTCTGGTTCCATTTGACATTGCGGGCACATAGCATCTATGTTAACATGTTTAGTCTGAAGTTGAACTTTAGTGGGTAAACAACCTGTTGCAGCACGCCATAACAAATGTTTTACCTTTGGAGGAATTTTTAAAGCCCACATCCTTTTCCAACAACGCTCACTAACACTGCCATTAAGAAGAATTTTTTGTTCTTGCAACAACACATAAGCAGACTTAACTGAATAGTTACCAAATCTTTCCTTTCTCCAGAACCAAACATCCCTTTCATTTCGATTTAGCGGTATCGAAAGAATTAAATTAACATCCTTTTCCTCAAATATATCATATAACACCTCCTCATCCCACCTACTCTCTCCTGGAACTAATAAAGCTGACACAGAAATACCCTCTAACCCTACATTCCTTGTGGTAACAAAGGCATTATTTACATCAGGTAACCAAGGATCATTTAAAACACTAATGGTCTCACCAGACCCTACTCTGCATATAGCTCCAGCTTTGATAATACTCTGTGCTTCCAAGACACTATGCCATACAAAACTTGGACTCCTTCCAATTTTAGCAGACATGAAGTTGCTTTGAGGATAATAACGAGACTTATAAACCCTCGTTACTAAACTATCTGGCCTTGTCAACAACCTCCACCCTTGTTTACCCAATAATGCAATATTGAAGTCATGTAGATGTCTAAACCCAAGACCCCCTGCTGATTTCGGATGACACATACGCTCCCACGGCATCCAGTGTATACTTTTGTTCTTTTTGGCAGAGGTTTTCCACCCAAACTTACACATTGTTCTCTCCATTTCCCTACACTTTTCTAAAGGTAGCAAAAAAACAGACATAGCATAATTAGGAATGGTTTGAGCCACTTTTTTTAATAAAACTTCCTTACCACCTTTCGTTAATAAATTGCCATCCCAGCTTTGTACCCTTCCTAGTACTCTCTCCTTCAGATATCCCAACATTGCCGATTTCTTCCTCCCTATGAAATTAGGAAGCCCCAAATAGTGACTCATTTCATCTGCTTCCTCAAACCTCAAAGCCCCATAAATCTCCTATTTACACTGATTACTCACATTACGGATAAAAAACGCACTCGACTTATGTTGATTGACCTTCTGACCAGAAGCTTTTTCAAATTTTTGTAACAGATTACCAACTCTTAATGCCTCATCAATGGTTGCTTTACAGAACATATACGAGTCATCAGCAAAAAGCATGTGCGATATGACTGGTGCACCTCTAGCAACCTTAACCCCCCCCCAAGTAAACCGTTCTACTCATATCTTCTCATAATTGCTGAGAAGCCCTCTGTGCAAATTAGGAACAAATAAGAGGATAAAGGATCTCCCTGACGGAGTCCTCTACTAGGCACAATGTCCCCAAATTCTCTTTCAGCATGACTAATTCTGTTTCTAGCAGAAGTGACACACTACATAAGTAAATTCACCACATCATCATTAAACCCTAACTTTCTCATTACAGCACGCAGATACCCCCATTCGACTCTGTCATAATCCTTGCTCATGTCAAGTTTTAAAGCCATCCACCCTTGTTTTCCTGTTGTCTTCCTCTTCATATAGTGCATTACTTCATGAGCGATCATAATATTATCTGTGATCAACCGTCCAGGAATAAAAGCGCTCTGAGTTTCTAAAATAACGAGGCCAATCACTTCCTTCAACCTATTTGCAACTACTTTAGATACCACCTTATACACCACATTGCATAAAGAAATAGATCTTAGGTCTGACATCAACTCTGGATTTGATTTCTTCGGTACAAGCACAATATTCATATCGGTCATTCCTCCTTCAAAAACTCCTGTATCAAAGAACTGTTGTACCAGTTTCGTAATATCACTTCCCACAATCACCCAATGTTTCTGATAAAATCCAGGGGTCATCCCATCAGGACCCGGGGATTTGTCTGGATGCATATGAAAGAGGGCTTTTTTAACTTCTTGTTGTTCAACTAGTCTCATCATCTGAGCATTATGTTCATCTATGACTATAGTACGCATGTAGTTCACCACATTCTCCCATTCCATTTCCAAGGCTCTGAAGAAATTGTCAAAATATGTAGTCATGAGATCCTCCAACCCTGTGTCCCATCCCACGCTATTTCCTTCTTCATCATTTAGAACTCTGATCTGATTTGATTTCCTTCTCGCCTTAGCACTAGCGTGTAAAAAATTACTGTTTTAATCCCCTTCTTTCAACCATAACTGTTTGGACCTTTGCTTTCAGAAAACTTCTTGCTGTGTCAAGACCTCCGTTAACTTCTTGCTTTCTTCCTGAAATTTCTTGAAAGAAAACTCATCTCTTTGACCTCTGCTTGCTTTCAAAATTTTATTACTGTAAGCTATTCTCTTTCTAAAATTGCTAGTTATTTCTTGACCCCAACTTGCCAGTGAACTTGAGCACATATTAATTTTATCTTGGAATGAACCTAACTGAACTTTGCCCCAAGCCTCTTCTACAATCTTCTTACACATTGGTTTGCGTAACCACGCATTTTCGAAGCGAAATCTTTTAGACCTCGGCATAATCTTTTCCGCCACTGGTTCAAGAAAAATAAGACTGTGATCAGATGTTGTCACTTCCATATTAGTAAGCCTTGTGTCATGAAACACATCAATTCATTCTCTAGACACCAGAACTCTGTCTAACCTTATTTCGACCCACTTCTCCGTACCACGCCCCCTTTCCCAAGTATATGGATATCCTTGCATGTCCACATCAACTAACTGACAATCCTTCAACACACTTTGAAATCCATTAATCAGCCACGACGGATATAATTTACCCCCTCTCTTATCCAATTGACCTAACACATTATTCATATCTCCTATGAGACACCACGGAAGATTGTTATCCATTTCCAAATGCCTGATAAGGTCCCAAGTTGATCTTCTCTGAGTCCTGTTAGGCTCCCCATATATTCCCGTGAGACGAAAACAACTCCATCCCTGAACACTTACTACTGCATCTATATGATTGATACTATAAGAATTTATTGTAACCTCATTCTTAACCTTCCATAGCATTGCTAATCCCCCGTCTTGCCCTTGAAAGTCCACTACCAGCATGCCCTAAAACCTTAAATACTTCTGAACACTCTCCACTTTATCCTTCTTACATAACGTTTCACACAAGAAAATAATACTGGGTTTCTTTTGGAAAATAATTTCCTTAAGGAATTGAACAGCCCATGGCAATTCCAACTCAAAACACTCATAATGATAGGCGGGCCCGATCTTCTGAACCCGCCGCATTTACGTTTTTTGGCCCATTATCAGTTTCTTGATCCATATTCTCCCAATCCTCCCCTTCTGAGTTCACTTCTAATTCCGTGTTTGAGCCCATGGCATGACCCGAATTTGTTCTCCTTTTTTTATTTTCTAAAATCATGACATTTCTTTTTCCCGCCTTGCCACCCTTTTCTCCACTTATCTCTTCATTCAAATTTGAAATAACTCCATCCACTTGCATGTTATCCGTGATATCTCCAATTCTGTTCCTATCTATATGCATGTCCGAGATTTTAGCTCATTGATTCAATCCAACACCCGAAACTTTAGGAGTCTGTTGTTGAGAATTTTCTCCTGCACTCCCTTCCGTCGTTAGTTCATCACCTCTACTACGCAACCATTTTGCACCGATCATCTTAATCTTCCTTCTTAGAGGGGCCCTCATCCATGAACCATAAGGCCTTACTATCTCACTTTCTGGTTTCTCAAATAACTGACTGCAAAACTTGTCAGAGTGACCTAATAATCCACATATGAAACAAAAGACAGGAACATTCTCATATTTAAAAGTGATCCATACCAATTCATTTCATGATTTTCGTAGCTTCACTCATCGTTTCAATGATTTTGATAGGTCCATTGTGACACGAATTCTCATATACTCCCTCCAAACTTGCTTGAAATTTGATGTGCACGTACATACTAATTTTCCAATCTGGTTGCCCACTTCTGAAATTACCTTCTCCGACATAAGTCCTGGTTGTAGGTCATGAATTTGAACCCACAAATCAATATTGTTCAATGGGATGCACCTGGGATTAACACCTTCCTTCATACGAGCAATGATAAGAACCTTCTTATTGAACGTCCAAGGACTGCCTTCAATCACTCTGTTTATATCAATCTCGTGATAAAACTAGAACAAGAAAAGATTGACATCTAGTTCTCTGATGTATACACCCTTCCCTGGCTTCTACAATGCTGCTAATATCTGCAGTATCGCTTGAAAATCCATAACCCCTTCAGTAATAAATCGCCCAACAAGACATAGCTTTTCATCACACACAAACGAACCCTTCCCCTGCTCATTTGCATTATCTTCTTCAATGGCTAAACCACCCTCCTCTTCTTCTTCTAATATGATATTATTCATCGCTTGAGTTATATTCTCCATTTTCTATATGAACACAAAAGACAAAATAACAAACGAACGATCTGAAATCACACTCAATGAAACTTCAAACTCATGTCAATAGACAAGACTCGTGTCAGTAGACAAGACTAAAATCAGAAAAATGAAAAAAAAAAAAAGATTTTTAATAGTACGGCATGGCGTTAACTTAACTGAAAAATAGGTAATATATTATATAAAATTTTAAAATATTTAATATAAAGTTAATAAAATAAGTAAAAAAAATCTACATCTTAAAATAAATAACACTCTTTCTTCAGAATGAATGTTTTAAAAAATAACTAATATAATGTATCTTATTATTTTTTATACATATATATATATATATATGCACACATATATATATAATATTAAATACAAATAATTAATTAATATAATTAAAATTTCAATATTATTATATAAATAAAATAATAAACATGTAAAACTATAAAATAATATTAAAAATATTGACTATAACCAAAATTTAAGAAAATAAAATCTCTCATTAAATCAATATTTAAATTAATTTTGAAAAAAACAACAATTGACCCTGTTTTGAGCGGGATATACCGGGTATGTTTGGTTTGGTTTGGTTTATTTTTATAAAGAATGTGGGATCGGTTTAAAAGTAGTGACTAAAATATTCAAACAAAATGCTTCCGCCTACCGCCTAATCAGATAGGCGGGGATTAATCGGACAGATTAATCAGAGCATTAATCAGTTGTATTTAAATTTTATTTGTAATATTTTATTTATGGGTTTGATGTTCCTGAGGTTATCTTAGGAAAATTCCATAAGGTATCCATATTAATGCACGAGGGTACAATTGTAATTTCAAGATTTTTTTTATAAAGTTACCAATATTTACAAAAATTCCATAACTATTTACAATATAACCTCAGGTAAATCTCCTGAGGTAACCTCAGGAACAGTTTTCTCTTTATTTATTAAATATTTTTACTGATTTTTAAAATTTTCAACATTTTTTGCCGATTTTTAAAATTTTCAAAGTTTTTTGCCAATTTTTGATAGTCGTTCAATTAATTTTGCCGATTTTTGACCACCTAGACTGCTTTTTGACCACCTTTCAGCCGATTTTGATCGCCTAGACCGCTTTTTGATCGCCTGGACCGAAGTTCAGGTATTCTGTAAAATTAACGGATGTCAAGCATATTATTTTTATAATATGATACAAACTCATTTTTTTTAATTTAATTGTTTGCTATTTAAACTTACATATTTCATATACCAATTAATCAACCTAAAATTATTTACCACATAAATATATTTCAATGTCATATAGAATGATTATTGTTAAATAATCTAATTCCAAAATTCAATATTAAATATTTGTTACTTTCTACCAATTTAGACCTTGATGTTATATAATATTGGTATAAAAATAAAATATATTTTAAAATGATCAATAAAAAGTCAAGGTTATTAGATGCCTCAGAAAAGCCCGGCCAGAACCACACGTGCAAGAGTCCCTGCATGTGGCTCGTCCGTGATAACTTCTTCAGATTTGCGTGAATTATTTAAAAAAATCTATATTTTCAAAAAACTTTTTAATGGTAGCGCATGACGTGATCGTCACGTGGTAATAAATAGATATAAAATTAAAAAATATCTTAAAATAGTTAACAAAAAACTTAATAAAATAATTAATAAGAACTAGTAACTTGAAAAAGCTTTTTAATAGTACGGCATGACGTTAACTTAACTGAAAAATAGGTAATATATTAGATTATATTTTAAAATATTTAATAGAAAGTTAGTAAAATAAGTAATAAAAATCTACATCTTAAAATAAATAACACTCTTTCTTCTTCTGAATGTTTTAAAAAATAACTAACATAATGTATTTTATTATTATATATATATATATGCATATATATATATATATATATATATATATGTATATATATATATATAATATTAAATGCAATTAATTAATTAATTAAAATTTTAATATTATTATATAAATAAAATAATAAACATGTAAAATTGTAAAATAATATTATAATTATTGACTATTACCAAAATTTCAGAAAATAAAATTTCTCATTAAATCAATATTTATATTAATTTTGAAAACAATAACAATGATATTACAAAATAAATAAATTTAGTTAATTATTTTTATAAAGAATCTTATATTAATATTCTAAAACTCATCACTCGAAAGCTCATTTACCAATCTTTGTAGCTAATTTACCTTTCATGTCCATAATATATATTGAGAATATAGGGGATCGCGGAGAGTTGAAACTGAGATCTCTACGTGCGTGTACTCTGATACCGCGTTAAGGAATCAGTCCATCTAAAATCTAAAGGTGTTAGAGGAAGGTGTTAGAGGTAGAGGTGTTCAAGGATTGGGTTGGGCGGGTTGGGAGGATTTTATGACCCAACCCAATTTAATTGGTTTAAAAAATTTTCAATCCAACTCATAAAAATAGAATTTGTAAACCAACCCATTTAATGTATTTGGGTTTGGATCAAATTGATCGGGTTAGTAAATATATAAATAATTTTTTTTACCCAAAAAAAATAAAACTGAAAATTAGAGTTCAAAACAAATCCACAAAATATTACAATCATTCATGCAACAAAAATAGCATAGGTCTTAAATATCTGAAATTCTGAATTTTAACGCATAAAAAGAAATTGATTAAACACTGGACATAGTCTTTAAATTTGAACTGAACTAACACTAATACTAATGTCTAATGGGTTGGGCTTATATATTTTAATTATCTTATTTTTAATCGGATCGGGTTGGATTGGATCGGATTTTAAAAACCGAAACCCATATCCAATTCATTAAAATCGGGTTGACGTTTTTTCAATCCGAGTATACATCGGGTTGGAAAAAATCGATTTGGATCGACCGAAAAATGTCCAATTTGGATCGGATTGGTCGGGTTGGCCAAACCGTGAACACCCCTAGAGGAAGACATTATCATGATCTTATATTAATATACTAACAAAACAAATGCATCAAAATGTGCAGAAAGATGTGCACCTGGTTAGCAAAGCCAACGCCACAACCAAGTAAAATTCTACCAGCAATAAGCATGGCCAAGTCTTGTGCAGCGGTATTAAGAACCACTCCGATAATGAAGAATATTCCGGCAATCAACATGGTGATTCTCCGGCCTAGTCTTCTTGTTGTATAAGAAGCGAAGAAAGTTGCGGTTAAACCAGCCAAGTATAATGATGATGTGAATAGTTGTAAACCTTGGTTATCATATTTGCAGTAGTTACTGTCTTCTTTTACTTTTGTCTTTCTATATACCACCGGAAAGAATTTTTTCAAGAAATCGTCCATCGATGCTACACCGCCTGCATATAAATATCGTTAATAATATATGATCCATTTAATGAAATGCAAGATGAAACTGTTAGCATATTATTATTGATGTAATACGAAAAGTTATCGTAATTATTATTATTAAGGAAAAGGGATAGTTTCCTTTATTACGATTAGGTATTGGTTATATAAGCGATCATTATTGTAAACGAATTAAGGCTTTATGCCTTCACGATTTAATAAGATGAATATTTGTGAATACTTTATCATGGTATCAGAGCATAAATTATCAACAAAGATTACGATGGAACGAAACCACAACAAAGATGATGATGAGTTTGTGGAAGAGACTGTCTAGATCCAACAACGATGCAACGATTCACAACAAGATCAATCGATCGTTTTTCAATTGAAAACGATGGCGATTTATAATATAAATGAAGACCCGATGATCATTTCTCGATGGAAACGACATCAAAAGATGACGATGACGAACGACGACCATTTTCTTAATTGAAAATAATGATGACTACTTTAAATCTATTTTTTTAATTTTCTTATTATTTTACAACCTCTCAATTTTGAGTATCTTGAGTTTGAGGGGATAATACATATTATTATTGATGTAATACGAAAAGTTATTATTACGAAAAAGGGGATAGTTTCATTTTTCTTAATAATAATAATTACGGGAACTTTCCATATTACATCAATAATAATATGCTAACATTCCCTTAAATTAAAGATACTCAAATACATACGGTACTGGTCACTGTTCATAAATACATACGTAACTGTTCATAAATACATACGGTACTGTTCACTGTTCATAAATACGTACGGTACTATTCACAAAAAAAAATTAAGTTGAAAACGTGCACACTTTTAACTACTCTCTTCACGTCCAGTGTCACGAGAGCCACCACTATTACCTCACTGTGATTGAACCTCCACATCAGAAAATTTATTTTTCAACATGCCTTCACGAAGACAACCTCTGCGAGACGTTGAAATGTCGGACATGCGGAGACAAATTCAGGAACTTCAAGATGTTTTGCAAGCCCAACAAGTCTTGTTAAACGAACGTCAACCAGAAGATGAAGAATATTCCAGTGATTCTTCAACACCTAGAAATTGTCACCCTCAAAGGCCACAAGTCAGACATGATGACATTAAAGTTGACATTAAATTTGGGAGGAGCAACTAAGGTTAGATTTGAAGGACTTAAACCTAAACGAGACCATGACAGCTGACAGGTCCACTTGGAGGCGTCGTATCAGAGTTGTGGATTCTCTTTTATGGAGTGATTCTGTTGTTGAAAGTCTGATAGTTGGGTTGTCCCGTTTAGCTTTGTCGTAGAGTTAGGCAATATTTAACTGTTTGTTGCTTGTTGTTTAGTTTTTTGGCAAGGAGTGTTGCTCGGAACCGACCTATATCAGGAGAGGAGTTTCCAATGCCCGCTTTGGTAAGCCCCATGAGGTCCAAACCATGGGCCCAGGTTCGACTGTGTACTTTCACATTCGTAATCATCTTTGTATAGAACATACACTATTTTGTTACGCACTAAGCCGGTGGTCTCCACGGAAACAGCCTCTCTACCGTAAAAAGTAGATGTACGGTCTGCGTACATCTCACCCTCCGCAGACCTGCTCCGAGCGGGATACATTGGGTATGTTTGGTTTGGTTTGGGTTGGTTTATAGTATGGGTTTTACTCAAATGAGAACCCCCACCATGATGAAATATGAGATCCAATCGTAGCCACAAATTTTTTATATCTAATCTAAATCTTAGCCCCTTAATTAATATTTCAATTTTTTATCCTTTATTTAATCCACCGTCATCTTCTTCCCGCTCCAGTCACCAACTCTGGTAACCATCTCCGGCCAACCCAAAAAATCACCACCGTTTAACAAAAAATCCCACACTGCCGCCACCTCTGACCACCACCACCAACGAAAATCACTAGCTTTAAACAAAAATCATCACACGGTCGCCACCTACGACCATCACGTTGTCGCCGCCACAAAAAAAAGTATCACCTGTGTACAAAAATTACCTCTACGAAAATCACCATATCACCTTCATCATCTTCGGCCATCACCAACAAATCACCAACAGCAACCGAAAATCGCCACAAATTAATTACAACCGAAACGAGGCAACTTACAAAGTTACAAAATTGTGAAGCAAAATTTCGTGTCAAAAAGGAAGACGAAAACGACAAGTACAAACAAGCAGCTCCTAAAACATACAGCCACTACAACCAATCAACAATTTTAATTTATTTTAACACCCAATAAATTAAAATTGTATGTGTGTGTACAATGTACGTATGCAGTGTGTGGTGGGTGTTTAATTTAGGGAATTTCCCAAAAATACTAGGTTTAAAGTTTCTATTTGCAAAAATACCATCTCCTTTAATTAATTGCAATTTTACCAACTTAAGTTTCAAAATTGCAAAAATACCAACCCCAACCCCCAACTCCCCCTCCCCTTTTTTGCCGACTCATTCCTTCCGCCGCATGTGTACTTTTTTTTTTAAAAGAAGGGTACTATTTGGGTTTCATGGCCCCGCATGGGGCATATTCAACCAAATGCCATTCAACTTTTATTTAAGGTGAGTGATTTTTGGTGGATTTGGGTTGCATGGCCCCGCCAGGGGCAATATTCAACCACATTCAACTTTTTTTAAGGTGGGTGATTTTGGTGGATTTGGGTTACAAGGCCCCGCCAGGGGCAATATTCAACCAAATGCAACCACATTCAATTGGTTGCATTCAGTTGCTGATTTTAAGTTCCATTTTTCATTTGTCATTTTCGACCTCATTTTTGAACTAAAATATATATATATATATATATATATATATATATATATATATATATATATATATGTGGAACATGAAATCAAAAATTTAGTTGCATGTGGTTGCATTTGGTTGAATATGCCCCTGCGGGGCCATGGAACCCAAATAGCACCCTTCTTAAATAAAAAAAAAGAGTTGAATGTGGTTGCACGGCTGGGCACGTTGGGAAGCTGGGCAGGGTTGCCCTAAAAGGTAGTATTTTTGCAATTTTGAAACCTAGGTTAATAAAATTGTAAATAGATTTTCTTAACAAAAGTAAAATTACAAAAATTTACTTTTTATATATAGTTATGAGAAAAGCCCCATAAATTAGAATTTAAAATTGTTTAAAAAATATGGGGATGTATCTCAGTTAGTCGGTTGTCACTATACAATATAGAATTCTCATTTGAGTAAGTAAGGCCTTATATAGTAGAGTACCTGTTGCGCCAATATCATAACCAAACATGAGACCACCGGTAGCTGCCATGATGCATGAAATAATGAGAATCGGAGTGATTTTTGCTTCGTAGACGGTTCCTCCGCTAGAGGCCACCATGCCTCCTCCAGCCATAGAGAATATTTGTATGTCTAACTTATGATATACAAAACAGTATAAACTTCTCAACTTACTCACCTGACTTCAGACTTGAGAAGAAGAGTGGACAGTTTGATGATAATGTAGGCTAACAGGAGGAAGACTGAGAAGAAATGTAGTATGGACGTACGTAGTACTGTATGAAAGACTTTTCATTTGTGGTCCACCAGTGTTGTCTTTAGACGTGTGACTGTGTGTTTATAAATAGAGACATAGAGTAGAGCTCCATATGTTCTAGATGTGGGTCCCCACAATTTCCGTTATGAATATGAATTAAAGGTAGTAGTAAAAATTGATCGTGGGACCTCCAAATTTTTGAAGTCAATAGACTTTTAGGAGCCACATTTCTGTGAGCTCGTTTGTTTAAAGAGTTAAATCCTGTGCTTACACAATTGTGCATTTTATGTACCTCAAGTTTGATAAATAGCAAAGTATATACTTGTACTTAACAAATACTTGCAAAGTGTGTATTTCAGTTAAAAAAAGTTAACGCCGTTAATTATTAGAAGGGTATTTCAGTACTTTCAGTTATTAAAACATTGTCTACACTGTTTCGGCCACCCGGATCTCAATAATTATTGAATTATTTAAAATTCAAATCGAATACACCCGGATATCAATAATTAAAAAATATATTTCAAAATTATTAACTTTTTATTGCATATTTAAAATTATTATTCTTGATCAAATTTTTTAATCTGGATTTTTTTCTTAAGTACTAATAATATCTAGAAGTATGCATCTATATAATAAAAATGTATATGTCAATCATTTAAATCTTATAAAATTAGGTTTTCTACATTAAATAACATTATCAATGTAAGACTTCTACATTGAATAGGGATTAATGTAAAAATTCATAAATATATTTTCTCTTGAGATTCTAAGTATTTTCTTTTGAATAATAATTATTAGATCATCACTAAATTAAAGATAATTTTATGAGGTTCAAGTGGATTATTAAATCATCCAAATAAGATTTTTAAATCTCAATATAGAGCCCAAATAGTAAATATGAATTTTTTTTAATACTAATAGAAAAATAAATAAAATTCAATTCCAATGCAAGTTTTTTAATTATATCATTTTCAGATTATAATTTTCTTTTTAAAATTTAATTATAATACAAACTTTTTTAATTATATCCTTTTTAGATTATAATTTTTCTTTTTAAAATTCACTTCTAATGCACTCTTTTTTAATTATATCATTTTTAGATTATAATTTTCTTTTAATGTGATCTAATCTTGATCGTTTATTTTTAATCCAACGGATTATATAATTTTGGCAGTATAATGACTAGAACAAAAATTTAGATAAGATACCTTTTATGCTTATTATATATATATATATATATATATATATATATATATATATATATATATATATATATATATAAGGATATAATTAGTTGCTTTATACCATTCTTGGGCAAAATGCAAATAAGCCACTCACTTTTCACTATCATGACTAACGGACCTAACATCCATATGGACGGAAGTACACGAATTGTACAATTTCGTTAACTGCAGGTACACAAGTTGCTATATCCATAATTTGAGGTACACAAGTTGCATATTCCCCAAACTTAGGTACACATACTGCATTTAACTCTTGTTTAAACTTATTTGAAGGAGCTTATGTCTTATAAGTTCATAAGTACTTATGGGGGGTGTTTGTCAAAATTATAGCTTATAAGTTCATATGTTGAATGTTAAGAATCATTAATTTTTAATTTATAACTTATTCTCGATATACGTAATATATAATATCATTCAAATATTCAAAACAATATACTCCCTCCATCCCATTTTATATGACACTTATTCTTTTTTGGGACGTCCCAAAAAGAATGAACCTACTAAAATTACTATTTTTGAACATTACTTTTCACTATTACACCCACTACTTCTCTATTTTATACTTCCTTTTTATTAAATAAACACTATTACACCCACTACTTTCTTACTTTACCCATTTTTTATACACTCACTTACATTCCCTTTCACAACCAACCAACCACATGCTACCACCTAGCAAGTCAAATAGTATTTTCTTAATCTCCGTGAAAGTCAAACCATGTCTTACAAAATGGGACGGAGGGAGTATCTCTCAACCCATTCATTAGAAAATTGATATCTATAAATCAAATTTTCCTATTCATCGAGATCTATCCGTTGATATCCACTGTTATATATATAAAAAACAAATATTTTGAAAATTATAAAAAATGTTAACTTATAAGTTCTGATTTACCAAACACTCTACGTCTCTACTGACTTATAATCTCTGCTATACTTATCACTTATATGACATAAATGTTTACAAATCATAAGCTACTCATTTTAAGATACCCCAAACATACGTTATATACTCGCTTGTGTAGCAGCACTCCTTAAATTTTACTGTAAAATGTGCATCGCTCACTTGTTTTCCTCAAACTTTATCCAATTACTGCATGAGTTATCAAACCATATCAGGAAGGAAAATGCTAGAGTTACAAAAAGTTTCACAAAAACTTTAACAAAATGAGAGGTGTTTTAATTTCATTGGTTATAACATAATGGGCCCCTTACATTCACATCAATATTAACCAATAAAAACACTTATTAGTGGAATCCAACTCTTTCTGTAAATATTTCTGTGCAACTCACACTAAATTGAATTTTACGAAATTAACAAAATCTTAACGATAGAATATGATTGAATGATTATGGCATTCGTAAATTAGGAGCCACAACCACCACCAGTCCACCAGCATGATGACATGCTGTAGTAGCCGCGCCCATAGTTGCTATTTCCATCCATACCACCATGACCAATTTCGATATCACGAACATGATTGTGGCGGGGCTGTCAAAAAAATCCGAAAAATTCGATATCCGACCGAAAAATCCGATACCGAATTCAAAAAAAGCGGATAATATCCGTATTCGAAAGAAAACGGATATTATTCGTATCCGAATTCGTATCCGAAATTAGCGGATACGAATATAGGTACATCCGTATTCGAAATATCCGATATCCGAAAATAAATAAATAAATAAATATTTATTTTTATAATATATAATGTATAATATATGATTTATGATTAATAATTTAATATTTAACTATACGGATAAGTACAAGTAAATTACTTGAAGTAATTAGTTTAAGCTCAGCAGTCTCTCACGCTTTAACTTAACACTAACGTACCCTCTCACTTCTAAACCCTAAATTCACCATCGACGCCGCCTCCCTCCTTCACTTCACCTTCTTCTCATCCACCATCTCCATCATTCTTCTAAAAATTAAAGGTGAATTCTGCTCATTTTCTGCAATTAGTTTGATTACGTAATAATATTCTGAAATTTGGAATCAAATTGAACTTGTTAATTGCAGTTTTAGGTAACTTAACTGCTTTTATAGAGCCTCATATGCATCTTAGCAACTACAATATCGTAATGATTAATGATTCTAGACTGATTGCAAGCTGCATAGAGTAGTAATAGATTCTGTAATGTACAAACATATCTTGCTATCTTGTTGGATGTTGCTTACTAAGAATTGATGTTATGGAATGTTTATTGTGTTACATATCAGTTTAATGGGGCATTTGCTAAGTAGTCTGGTAATCGGGGAAGTTATTTATCAAAGCCAACATTAAGATTTAAGACCCTTTAATAATGTATCAGACCAAGCATTCAGGCTCTTATTTCTATTGGTATGCATTTTTCAGGTACTGATATTGCTGGACAAACTGAAAAGGAGTGCTGATTTGTGGGCAAACTGGCAAAGAAATGATATCATTGTAGAGTGCAGCAAATGTTGTTTTTTCTTTGTAAATCAGTTGCAAATAGTTGTGATCGTATTTGTTTTGTTCAAAAATATTGGCCAATGGTCAGGATGTTCATGTTTGTGTTAACATCTCTTGCTAAACTACTATTTCAACTTTCAAGTCTACATTTGCTGCTGAATAGTTTAATTTATAATTCTTAATTAGTTTAGACTGTATTTTTGGTGGTTTTTCAAAAACGGATCCGGATATTATCCATATCCGGATAATATCCGACGGATACTGGATTCGGATATTTTTCCTCTCAAATTCCCGGATCCGGATACGAATTCGGATATGATTTTATGTTCCCGGATACGGATTCGGATATGGCCATATCCTAATCCGTATTATCCGTTTGACACCCCTTTTGTGCTTAGTATTTTCTTTTTTGCCATCACAATCACATTGCACAATAAGGGTGTGTTCACCTGGAAAGAATGGAATGGGGTAGGAATGGAATGAAAATTGTAAACAAAATTTATGAAGAAAGGGGGATGTTGGGGGAAATAATGAACAAATATGAGGGAGAAGAAGTTTTTTATGATGAAGATTGCAAGGAAAATGATGAAGATTGGGAATGGAGCATTCCTTCCAAAACATGTGGGTTAGAATTCTAGTTCAATTTATTTGGAGAGGAATGAAGAAAGGAATGAAATTTATAAACACTTTCCCCAATCCCTCCCAAATAATAGTATAAATTTCATTTCATTCTCCCCTCTTTCCTAAGTACCAGGAGCAAGAATAGTACGATAAAACCAACAGGTGCACTAAATGCTAGTATGAATTGCTTGGCCGCTTCATCCATTACTAAGTACAAGGAGCAGGAATAGCAAATTTAAAACAAAAAATATCAGGCAGAAAAGCTTAGCATAAATTGTGCACGCAGAACCCCTTTTTGCAGCACTGTATAAGTGTATATCTATCTATAGTATAAAAGCTGTTGTGTTTTTACTATGTTAATTACTATTTTGTCCCATATAATTTTCCGTATTTACTCTTTCATGCCACTTGACCCAGTTGACTATACTACTTCTATACGTATTTTGTTCAATTTCTTTGTTGTTGTCAAGCTTCTTTGAGAAGCTTTTTTCTTTTTCCCAGATACATACTAGCTCTTTATTACATTTCTTATTCACATTCAAATCTCCTTTTCTATCTCCCCTTCTTATATATTGCACGTTACTTTCTTCTCCTCATTTGATACAATTTCTTTTAATTCCGTTTTTTTTTATTCTAACTCTCTAATTTGTTCTTTGCATTGTAGGTTAAAGGTTGTAGATTTGATCTGAATTCAATTGTTTCATGTATCTAAACCCTTTTTTCTCTTTATTTTTTCATGAATTAATGGAATTATGATTATAAAGAGTTAAAGATGATAAATTCTGAGTTTATGGGTTTGGGAAAAATTTTGTTTTTCTGTCTTCTTTGTCTTTTTGAATTGTTTTCTAATTTGATCTATTTGTTTTACTTTGGTTGTGTGTCATTTCGTTGTGCATTTACCTAATTGCTTTTGTAGCCCATGTGTTTGATCAAAATCCTGGGTGAACTTTTATTTATCTTTAGTTTTCTCTTTATTCACCTCTCATTTGTTCTTATTTTTAATCTTTTGCAGGTTCGATTTTGTAGATCTAATATCAATTTTGCGCACTGTGCTACTTTACAATTTCAGGTGATGTGTTTACATATTTGTTTTTTAATTTTTGAGAAATCACTTGGTATGATTTTTCGATATGTTTTGTGAATTATGATTATCGATAGAGATGAGGCTATACAATCTTCTTTATGCTTCAATGTATTTTACCAAGTGTTTGTTAAAATCCCCGAAAAACTACAAATGTCTCATATGATATTGGCATAAGTTTTTGCGGCATATTTATGAAAATTGTGTGTTTTATGTTTTGTAGGCCAAGTGTTTGATTGAAAACATTTGATTTTATACATAGGCATTGTTTAACATTTGGTTTGGATGTTCCTATCACATGTTAATATTGTAATAGGTTGCTACATTTTTGGACCTACCATGACTTCTGTTGAGAATGTCCTTAGATGACCTTGAACCTTTATCACAAGTTGAATAGATGATTGGAAAATTATTGTCAAAGTATCTAGAAAATTGAAGGATTTTAGGTATAACAATAATGGACGAGAAGGTGGTGTTAATATGATTCTTATTGATGGATTTGTAAGTGTTTAATATTTGTTATGTCATTACATGAAAATTATAAGTTTTAAATATTCATGTTTGATAAGTTTTAATTCGAATCTTCTCACTTTTAATTATCCATGTTTGATAAATTTAAATCTTTTATTCACCATCATCTTTTAGGTTAATATTACCGTGCATCTTTTAAGTTCTTTTTTTTCAGATGTTCTTCCTCGCAAATAAGGTTAGAGAACAATGCTCTTCAATTGGTTAAAGACATTTGAAGAAAATTTCTTGCATTCTGAGATTATCAATGAAATAAGGTGTGTATTTATACATCAAGTTGTTGTTTTCTTTTTAATTTCTCATGGTCAGTGTCAATTGTGTTTAATTGGATTTATGGTTTGCTGTTGCGATTTTTTTTGTTGAAGTTTATAATGCATTTTTTTTGTTTTGATACATGTATATGTTTGTTAATATGCCATAAAGAATATTGATGCATGGGCTTTTTTAATAGAAATTTGAAGCCAACCTTTGTGGCTCACCACTTATGTATGTTCGAAAATTTGATATCATTATTATGTATTTTTTAGATTAAATATTTAAAGGAAAAATCTGTTTATATGATATCTAATGAAATTATAGGAGTGAGATATGTTTGTAATGTGGTAAACAACAATCTGGAAAATGGGTTAAAAGAAACGAGGTATTACAGTTTTTAATTTATTACCTAGAAGCATTTGTATGCATAATTATTTCTTTTACCATTAATTATTGTTATTACATGAAGTTGAGTATTTAGGGAAACGGATAAATAAGACGAAATCTATGAGTAATTGATTATGTAAAGTGCTGAACATGTTATTGTTGATATTGAGAAGGCAGTTGTGAAAAGCAAGAATGACATGTATAGAAAGAATTTGTGTGCCAAATATGCTCATTACCTTCCTAAATGATCTGCAAGTCCATATGTGGTGTGCTCATAAGCTTACCAAATTATATGCAAGTCCATATGTGGTGCCAGATTGTTCTTTTGATTTTTTGTTTTATGTGGAGTTACAAATTATCAATATTGGTTATTGCAATTACTAGAATGTAGTTTTCTTTTAATACTACAATGTAGTGGATCAACAATTTATTATGTCGTATTCTTTTTAGATGAATGTGTAGCAAAAGTAGTCGATCGTTCTTTCATGTTCAAACCGTAGCAGGTCGTTGGTGGCAAGGCACAATTTTAATTTTGCAATACCCTACCTAAATAAGTCTGAATAGTAGATTCTGTAACAATATGTAAATTATAAATTAATGTAATATGTTTAGTTGTTTACGGAATCCATATATATACATGATATAGAAAAAATGAACGGTTAATACTACATTAAATCCTATAAGTGGTGTGTTTCTTTTTTTATTAATGACAAAGATGCAAATATCATACTCAATTTATTGATATCGTGATTGTTTTTATTTTGTCAAGTATAATGAATTCTTATTGATGTGGTAATATGAGACTGTATTAGGATCATTATGCTTATGAATAACAATGATTGTTATATTTTCAATGGGAGTGATGTTGCATCTAACTTTA
The DNA here is from genome assembly GCA_037693485.1 of Kitagawia praeruptora. Taxonomy (NCBI): domain Eukaryota; kingdom Viridiplantae; phylum Streptophyta; class Magnoliopsida; order Apiales; family Apiaceae; genus Kitagawia; species Kitagawia praeruptora. Next base: position 150,785,227 of record CM075345.1, on the reverse strand, counting down.
TTGTGGTGTTGCACATCTATAAAGTTAAACATTTACTTTTTTGTGTAGTAGTGCAATGTCGGAGACTCAAAAATATCTTATAATTTTTAAAATGCTTCAAGCAAGCATGATTTTATTTACATTCTTTTTAACTATTTATCTAATATTAAAATAAAAAATTATAGGGATTTTACATACATTGTGATTGTTTGCATTTTCAATTACAATATGAACATGGTAAAAGCTTGAACATCATCTTACAGGGAATGGTGAATGAATTTCGCATACCAAGGAAAGAAAATCCTAATCAGGTTTTCTTCTACCTTCTTGGCGCTTCAGAGTTGGAATGTTTGCTCTGTTTCTGTCCTTTGCCTGCTTCTCACAACATTAAGGAGCTGTTAAGTTAGATCATGGACATATAGATCAGGTAGATTATAATCTTATGAATTTCATGTGTAATGTCTATGAAATGGAACGTTTGCTTTTGTTTATAATTTTATCAATTATGTATAGTTTTCATCAATAGCGGCACGTATCTTCTCTTTTCTTTTGTATATAATTTTTGCCTTTAAAGTTGATCTGTATAATTTTTGTTTAAAGTAGGATGTAGTACTAATTATAAGAACTTTCGTTTGAAAATTCTTAGTAGTGCTTGGATCAATGCTGGCAATTAAAAGATTTTATAAATGTTTTTGGTTTTGAGCTAGCTCATCAAGCAGTTTCGTGCATCAATTTGCAGTCAGTGATCGGTTTCTCTATTTTGTACAATGGCTTCCAAAGGTACCTTTGGATAGGCATGTTTACATTCAATGAAGGCCGACAGATGGAGTCTGCCATAAGGACAGTTTTATCAATTTTCGGCATTTTACAGATTTGTGTGGTTCTAATAGTCATTCATGGTCTTTTCATTCTGCTGAGACTCTTAAGACAGCGTTGAGTGATTGCATAAATTATTGTAAGTGGACTTTCTGGCTTTTTCAGAAATACTTTTTCATTAAATTTATGTTCATTTTTAATATGGAGTTTATGTATTTGTGATCACTGGTGACAATGGGATTCCCCAAAAATTTAGCAGATGAGATAATGAAAGTGTTCAGGTTGTTATATGCATTTTTTTCATTATTCATTTATTCATATTTTCTAATAAAAGCATAATGATATTGGTTATAAGTTTTTGTGGAATCTTTGTGGTTTGGCAGGTTCCACGTCTCTTAATGTCCACCATGAAACAAATGATACACTGGTAAAATTGTTGAAAGATTAGGTAATCGGTCTTCTCATGATCTCCTACTTTCTTAACTATTCCTTAATCCATATTTTCTACACAAGATTGTCAGCGTATATGCAATGTTTGCTCTATTGTCTAACTCTTGATACTGTTGTTAGCTTTTTGAATGAAATTCATGGCTATCTATGATGTTTTGATTTTTCTGATACTTTACTTATTGCTGCAGTTTGTTTGTTACTGTCATTGCATGTATGGCAAAAGTATTTTGATTAATAATATTGTTTCATTTTCCTTGATTTTCATTGTAAATTATTTTTCTAAATTTTGTAAACTGACTTACAGATATGTTAATGATGAAGATAATTTTGGTAATATATAGGCAGTTGTTTAGATTGTTGATATATGATACACCAACATGGCACCCAAGTGTATATACTTGACAAATTTGCTTGGAGTGGGCAAAGAGGAGCAATATGTTACTGATATCTGATGTACATTCGTGTATCTTGATCAAGTTAAAAATAGAATTAGAGTTGATTACAAATTATTAAACTTTAGTTTACAAATTGATGTTGGTATGGATTTCATTTATTTTGAGATTTGCGATCATTGAGAAGTATGAGATTATGTAATCTTTTTTTGTCCTAATTTATTTTACAAAGTGCTTGATAAAATGCCCGAAAGAACTAATAATTTATGTATTTGGGTTATAAGATCTTGCTATACATTTGTTTATAGCTCTCTCATTCATTCTTCTTTTTATTGCAGATTGAATGTCAAATGTGTGATGTATGAGATCGCTATGAGTAAAAGAGTTGTTTGAACCAAATTGGGTACAATGTTGATATTCAGAATTGTTCTTTATACCTATTATATTTTTGAAAATTATTTGGGATGATTTTGTCAATATACTACATGCTTTTGTTTTGTAATATTAATGTTTGACTGAGTTCTCAGTTAATTATAATCTTTAAGAAATACTCCCTCCGTCCCTTTTTAGTTGGCACATTTGCAAAAAACACACGTATTAAGGAAGAATTAATTATATAATTTGTTTCCATGTTTGTCCTTAATCTTAACATTAAATGATGAGTTGTGAGTGTGTATATTAAATATAAAGTCAAACATTGGTATTAGAAATGAAGGGGTATATATGGAAAAATGGGTAAAAATATGTATTGGAACAAGAAATGTGACAACTATTTAGGGACAATTATTTTTTGCAAATGTGCCAACTAAAAAGGGACGGAGGGAGTAGTATATTTTTAAGCTATGTGATGTATTCTAAAATGTTGAGTTGTAGTTATATAGTACTTGGTTTGTTAGTAATAAATAGTTTTTAATTGTTTCAGGTAAACAATAATTTGATTTGTGTCCAATGATATTTGGTTAGCAACAATATGATGGTACTTGTTGACGGAGGAATTTGGTAACAACAAAATTTGAGGTACGTCACCGGAATCAAGATCTATGATGGTGGCTCTTCGCCGGAAAATTCGCCGGAATGTGATGGTTGTGATGAATTGGGGGATGAGATTGAGAGGGTTCTTGGTGGTGGCTCGTAGAGCTCTTCGCTTCCATCCCCCTCAATTTGCCTACGTACCTCTATATTTATAGAGGATCAAGCCCACGTAGTTCTTGGAGAGCAAGAAACCCAAATGGGCTTGGATTGACGAACTAGCTTCCGGAATGTTCTACTATGAGGCCTAACCACAAAGGCCCAAGGCTCATCCAGGATCTCAAGACTTCATGGATAAGGAAACTTCCCCCGTCGAGGACTAGTCCTATCCGCTACCAGCTATTTCTTGATTTCAAGGATGCAGGTATAGCCGTGGTTTACCCCAAGTGCAGAACGCATCCCTGTCCCCCGAATGAGAAGCACCCACCAGATAGCAGGACAGGTGATCCAGAGCTTTTGGGTGCAAAGTGCAGGATTACTCCAAAGTTCCCCAATGAGAGCGCGCCCATTGGCTACAGGAACAGAGCTCCCAAAGCACACACCAGAAAGTCCCCATTTTTCCACCTTAGGGCGCGCCCTTAGTGTCTAAGAAGGGTCCTTATATCCAGGCAAACCCCTGGAGGCCTTCTGCGACGGACATCCCCCTCCTGAGGTACGACAGGAGGGAATTCTTCAATATCTCCTGGAATCCAAGCCTGAGTGGAATCCAAGCTTGAGTGGAATCCAAGCTTAAGTAGAATCCTTCATTAAAAACTATAAAAACTTGAGTAGAATTCCATCTTGAGTAGAATTCCAGCTTTGAGTAGAAATCTCTGATATGGAAGTATCAATTAGGGCGCGCCCTCCCTATAAGGAAAGTGAGGGCGCGACCTAGTTTCTTCAATCTGTGCCAAAACCCTAATTTATCATGAAAATCCCCAAATTGAACCCGTATCTGACCCGGATCCATTTTAGAATACCCGAACCGAATTTTGGGCATAACAACTACCCCCAATTCCATGTAAAATCAAAGATGAAGCATGGAATTTCAATCTAAAACAACACCAAAATTTTTGTAACTTTTCCTCTTCAGGGCCCGTCCTCGTTCCTCATCTTCAAGATTCTATGCGGAGGGCGCGTCCTTCAATTCTTCAATCTTATCTCCCTGACAACTCTAGTTTCAGTTTTTACGTAGAGGAATAACACAAATGCACCGCATCTCTAAGCTTACATGAGCTAACTCGGCGTAAGAAACAAGAGATATTATGCACAAGTATAAACCTCTCACAGGGCTCGTACTAAAGCTAAATATTTACATATATTTACAAAGGACGAGCCTTACGATATTAAGGCGTACGGACCCCTTCAGCTGTTATCCACATACACTACCATGGTCTTTTCAAGTTCCTTCTGCATTAATCAAGCCAAAAGGCATTCCAGTGTAGCGGTATAATCCTCTATCATGCTGCTGTATCTTCCAACTGACCAATCCAAGGAAGAGGAAAACTATCATTTGGGCAAGCCTTTGTTCATATCACTGAAATCTACACAAGTCCTCCATTTCCCATTAGGCTTCATAACGAGAACCGGGTTAGGTAGCCATTCCGGGTAGTAAAACTCTTTAATCAAGCCAACGTTTAACAATCTATCCACCTCGATCTTCCTTCAACGCTATATCTCTCTCTACTTAGAATTCAACTAAGAACCGATCTTCAAAATTTTACTTGAATCTCTAACATCCACCAAAATTGAGATTGTATCTTCTGTCAAATCTGTCTTTTTTACCGGTTGAGGAGGGCACATCCTCTTTGAGAGGGAAGTCTTCCTCGACAAGGGCATTCACCAAGCCTTCCAATAACATTCTTCTTTCCTTGATCTTTTCACCTTTAATGCTGAGGGTGCGCCCTCTGGGTGGACGCCTCCTCATCCTCTGATTCTTGAATAAAATAACGAGCCTGAATTCCTACCTTGATGTTGTTCATGATTCCTCCAGAACTTCTTTCAATGAGGGCGCGCCCTCATCCTTTTTATTTCCTGAAACCTTTATTTCTTCCAACAAGGGGGCGCCCTACTAGGGCATTGTGAGCTGTCTCCTGATCCAAAACCATGAATTCCATCATCCGAGTTACTGAGAGAGAACCTTCTCCAAGAGTTACTGGTAACCTGATTGCATCGATCACTTCACAACTTCTCCTGAAAAACCATAAATCCATGCATTTTCTGGAAATCCCAACTTCTTGTAAGTGTCGTAATACAGAATATTCACTGAACTTCCATTGTATACAAAAACCCGATGCACGTTCTTAGAGCCAATCCATAACCAAGGCATTATTATGTGGGTGGTACACCCATCTAGCTTTATCTTCGGTGAAAGTGATATCCGCACATTCTCCCTTGAACAATTTGGGCGGTCTTAACCCCAAGCTATTCACATCGGTGAGAGGTATATCTTGCCTCTCGAGCATATCTCTCCAAAGCATTGTTGCTATCACCCCCCAAGTGATGTCCTCCAAAGATAATGTGTACACTTCCTTCCTTGACAAATTTCTTCTCCATATTTTTGTCCTCATCACGGAGGGCGCGCCCTCCGTTCTTCTCAGGATTCTCCTTATGCTTCTTGACTTCTCTGACAATCCAATCGGTCAAGTATCCTTCCTTGATCAGATCTTCAATTTCATCCTTCAGCTGATGACATTCATGAGTATTGTGACTTGTCGACTATAGTACTCACATTGCTTCTTTTTATCCTTGCTTTTCCAGGCAGATAGAGGACCAGCTTCTTAAAAAGCCCTTTATTCTTGTTTACCTTAAAGATGTGTTCAATCGAAGCCGCCAACAGAGTGTAATTATTTGTCCTTCGATCATAAGAATACGTATCTGGAATTCCCCACTCTCTTCCAACACTAGTTGCATTCACTCCATTAGTGCCGATTCCGGTACGATATACAGGACTTGTAATCTTCCCCTTAGTGTTCCCTGAGCTTCTATCTTTCGATTTTCCGCCAAGGATTTCTCCACTATCTTAAAAGATTTAGTTTGTGCAAAAACATCAAACAACATAGTTGAATCCCTTTCTTGAAGACACTTCCAGAAATCCGTCTCTACTTGCAAACCAGTTATCAAGAAACTCTTAAGTGTCTCATCGGTCGTTCCTCTAACCAAAGCGAATTCTGAATTGAATCTTTTGAAGTAAGATTGAAGACTTTTGCCTTCTTTTTGCTTGATGTTGGCCAGAGTTGTAATGGGAGGAGCATACTTCACTGCTGCTCAGAACTTGGCTAAGAATAAAGTCCTCATCATCTCCCAATAGGTAATCACTCCAGATCCAAGCTTTTGAAACCATTGCTAAGCATTCTCACTGAAAGTTGTTGCCAGCAGATGACATCCAGCCAAGTCAGTTACTTGGTAAACATCCATCTCAATGTCAAAACATCCTAAGAATTCCACAGGGTCTGCATTTTCAAGAAAATGTAGATCATTGGTCATATATCTATATCATGTAGGGAGCTGTGCCTCTCTAACCTCTATTGAAAATGGAGATGGAGTTTGTGCCGTAGAAGGTATCATCCCTCCATCCAAGTGAGAAAGAAGCCTCTTCAAGTCGTCGACATTAAAAATCCTCACACGTGGAATATTTTGAACATTTGGTGGCACAATTGTTTGAGTACCCCTCAAGGGTGAAGGTTTAGCTATCGTCTGAGCATTTCCTGGAGCTCCGGCATGAAGTGTGAGAATTACCTCTTGAATCTGAATTTGTTCCTTTTGACTTTAAGCTTGTAGATTTCCTATAATCTATGGATTCCCCTGATAACCTCCTTGATGTTTTCCTTTAGAGGGAGGGCGCGCCCTCGACCTCACTTCACTAGAATTACTTGAAGGAATTTTAGCGATACGGGGAGATCTATCTCCTGAGGGCGCGCCCTCTTTGTTCTGAAGTCGCCTCTCTCCTTGATACTTCTCCATCCTCCAATCTCCATGGTCTCGTCTACTTCCTCTTCCAACATCACCTTGAGGAGGGGCTTGTTAATATCCAAGGGGCCTCGACCTGTGATCAGGGGGCGCGCGCTGTGGATTACCATCTCGAGGAAGGACTCACTCATGTCCAAGGGGCCTCGACCTGATGATCAGGGGGCGCGCACTGTGGATCACGGGGCCTCGATTCCAAGTGCTTTTCTCTCTTCTGATGCTTAAGGAGTACTATCCTTAGATCGTCATCACTAAGCATCCTCCATTGTACGAGAAAAGTTCCGCATCGCATCTTCTACCCGATGGCGTGTCCTCCATTGTACGAGAAAAGTTCAAACTCACCCTTCAGGGCGCGCCCTACAGACATAATCTTGCACTCTCGAAAAAGTTGAAAATTTCACGGAACTAAGACTAAAGAAAGTGTACATAAAGTGTACATGGACTACCCCCCTAGACTAGGAGGTAATTAATTTGCCTTGTAGTCTACTATTCAAGCATTTACTCTACTTCAATTAACTTCTGGTAGAAAGAGTGCATTCTCCGGTCACGGGCTACTTCAAATTTCATCCCATGAAGGGGCATCTCAAACTGAGGCATCCTATGAATAACATCTCTCAAAGAGGCATCTCACTATGAGGCATCCAATAAAAGGCATCTCACGAAGAGGCATCCCCGTGGGGGTATTCCGTTGTTCACACCATTTGTCTTGAAATACATGTATATGTAGGGCTAGGGAGGTGCATCAGTACTATCCCCCAGCATCAGAATATCATTCCTTAAAAGAGCATCTCTTAAAGAGGCATCCCAAGAGGGGAATTTTAAGAGAGAGCCATTGGAGTTGCTGAGGACGCGCCCTGTTGCTTAGGGCGCGCCCTATGTGGACGAGGGCAATGACAAAGTCTCTTCTAGTCCGGATGAATGTCATTCTTGTGTAGAGGGACTCACTCATGACCTTGGGGCCTCAACCTGCCTATCAGGGGGCACACTCCAAGATTCATGGGACCGCACATCAATATAATTTTCTTCAAGCAAAAGATAATTTGTGAATCATTGCGATCATACTTGTAGACAAAGTCGTAATATGAGGCTGATATGCTCAGGGCGCGCCCTGAGGCCTGTCACTCAAATCGTTGAAGATGTGAGGGCGCGTCCTCTGTAGCAAAGTATTGTTTCTTCATAGAGGGGCTCACTCACGACCTTGGGGCCTCAACCTGATGATCAGGGGGCACACACTATGGTTCGTGGGGCCACAACTCAACACCTTCTTTCCTTCTGGAGTCCAAGCAGTAAATTATCCTCGTAGTTGGAGTCCGCTTGAGAATTTGCATCTTTCTTTGAGGGCGCGCCCTAACCAGAAAGGTCCTCTAATAAGAAAGTTCATTTAGGGCGCGTCCTATGTTGGAGGATTTTCCTGAAGTCGTGCATTTCTTTGAAGCGAAGAGCATCGCCCTGGGGTTGAGGATTCTCACCCTATTTTTCACTTGATGATCAGGCCAAACAATGTCATTCCCACATCCTTAGCTTCAGTATCTTCCAAAGAAATCTCAAGGAATCCAAGGGGCCCAGACCTGTTGTCAACAGTGGGCGCGCGCTGTGGATTTCAGTATTATCTCGACGAGGAGTCTGCTCAAATCCAAGGGGCCGCGACCTGCTATTAATAGGGGGCGCGCACTGTGGATTATCTCTCCATGCTAGAACTTGCTCATGTCCAAGTGGCCCAGACCTGTTATTAACAGCGGGCGCACGCTGTGGATCATGGGGCCTTGATTCCAAGTGTCCTCCGTTTTCTTAGCCAGGCAAACCCCTGTAGGCCTTCTCATCAGGTAAACCCCTGGAGGCCTTCTCATCAGGTAAACCCCTGGAGGCCTTCTCATGCCAGCAAGGTTCTCTTCATTTTGCCAGATTTTATTGGGGTTATAGATTTCCTTGAGAGGCTTCCTGACGCTGTCCGCCTGTATGAGGGCGCGTCCTTGACCTGGATTCACTGGGGCTGCCTGAATGAACTTGATGAATGCGAGGTCGCAATCTTGAGGGCGCGCCCTCATCATTGTGAGGCTGCACATAACCTCTATACAACTTCATTCTCTTGTCACCGTTATCACGGTTATTTCTTCTTCTAGTATTATCACGAGGGAGAATTTGTTCGAATCCAAGGGGCCGCGACCTGTAATCAGGGGGCACGCGCTGTGGACTATCACTCCATGGAAGGGCTCGCTCATGTCCAAGGGGCCTCGACCTGTAATCAGGGGGCACGCGCTGTGGATCATGAGGCCTCGCTCCCGGGCCTTGTTCCTAGGCGTTCCTTCAAGCTAGCAAAGCTCCTCCTCATAGCAGCGAGGTTTCCCTTAATTCGTTGGATTTCACCAGATGGGTGAGGAGCCGCCCTCTCTAGAGGATGCATCCTGGAGATGAGGACGTTTTCAACCATTGAATCTTCCTAGAAGTTGGAAATCATCCGAGCCTTGGCTACCACCCTCAGGGCGCGCCCTGAGGTTTATTGGGTATTCTCCTTCACCATCTTTAATTCCATTTTTAACTCGAGGATTGTCCTACAAAAGTCCAAGAAACAAACAACAAAAATCTCAACAAAACAAGTCAAGGGTTACCTTGAGGGCACATCTTGATGGTGAGGGCGCGCCCTAATGGTGGACGAGTTCCCGATAATTGCGTCTCTTCTCTGGAACATCCTTCTTCGAATCATATTTGAAATCGCCCCATGGAAAACCTAGTTCGACGTCATTGACCGGAAATCACCATTCTTGAAAATACCCGGAACTGTCTTTTTGCAACAGCAGCGTGAAAATCATCTTTAGAACCATCTTTTCTTCATCACATCGAATCTCACTAAGGGTGCGCCCAGAGCGGTGGGGATGAGGGCGCGCCCTCTCTTGAGGATCCAAGAACCACTTCGAGAACTTTCCTAACTTGGAGGGCTTTCCTTGTTCGGCGATGATTTCGTGGGATCCTCCGAGATTTTGTCCTACTTTCTTGCACTTTCTCCGCAGAACTCAATCTTGACCCGAAGTTATTTATGGAATCTCTCATAGGATAAAGTTGCTCCATTAACTCCGAATTACTGATAAGAACGGGCGGCTATCCGTCGGCGGTGGATTGAGTTCCATGGTGGTGCAGAGAAGTGGAGATTTCCTCCGGAACATAAGCTTCATGTCGAGCTTGATTACCCCCCAAGCTATCTTCAGAATCGTAATAATCTTCTTAATGAGAACCTCCACCTTAATTGTGAGACATCTTTTCCTCCTAAGATGAAGATCTTGATTGGCTCCCCTCCTTCTAGCGCCAATTTGTTGACGGAGGAATTTGGTAACAACAAAATTTGAGGTACGTCACCGGAATCAAGATCTATAATGGTGGCTCTTCGCCGGAAAAGTCGCCGGAGTGTGATGGTTGTGATGAATTGGGGGCTGAGATTGAGAGGGTTCCTGGTGGTGGCTCGTAGAGCTCTTCGCTTCCATCTCCCTCAATTTGCCTACGTACCTCTATATTTATAGAGGATCAAGCCCACGTAGTTCTTGGAGAGCAAGAAACCCAAATGGGCTTGGATTGACGAACTAGCTTCCGGAATGTTCAACTATGAGGCCTAACCACAAAGGCCCAAGGCTCATCCAGGATCTCAAGACTTCACGGATAAGGAAATTTCCCCCGTCGAGGACTAGTCCTATCCGCTACCAGCTATTTCTTGATTTCAAGGATGCAGGTATAGCCGTGGTTTACCCCAAGTGCAGAACGCATCCCTGTCCCCCGAATGAGAAGCACCCACCAGATAGCAGGACAGGTGATCCAGAGCTTTTGGGTGCAAAGTGCAGGATTACTCCAAAGTTCCCCAATGAGAGCGCGTCCATTGGCTACAGGAACAGAGCTCCCAAAGCACACACCAGAAAGTCCCCATCTTTCCACCTTAGGGCGCGCCCTTAGTGTCTAAGAAGGGTCCTTATATCCAGGCAAACCCCTGGAGGCCTTCTGCGACGGACATCCCCCTCCTAAGGTACGACAGGAGGGAATTCTTCAATATCTCCTGGAATCCAAGCCTGAGTGGAATCCAAGCTTGAGTGGAATCCAAGCTTAAGTAGAATCCTTCATTAAAAACTATAAAAACTTGAGTAGAATTCCATCTTGAGTAGAATTCCAGCTTTGAGTAGAAATCTCTGATATGGAAGTATCAATTAGGGCGCGCCCTCCCTATAAGAAAAGTGAGGGCGCGGCCTAGTTTCTTCAATCTGTGCCAAAACCCTAATTTATCATGAAAATCCCCAAATTGAACCCGTATCTGACCCGGATTCATTTTAGAATACCCGAACCGAATTTTGGGCATAACAGTACTACTATACACAATTGTTTTTCGTATTAAAATCTTTCTTTAATTAGATAAAGAACTCCCGTTCCCGAATCCTGCTCTTGGAACTTGGTCGGTTCTTATAGCAGATGGCTTGAGTACTGCAAAGGCTATATAGACTAAGTTTGTTATTATTATTAGAATGTTAATGTATCAATATCATATTAAGATTTATCTTTCTACAGATATTGCATATACTATATCGAGAATTAGAAAAAGATTTCAATGATATAGGATCCTATTTGCGACTACTCATCATGATTCTTTCATACTAAAGTGTATTAATCATCAAGAATTTCATGGAATGAACCAATTCTATGTATCATTGCACTACTGAAAAAATTTAAGACATGTATTTTAGGATGAAGAGAACAATAATTAAATTATTCAAAAAAAATCAATTCAACAAAAAAATTTAAGTTTTAAAAGTAATTTTACATGCACACCCCGCGTAGCGGGCACACATACTAGTTACTATTTATCCTAAAGTAATAAAATAGGCTTAAAAAAATATAATGACGATTACTGCTAGACTGAATCTAAAAATATATCAGCATTGCCTCATATTCAGTTTGTTAAAGGACTACTAGCGTTTAGTGTTTTAAAAATATTTCTGTCTATTTCTTGCTTGGAAACATTGCCTCCATGAATCTCTTTCCGAACCAATGTTGCTTCCTATCCGTCATCTCTTCGATTGGTACATTCTTTGCCTCGGGCAACAAGAATATCACATATAACGACATTGTCAAAACCCAACCAGAGAAAAAACAGGAAAATACCATACTTGAAATGGCAAAGCATTGACAGAAAAGCTCAAATAAGAACAAGTACAAACTGTCACTCGGAATTAGCCATCCCAACAGTCCCTATGACCAAAGCAAAGGCCGATACAAATGTGTGAATAATTACAGCAAGACTTAAACTGCAAGATGAACCCATTTGGTCTGAACATGTTTGGGTGTTGCACTATTCATCCCTGACATTTTTTACTAATGTAGGGATAATATATAGAGAGTAGCAAACCTGAGATATATCTCAGGTAACTTCCCTGAGATACCCATCTTTTATATGTAAAAATAGGATTGGTATTTTAGTAAATTTAAAGCTATTTTGCAAGTATCTCAGTAAAAATCATCTTTTATATGTAAAAATAGGATTGGTATTTTAGTAAATTTAAAGCTATTTTGCAAGTATCTCAGTAAAAATTACCTGAATCTCAGGATCCTTTTTCTCTAATATATACTGTAATAAATTAATACTTGAATTACAATTTGACCCTTAAAATATGAAATGTTATACAGATGAACCCTTAAACAAAAAAAAAATCACACATTTTTATCCTAGAACTATAAGATTTGTACAGTTTCAGGTGTGTATATATACAACTACACAGGTCATGGATGTAATTGTATGAATTTAACCACAGAATATTTGTGATGTTAAGGGGTTATAATATTTTATGGGAAAAAGAAAAATTTTAACGTAGCAAAAAATAACTTTTCAGTTGTATATTATAATTCTTTTTATTAAGATATCATAGTTTTCTTTTGAAGGAATTATGATACTACTATAGTTTATAAACATAATTTTTTTTCAAGAATTCGAAGATTTCAACCCATTATGCGCGCGTGGATATAAAAAAATTTGTAAATTGGCTGCTGCTGAGAAAATGAATGGCACGATACATGTTACGAAAACAGAAAGCAATGAATTTGCAAAACGGAGATGTAGGTAAATGACATTAATAATGTAATTATAGTAGTGAAGTTTAATATTAGAACCCCACAGCTTGTTTAGCAAAAAAAAATATTAGAACCCCATTTTCCATAGAAGTAAATTAGAAACTAGAACTACAAATGTACTACTTACATTAGGTACAACTAAAGCATATGATTCCAGTAGTAGAGGTAACTTAAGAAAAAAATTCAACCACATGTATCAAATGCTGACTGTTTTCATTAAAACCTAATGTTCGTAAAGAGGTAGAGAGTTGGCTGTAATCAACAATCCAACTTCATAATCCGGCTTTTAACATTCGTGCAAAGGTGGAGAATTTTGCTGTAATCAACAATCCAGCAGGAGGCTTCCCATTTTGATTTTCTAGCATTTGTAAGAAGACGAGTATGTCGTTAATTCCTAATCTCTTCTGGAAATATACAATATTTTACTGCAACGGTCAATTAAACAAGAAGAAAAAAAAAATTGCTAATTTCTCAAATTCTTCAATGGCTAGAGTTGACCTTTCCCTTGATAGGTTTTATCTTTAATACTTGAATATTGTTTGACAAGCAAATTTTGCGACCCTGGTAGATACCACAAGCCATGGGATGATCCCAATCTGCGGATGCAACAAAAAGAAAAATTAGGCCTAGTCAACGAATACATTTTAACATCATAATTCAAGAGTGCTGAACCTTATTAACATAGTACCCTTGTACCATAATATTATTACGGTAAAAAGACCTGCGCGGCAAATTAAGTTCCGCAATAATTTGCAATAGGACCAATACAAAATCTTAAGTTGTTAGAAAGTAACCAAATCCTAAACAAGGTTCAATGCTGCAAGTCTATTCCAAACAAATAACCAACATTTTCATTTATAAACTAAACTAGGAGACACAATACTCGGCTTTTTGACATGATAGACGGCAAAAGAACACAGATCTTATAATGAAAAAATACAAATCCTCTCTAACTTCTCAAAAATTAATCCTTTCACGGCCTTCCGACAACAAGTGATCATATAATTATTATAGAAAACTTTATACTGTGCACAGCCTGGCAGTCGCAGAACAAAGTAATGTCCTTCCCTTGATTAAATGAACAATAACAAATGACAGTCACATCCAACAAAATAACCTGACCAAGAAGAGTCTAACTTCTTTCTCTCTACATCTTTATTTCTACAAGAGTTTTGACCCTTGACCTAGGCTCTAATTAACAAGGGCAGACAAGAGTTTTTTTCTTTCTTTTGAGTTACATTAGCAACCAAAGAAGTAATATAATCAAACTACAACACTGCTTCTAATTACCATAACGTAGCCACTTAAGAAACCTCCGGATCTCCAAGACAGAAACCTTCCTGTAAGATACAGAATAAAACCAAATAGATCTATTAAAGATAACTGCGGTAATTGTTTAAAACGAATAAATCATGTAGTGGATAAAATTTTGTTGTTCAAGCCAGAAATGTCATATTTATCACTGATTTAAGTACAGATTTACACACTAATGCAAGTTGTACCATAGTGTACTTTAAATAAAAGGAATCTAGTAAATAGTAATAAAAAAAAATCTATTACCAAATGGTTGCACAAATTGCTCAGAAACGGCAGCAACAGGGGACCGCCAAAACCACAAACCAAGTGCTACATACATAAAGACCTGTGCAAGAGTAGACGATTAACTTCTGATACATAACAAAGAACTGTGTTATTATCTACAATGTAAATTGTTCTGGAAAACCTTTAGCATCTTCAATTTTTTCACATTTGAATCATACGATGAGCTTATCTCCTTGCTTCTTAGTTCTTGATCTGCATAAGCAAAACGTTGTTAAAGCTTTTCCTTGAACCAAAAACAGATTCAAGTCGCAAGATATACAAAAACCAACAAAAACACTGTTTTTATCTATATCCATGTATCAGCTTGTTCAACACAGACCGTAGTGCATGCTGCTCGGACACAATATATGCCTTGTATTATATTAAGCACGCACAACTGCACAAGTATGCCTATCTTTACATCAACTGTAATAAAATTTAACTTTTTTTTCAATATATATATATCACTAAAAACAACAAATGTTTAGTGAAATAACCATCTGAGAGACCAATATCCGAGTACTGACTTCCGGAGAAGGTTCTAAGACTAGTAAGTTTATCAAAAGGTAACAGATATTAATGTTATTTTAAGAAAAAGAACAATATAAAAAAGAAAACCAGTAGAGGGATCAGGATAAGTTAGGTATGACACAAAGAAATGAGCCACAATAGATGTGTAGATTTTTGATTGTGGAAGACTAAGAAACATTATTAATGCTATCAGAGAGTAATCAAAAAAAAAAATCAATCTATGGAGAATTGAATTGATTTAAAAGATCAGCAGATACTATTTAATAGCTGAATTGCAAGCAAGGGACATGCACAAGTGCTGGCAAGTATTTTTGAATATTACATTTAAACATCTTGAAGGGAGATTAAGTTCTTTCAAGAGGTCAAGATGTCTAAGTTGAGAAATTATTCTGATCCAGCAAAAAATCCTCATTCCTCAGGCTCCAACTCGAGTGCCTATATGGTCGGTCAAATTATGCATATGAGACTTTGGATACCTAAACGATGTCAATCAGCATTGCATCTTAGAGAGTTAACATCTTCTTTTGTTCTGGCATGCGGATAAAGAAAAGGTTTCAACATCCAAAGTTTCCTTTACATGAATGTTCCATTTCTACATAAAATCACTAATATAATTATCTTTCTACTCATATGCATAATTTAAGTTATCAAGTACCAGTATACGAAAGTCTAGGAAATTTTTTAGTTCTTCCACTAATATAAGGGTTATACAGAGAATTATTTATTACTCCCTGTCCCTTTTTTACTAATCCCTTTGACTTTTGGCATATATCTTGAGGTCTGTAAATTGAATACTGAAATTAAATATCAATTTAACGTTTCAATGTCAAATAGAAAATATAGATTCTAACATTTCAATTGACATAAAATTAATATTTATTCTACAGACTTGAAATGTGTGCCAAAAGTCAAAGTGACTACAAAAAGGGGACATATGGTAATAAGAAACTACATGCTATATGTTTAGAGAAAAAAAAACTACGTACTATAGAAATAGGACAAACAAATTCGGAACATTCCAAAAGGAGAAGAGGATGCTTGTCATTCAGGGAGCATTAAACTAACAAAGAATTTACCACCTAGCTTATTTAAAAAAGTTCAAATCATGTCTTCCAGAAAAGATCAAAATACAAATTGCCCAATTAAATGCCATACTTTTAGCAAGTTCCTTCTCCTTGGCTGCTGCCAACCTCCTAAGTTTGGCAGCTTGTGCAAATGTTGAAGGTCTGCATTAACAAAGAGTGGGAGAGTTGCTACAAATGTTAGAGAAGACAGAACAGTGGTACATAAATATGTCAAAGTATCTAATAATTAATTTTCTTCTTCACTTTGTCTAAGGTTTCAGAATATAAAAATATCACTAATCATTGAAGTTAATAGATTCGAAAAATGCAAAGATCTACACCAACATTCACAACTAGTAACCATAATCATAATTTCATATACTCAATTGCAAGTGAAATGGCATAACACTGCTAGAATAGGATGATAGGTCGTAACTCTTCCTGATGTGATAAGTATATAGCAATTCATACTACAAGTATAAAGAACAAGCCATGTGATGAGAACTTAATTCTTGAAACTATGAAATTCATATGTACACTCATGAGTAACATATGGCAAAATTTTGGACGATCTTGTGATAGTTAGGTGGTTCTCAAAACTTCTAAAGGTCCTACTTGAAGACAACTCCGCTTTCTCAGATATATCACAGGAATTTAGATAGTTAACTGAGTTGAGCACTTGAGCCATTTTTACAATAAATACTCATTCATTCACGTGATTGTTAACTTCATAACCTTTCAAGCGAAACAAACAATTTGAATCTAATTAGCAAAAAAAAAAAAAAGAAAAGAAAAAAAAAAAAAAAAAAGAATCTCAATCATAATCGTGACAACATTCTGCACAAGATCCTAAAAAATGTTGATTATAAGAGAAACTCATTTTGATGTCATATACTTTAGTAA
Organism: Kitagawia praeruptora; assembly: GCA_037693485.1. Taxonomy (NCBI): domain Eukaryota; kingdom Viridiplantae; phylum Streptophyta; class Magnoliopsida; order Apiales; family Apiaceae; genus Kitagawia; species Kitagawia praeruptora. The sequence goes on along the minus strand of CM075345.1, from coordinate 150,768,444 downwards.
TATCCTGGAAAAAAATAAAGAACTAGTGCATAGCGAACACATAGAAATTGAACGACTAAAAGCAACCATGAACACATGCATTCAGCAAAACTTAAGCTAACACTGTACAAAGATACTAGTACAACAGCCAATTTGATAATGAATAGGGTTCCGACTACAAAAGAAACCACTCACTGTGAAAATGTGTTTGCTTCTTTATAGAGTTGTTTAATTTCTGCACGCAACTGAACATCCGCAGCAGTAGTTGTTCCTTTCTGGATAATAAAAAATTTAAACCACTTATCAAATGGTAGCTATTACGAAATTAATCGACTACACAACTAACCACCAAACTAACTAGATAATTACACATTAAAATAAAAAGTCTGTGTCAGAGACCCCCTCCTTTAAAAAAGTAAAGCCTGCCTGTTAACTACCAAACATTTTCCGTAGGTTACTAATATGATGCTCACGTGCTTCACTAACTCACGAGAGCTACATCACTAGCAAACATAACAACACATCGTGCATCTAATTCGATGTTGATTTCCTTTCCTACAAGTGTTACTACATTCAATTTCGCTATCTAATTCGATGTTAATTTCCTTCCCTACAAGTGTTACTAGATTTAATTTCGCTTTCTCTTCTACCAAATTATAGCTGGAGCATTCGTCGTTTAGCGATCAAATCGAAATTCAATTTCTATTTATTAAGAAGTATCAAATTAAGCTTTGTACTTGTAGGTTTCTTTGTGTTGAATGGAACAATATAACTGTTTCGTAGCCAAAACTAAATTGAAAAACGACAAAATTAAGCTTGATTATACCAAAATTAAATGAAATTGAAGAATAAATTAGATATTGACGAAATCAAATTGAGAATGAAATAAATGGAAGGAGTAAATAAGAGTACCTTCTTTTTGATGTTGTCTACGTACATAGAGAGATACTGAAAAGCAATGATGATGATGAATATCAACGGAGCGCCAATTGAGAATCTGTGTTCCGCATCTTCCATTCTCTCTCTCGCTCAATCTCTCTCTCTCTCTCGCTGTGTTATGTACAAAGAGAGAGGAAGGTGCTTATAAAACTGGTTAAATAAAGTAATATTGAAATTGAAAGAAATTTTGAAGTTTTCATATTTTTAGTTTTTTACTGTACTCTAAAAAAGTAAATTATTGATAATTGTTTCTAAAAATTGTCCGGTTTTTTAAAAAATATCGATAAATTGTTAAAAAATATTTGATCGATTCGATTTTTGAAATCTGATTTATCATTATGAAATATTTTAAAATGGTATATTATTATAAATTAGATTAATATATTAAATATTATCAAAAATATTAAATTTATCCGATTTTTTTTTCTGATTTATCATTCTCATAAATTCCAATTTACAGATAAATTGCTATTAGGTACCTACAATAATAATTAAATCATAAAACATTTGCAATGATAATTAAAATTTAACGAATACATTACAAAAGATCAAGTCAAGAGTTACTTCGCTCTTCGTCTAGTAAATTTTTCATTGTGAAGCATCTCTCGCTTATATTATTGAGATATACGGTTTTTTTTGAAAAGATAATCTAATGAATTTGTGTAACTGTGAGCATTATACATACCTGATTTGTTAAAACATATTCGAAAGATTGACCAAAATTGTGACATAATACAAATTTTTTTCGATGAATCATCTATTATATATCTAATGCAATAACAAGGGGTTTAGTGAGCAATTTAATTCATGTACTATTTTACCCTTAACCTTAATATATGTTTTTAGGGTTATTTTGGTATTTTAACATTAACATATTAATGTCTAACATTCTTTAATGTATAATTATTAATTATACATACATATATACCTACATACATACACATACATACCTACATACATACATACATACATACATGCATACATACATACATGCATGCATATATACATACATACATACATACATACATTCATACATACATACATACATTTATGTTATATAATCTATTAATTTTTCATTAATTTTAATCTATTAATTATTTTATAATTAATATGCATATTTATACATACATACATATATACATATATGTATACATATATACATTTATGTGGATATACATACATACATACATACATTTATGTTGTATAATCTATTAATTTTTCATTAATTTTAATCTATTAATTATTTTATAATTAATATGCATATTTATACATACATACATGTATACATATATACATTTATGTGGATATGTAATAATATATGATAATATTTACTAGCATGTACCATATCTCATTATACTATTATTTAGATCTCTACTTTAAATATTTGTGAATTAAAAATTATAAAAAATATTACATGAAAAAAAAATTCTAAATAGGAGTATCAAACATGCATGTGCATTATAATCATCCATACCTTCAATACAACAATGTATTTTTAAATTCTGTGATACTTTAAGTATTATGTTTACATGACACAAATAAATTAAAATCAATATAAAAAAGGAACCTTCATATTCATATGTATTTAAATATATTACAAACTTGTATTAACATTGGCAAATCGTAAAACTCATCATTCACATCTTTAATAAGCAAATGCATAAAATAATATAACAAATATCGAATTTTGGTATATATAGGAATTACACTTAAACTAGCCAGTATTGGATCATTAGTATAACAACTGAAAATCATATAACTCATTTATCGCACCTACAGATACATCATATACTTTAGGAAAAAGTAACAATTTATTGATATTTAGAACATATTCGTGTTTTGCACGGGCTAAAGAGCTAGTTATTATAAATGTCCTAAAAATTTGCTATCTCGAACATGAAAACATAATCAGATTCTCACAAAAAAATATACAAAGAACACAAAATAAATAAATTTTAGCAAGGAAAGATAAATAACCCGAAAATGGGATTAAAAAACCCATTGAAATGGTAGGAATACTCTCAAATATGGATGTTCATAGAGGATTTTCGTAACGTGATTTTCGGAGGCCCGTTGAAGTTTAAAAGTATAATACATGTAAGTTGCTATTTTTTTTAGTGATTTGGGTGTGATTTTATGGTGGGATGAGTTGAGCTTGACAGAGTTTACAACAATCATCGCATGTACTATTAGCGAGATATGTGTTTGTTCTCCTAAGGTGCTTACGTACCCTTGTTTATATAGAGATCAAACTCACGTAATTCTACGTATATGTTAATTATGCTTGATTAGCAATAAGTCGAGGTCCCTATCTGAGGTAGACTCTTTTTCCTCTAGACCCAACTACGAACATGTTGTCTAAGTTGAGTAGAATTTGAGTTTATACTCTACTATAAGTTGTCTGTCTAATAGAGGTTGATAAGTGGAGTTATATCTACTTGGAGCGCTTCATATCGGCTTAAATTGATTGTTTTGGACTCAAGTTTGTGTAGTTTTGATATGTTTTGCTTAGTTGTGCAGAGTTACGAGAATGTTGATTAAGGTGGATGCTTCTATTATTTTTGGAGAATTAATTGATTAAAATTCGGATTTCTGAGAAGGGTTGCGCAGTCTACACTGTTTTGGCCATATCTTGAGTTCTAGAAGTCCGTTTGAGGCCCATAAGCAGTCCACGCGAAGATAACGAGATTCTCTATCATTCTAAAGTGTCCCAGACGTCCAATCACAACTGGAAAGGTTCGGAAATACTGAAGAAAAGCATATACGAATTTTCCTTAAAAACAGATTCAGTTTAGGAAACGTATTTTTGCAGAAATTCTATTATAATTCTGTTTCGGTATTTTCTTGCTGGGCAAGACTTTTAGAGCCTATATAAACACATCTAGATATAGTTTTTAGGGATCGAAAAATTATTGTACATAACTAGTATATTCTAGTATAGAGAGATTGGAGATAGCTATTCACTTTTCTGTGGAGATTGAAGGTTTTTCTCTATTCTTTATAATATTATGTGTTCATATTATATCTCTTGCTTTATTATTTTAATTATGTATGAGTAGATAATTAATCTAGGGTTAAGTAGAACCCTAGTTATGGTTGATGTGTGATTTTCCCAATTCCCCCAATTTGATTGTTTAATTGCTCTTGCTTATTGAGTTGTTTTAATTAGCAATTACAAATCAGACGTGATTATGTTTATTGTTTGAACCATTGTCTATTTATCAACGGGAGTTGAATTTAGATGGTTGTGATTTATCCAATGAGGACATGAACTTCTCCATGAGAATAGGTAGAACGGATTGTTAGGAAGTTAGGGTGCTGTGATTAATGTCTCTAAATTGCATGATACCATGAGAATAGGCTTGATTGTATTTTAGAGAAGCCATTAATACTCGAGAGAGGTTATTGGTAATTTATAGGGTGCACCTTTCCTGTTGAGTATTATACGATTGATTGGGGAGGGAATTCACGATTGCATTAATTCATGCTAGTGGGGATACTTAATTCTGGATATTTTTAATATTTGATTTATATAAACACCATTCTCTTTAGTATAAAATTAGTTTAATAATCTTTGATATTTTATTGTGTTACTTGCTTGGCTGAATTGAATCGAGAAGAACTGGTGATTGACACGTTTGTCTCTGTGGGATCGACTCTGACTTACCCTGCTACATAGTTAGAAGGATTTGTTAGATATTATTATTTGATAGGCACGCGACAGCCTTGTCAAATTTTTGGTGCCGCTGCCGGGGACAAAGCAGTGTTAGATTAGTTAATTTTTGAGTTAGTTTGGCCAAGTTGTTTAGTTGTGTTGCTTCGGCTATTATTCTTGTTCTGTTTGATCTTTGCTTGTGGTTTTTCTTGTTTCTTGTAAAATTGATTTTCAGATTCCTATAACAAGAAATTAAGCGAGTAAAGAGAGGAGCAAGAAGAAAGCATGGAGGCATTGGTTGAGACTATGCGGGCATTTTCTCAAAATATCGATGATATTGAGTCAAGAAATTCTTCTTTGTTTGCCACTTGTGATGTTTGCGGTATACAGGGACATACTCAAAATAATTGCCAATTTAATATCCCTTACTACCCAAATCAAACACAATTTTGGGATGGTAATTTTTATTACAATACCCATGACCACCCTCACCAGCCACCACAATATAATCCTTATGCTGATACTTACACTTCTGGTTGGGAAGATTACACTAATTTTTTCTACCAAGACAATCCACCTCAGCCACCACAGAGATCCAACTTGGAAAATCTTTTGGAAGGAGTTGTTGTTGCACAGCTGAGCAAGAATGAAGAGGTTGAGACAAGTCTTAATGAGTTGAAAACTCAAGGTAAGTTGATTGAAAACTCAATTGCTCAACTAGCTCAAGAGGTAACTGAATTCGTTGAGAGGCGCTCTCAAACGGAGAAAATACCAATGAGTCAATTTGATGATGCAACTTTGTGGAGTGGTAAGGAGTTCAAAGAGTCGCAAAATGAGGTTAGTAACAGTAAGTTAATTTTTGATGATTTTGATGATGAAGATGGTTATTTTGATAGTCTAGCTCTTATTGGCCCATATGCTTCTCAAGGAATTAACTCGTGTGAAAACTCGTTTGATAGTAATGAGATTGATTCTTAGATGACTCTTTTTGCACGCTATTTGATGAGGGTGATAGTATGGTTCTGGTAGATATAAATTTGAATAAGGATATTGTGATTCCAATTGTGGTAGATGAGATGGAACCGAATTTGGATAAACTTGACTTGAATGATGTTAAAATTGAAAATATGTGTATGTCTTTTGTTGACCCAATTTGGGAAGAATTTGTGAAAAGTAACTATAGCTATATTGGAGATGATTTCTCGAAATACTTTCACATGCCGAAATTTCTTGAGCATTACATGAGCCTCACATGTCAATTTATATATCTTTTTGGTTATCGAATTGGTGCTCACATCATTAGATTAATTCAAATTAGGAGATATGTACATCTATATGCTTTTTCGCCAGGATAATTGTCAACAGGAGTCGGGCTAACGACATTAAACAAATGCGCTTCGTGGGAGGCAACCCATGCATTAGAGAAAAAAAATGTTGTGAAAAAAAAAAATCTGTGCAAAAAAAAAAAAAAAAATCGGAACAGTGAATTCGCGCAATTTGCGCCTGAGTAACGCAGGTTGCTCCTGCGTTACTGAACTACCCGCAGTTTGCCCTCCTGAAACGCAATTTGCTCTGGTGTTATATCCTTGAATGCGCCCATGTAACGCAAGATCATCATGCGTTACACCCTTGTTACTGCGCCTAACGCATCTGTAACGCAGCCACTGTCTGCGTGACACTCCCTCTGCCCAGAATTTTTTCCGAAAATCAGTGTTTTAACCTCGAAAATTCCCCCAAATTCAATCCTAACTCAAATTTCTTCAATTCTAAATTCCTATATCTATCCTACATCAAATCCTAACCTCTCCAAATCTCTCCTACACTCTAAATTTTTTTATTTATCCTATCCATCATCTTATATTTATACACATCAGGCCATACAAATCCAATTCCTCTTCTATTTTATTTAAATCTCTAAAAATTCGATTCTAAAGAGGAATTAATTGCAAGTTCACCTCTCCAATTCGTAGTGGGTTTATTTCTTCTCTCAAATCTTATTTGATTACGAATTTGTGTTCTTAAAAAATTTGGATTTTGTATTATTCATGATATTTGGGCTATTTTTGGTGTGATATTTCTTGGTAATTTTTGGTGGAGCTTCTTGTGAGTGGGGTATTGATTCTTATGGCTCCTAAGCGTGGGAGAGGTAGTACTAGTGTTGAAAAAATTTTGTTTTCAACGGCGGAGGTTAAATTTAATCGGTTGTTTTGAGGCCAATTGCTAAGGAAAGAGGATTTTTGCGAGAAAAAAAATGTTGGGTTGATTTACCATTGCCAAAGATGATCATGATGGAGGGTGACTGTTTCGGTATTCAGGTATGTTTTCTACTATCCCTTGTATTTACTTCCATTCAATGAGGACATTGAATATTTTAAGTTTGGGGGTGGTTTGAGGGATTAGTAGTTGTTGTATTATGTGTTCATGTAGGATTTCATGCTTTGCATATTAGTAGTAGTAAATTATGCATTTATGTTCGTGTTATCTACGTTTGTTTCATATAGGACATTCTGTTTTTTATTTTTGTATATCATGTGAGTTCATAGTAGTTTGCATTTGCACCCATGCTTGATAGGAATTTTGTGTTGTTGACGCTTTTGTTGAGAAGTGATATGCTTTGTTCTTGTGCACACACATACACTAGTAAGTTGAAGTTAGTAGACTTTTTGAATGTTGTAAGTGATTAGAAGGACATGAATATGTGCAAGATGATTTAGTTTGCATGCTTTGAATACAAGTTGGTGCATTAGAGAGATGTTTGTTTGGGATTGAGTATGTTTTTCCACCAAGTGAGTTTTTGAGCCTTATTGCATATTGCATATTTGCAATTTATTCGTTTGCTTGAGTGTCCACGGATTGTTTGCATTGCTACCAGTTGTTTGAGGTCTTTCTTGAAACGCATGACATTATTTGACGATTAAAATGATAAAGGCATTTAGGAATAACCACATATTTTCCCATATTACCACACCATGTTTACATGATCAATTAGTTAACCTGTTGAGCTTAATCCTATTTTTCGGTGACATACCACATTACTTGCCTAGACCTTTTTCTTGTATTAGCCTTACATTAATTTGAACCCACATTGTCAAAGGCTAGTAAAGTGCTTAAGGGAGTAATAAGGTGTGCAAGGAGGGGTTTATTCTTGATCATAATTTTTGGGGGAAATATTGAATATTGGGTTTGTTGTTACTTGATAGTCGACATGTGTAATAAAATTGTGGGATCATTGTTATTGTTCATATTATTGTTTTATTTAGCTCTCGAAAAAAAAAAGAAAAAAAAATATTATGAGAGCATATTTGTCATATTGTGTTTATTGTGATCCTACTTTAGTCGACTAGTCGAGCATTTTTGTTGGAAAAAAAAGATAGTAAAATCATGTGTGGGGGGAAAGTAGGGTGTTGTGAATGGTTTATTAAGGTACTTGCTAGCTTATGACACTTCACCTATTTTGGCTTACTTGTCATACCTTGTCCCTAGCCCCGTTACAACCCAAATAAAGACCTTTTGATTATCGTCATTGATGTATGTTGTGTTAAGAGTTAGATTGATACCAAATGTCAAGCATGCTTATGATTTTGTTGGAATTGAGTGATACACTTACCCCTGTTCTTGAGTGAATATTCTTTTGTGAGTGGATTGTGAGTGTTTGCTTGTTTTTGCGTATGAGATCCCGAGTTTTGTCTCAAAGATGTATTCTTGTAGGCTTAGCATGTTTACTAACTTATTCTTACACTTGACATGGACTTGTGAGAACTTATGCATGTTCATTGAGTAGACTATGTGAATACTTGCACTTTCGACACCAAGACATTGCGTATTTACTTTGATTCTTAAGTTGATATGGCATGAGAGGATTCGAAGGTATGGTAGGATATTAGTACTAGATTAGTTGCATTCATGCATTGCATTGGATTTTGTGGGTACATTCACTATAGGCCCTCACGAGACCTTACTCGTCCACTAGGGCTGCCTAGGGGTTTAAAGGGCTTGTTGCATATGCCAAATGCAACCGTGATCACCTACGGAAGTGGTACTAGTTAGTTAGTTAGTTTTTAATTGTTCATGCTTGAGGACAAGCATCGGTTTAAGTTTGGGGGTGTGATAAATGGAGTTATATCTACTTGGAGCGCTTCATATCGGCTTAAATTGATTGTTTTGGACTCAAGTTTGTGTAGTTTTGATGTGTTTTGCTTAGTTGTGCAGAGTTACGAGAATGTTGATTAAGGTGGATGCTTCTATTATTTTTGGAGAATTAATTGAATAAAATTCGGATTTCTGAGAAGGGTTGCGCAGTCTACACTGTTTTGGCCATATCTTGAGTTCTAGAAGTCCGTTTGAGGCCCATAAGCAGTCCACGGGAAGATAACGAGATTCTCTATCATTATAAAGTGTCCCAGACGTCCAATCACAACTGGAAAGGTTTGGAAATACTGAAGAAAATCAGATACGAATTTTCCTTAAAAACAGATTCAGTTTAGGAAACGTATTTTTGCAGAAATTCTATTATAATTCTGTTTCGGTATTTTCTTGCTGGGCAAGACTTTTAGAGCCTATATAAACACATCTAGATATAGTTTTTAGGGATCGAAAAATTATTGTACATAACTAGTATATTCTAGTATAGAGAGATTGGAGATAGCTATTCACTTTTCTGTGGAGATTGAAGGTTTTTCTCTATTCTTTATAATATTATGTGTTCATATTATATCTCTTGCTTTATTAGTTTAATTATGTATGAGTAGATAATTAATCTAGGGTTAAGTAGAACCCTAGTTATGGTTGATGTGTGATTTTCCCAATTCCCCCAGTTTGATTGTTTAATTGCTCTTGCTTATTGAGTTGTTTTAATTAGCAATTACAAATCAGACGTGATTATGTTTATTGTTTGAACCATTGTCTATTTATCAACGAGAGTTGAATTTAGATGGTTGTGATTTATCCAATGAGGACATGAACTTCTCCATGAGAATAGGTAGAACGGATTGTTAGGAAGTTAGGGTGCTGTGATTAATGTCTCTAAATTGCATGATACCATGAGAATAGGCTTGATTGTATTTTAGAGAAGCCATTAATACTCGAGAGAGGTTATTGGTAATTTATAGGGCGCACCTTTCCTGTTGAGTATTATACGATTGATTGGGGAGGGAATTCACGATTGCATTAATTCATGCTAGTGGGGATACTTAATTCTGGATATTTTTAATATTTGATTTATATAAACACCATTCTCTTTAGTATAAAATTAGTTTAATAATCTTTGATATTTTATTGTGTTACTTGCTTGGCTGAATTGAATCGAGAACAACTGGTGATTGACACGTTTGTCTCTGTGGGATCGACTCTGACTTACCCTGCTACATAGTTAGAAGGATTTGTTAGATATTATTATTTGATAGGCACGCGACAGCCTTGTCAGAGGTAATCTATAATAGAGGTAATCTAGGATCAGCTGTGTCGTAGGAGTACTCTCCAATAAAAAGTCTGCCACTCTTTTGCTGGCTTCTATATCATTTTGATGTATATGCTCAGGAACCTATGTCTCGAAACCTGTTTTAATCGAGTATCAATAATCTAATGGAAGGTTTGCTAAAAACAACTCATGCAAGTGGTTAGAGAAGTGTGGATTCGAGAAGTCAAAAATTCACCAATTCGAGAAGTCAGGAAAATAATGTGTTCGATAAGTCATTGAAGTGATCCAATTCGTGAAGTCTACAGAGTAGTATGTTCGAGAAGTTATGGAAATGCTTATTCGAGAATCCACAAAAGGGGTTATTCAAGAACTCTAGAAAATGACATATTCGATAAGTCCTAAGCTATTAATTCGAGAAGTCAAGAAACATCAGTTTGAGAACTTAGCTCTGGATTCGAAAAATAATTTGAGAAGTCCGGCTAAACATTATTTCGAGATCTATTGATTACATGAGTATTGCATGAGTTATCTTAATGAACATATCGAATGAATCACTTTACAACCCGTGACTTATGAATAGTGGTCAATGACACAAATGATGTATAAAGTAGGGGGCCAAAGTGTAAATATATGAAGGCTCAAGCTCGTGCAAATGAAATGTGAAATCAAACATTGTTTATCTAGTCTCCAAGATAAAAATAAGAGTTGAAGCAACCTACAATGAAGATTACCTTTTAACTGAGAAATTTTAAGGACGGCTCGATAAGTGCATAAGGATTACTCTTTTTGTATTAGAAGTTCAAGAATATCTGATAAGTGATGAGGTTTATTGATTGGCGAGATATTATTATGTCATAGCTAGAGTGACTTATAAGGAACGAAGATTCAGTCAAACAGTTGCTTTTGCATAAAGCATCACGTGGAAGCTAAGTCACACGGGCTTAATTACTTATGAAGAAAGCAACATGCACAAACTTGAAGCATGCTTGGGATTGTCAAAATCAGGAAGCGAAGACTTTTAAGACACTTCTAGAAATGGTGAACTTTCAAGTATGTGCGTGTGACAAGCAATACCAAAAATGTATTTTCATTTTTATCTTGTTTGTCTTCAAACAATATATATAAACTGTATGAGTAACATAGTGAGATATAGAAACACCAAGCAGATTGAGAAAATTTTTTAGGTTTCTTATCAAACTTTGTATTTCGCAGTTGTGTTTTATAACATAGATTTTCTTCAAATATATACCTCAGGTGGATCGATTCAATCCACCTGAAATTTTAAAGATTGTGTGTATATCTACTGTCTTCAAAATTACTTGTTATCACTCTGTTCTCGCCAATAATACATACTTAAATCTATATCATTGTGTCTAGTGAATTTTCATATTTTCATGATTCGAAATAAAATTAAAAAATTAACTAAATTGTATTTAACCTCCATTCTATAATTTAGGTTACATTATTGGGACTCAACATGTATAATATACTATTGACTAATGGATATCCATCCTCGTTTAAGAGCATCTCCAACCCTTCCATCCCCTTATGTATAATTGACGTGGCACACAAAATATAGAAAATTAAAGCACTTTTTTCCACTCCAACGCAGGTTTCCCTTTATGTATATTTTTACAATTTTGTAAATGGGTTATGTATATTTGCTAGGGAAGTTCATTCTGTAAAATTTTCCGCCTGCACTTCCGCCCCTTCCATCTTCCTCCCGCACTTTTCTTCTTTTCATTTCCAGCAAGACATTTGTATGCAATAATATTTTACTTTTTATAGATAATGAATATAAAGAATGTCATTGGAGTGGAACACCTTTTTTATCCTTTATAATTTAGAGAATCTATTATATATATAATACCACAACATGTACTATTTTAATCCATCCTAAATTACCATGTTAACCCTCTACATTCATTAATATCTATTATATATATAATACCACAACATGTACTATTTTAATCCATCCTAAATTACCATGTTAACCCTCTACATTCATTAATACACCTCAATTAAAATTCATATTTAATATGTGCATTCATTAATATACACTAATCCATCCTAAATTACCATATTAACCCTCTACATTAATTAATATGCATCAATTAAAATTCATATTTAATATGTGCATTCATTAATATACATTAATTAATTCATATTTAATACTATCTACTTAATTATAACACTTTCGTTACATTGCAATTAACTAAGCATTCGAAGAAGTTTTTGTCTCGCACGAGTATAGAAGCCTTGGAACTCATTATAATTGAAGAAATAATATTGGAACATTAACTTCAGATTGCTAACTACATATTTTTTCTATGCAATCTACAGATTTTGTGTACTGTAATTTAGTATTTTTACTTTATAAAAATGTGTCTAATACAATATTTCTTAATACTTTCTTGGCCTTGGCGCACTACTTGACATTTTGTCATATCAAATACAAGAAATATATGACGATGAGCACTTTGGAAAAATAAAGAGTGCATTTGAATGTTTTAACCAAAATGGTTGAAACGAGAATAAAATTAACATTGATTAAAAAAGAACGCGCTAAACTAAAAAAATTTTAATCATCACAATATCAATTTCTAATATTAATATCAAAACGTAGCGAGAAAAACTGCAATATCAATTATAAAATAGAACAATCATGTGCCTTGCACGGGAATTGAAGCTAGTTCTATATATAATTCCGATAATGAGCAAAGTAGTAGCGTCTGATTGTGATGCGTTACAACATCTTATAAAAGATTACGCCTAATTCGACATTTCAAGACCGAGATCGCGCATATTCGAAAACTGCAAATTCTCTAATCCTTATAAAGAATAGGGTTACAGATGCTCTAAGAGCATCTCCAATGGTATTGGCTAAATTGGTTGGCTAAAATGATATAAAATACTAATTATGTAAAATTTACTGAACCTGTAAGGCATTGTGCTCCGATGATATTGGCTATAATGATTGGCTATTTTTTAAAAATAGTATGTTATTATTATTTCAAGCTGTTATAAATAGAATATATTATTTTATTATGGTAATAGATGATGTGTAATCTTCTTACAGGTCTCTAACCGTTCGACAAATATAGCCAACCTCATGGGATTGGCTAAATATTTAGACAACAGGAATGTGTGGTTGGAGTGATTAATTTTTTACATATTCTCTATAACTTTTATTTATGGTATCATTTATTCAAATTTACCTAAGGGTTTTAGAGGGTTGGAGATGCCCTAACAAGATTCGCCAATCATGATAAACTCAAATAATTATTCTTACATATCACTCACCCATTGCAAGCAAATAAAAATATACGAGACTCAAACATATTTTGATAACAAAAAATTAGTTTCTTATTTATACAATCCCATCATTTTCACATGTTATAACCAGTGTTACAGATGTAACATCCCGTACTTTTTCGGAATGTTAGTTCGAGCCAAAATACAAAACAAAACTGTAATCTCAAAAATTCTAACAGAAAATTATTACAATTCTTTTACAAATTAAGTCATACAGAATAAATGCGCAGCTATCCAAAAATATTTTACACAATCTAAGAAAAAATCCAACCACACGCTTTTTGCAAATTCAACGAACCGAACAAAACCTGAAATATTAAAAGGATGAGCTAAAAAGCCCAGCAAGCAAACTAACCAAACAAACCAGCATGTCAAATCCAATAAATAAAATACAGTATAAAATGAAAATAATTTTCAGAAATTCATAACTCACAAAACGATAACTTTTTAACCACCAGTCTAACTAAGGTCACTACAAACCGGTGACACGGTCCAGAAGTTCAGAAGTCACTATAAACCGGTGACGCGGTCCAGAATTTAGTATTGCGTCCCTCACTAAGGTATCAGAAGTTGCACATAAGTGCAACCTAGAGAGGTATCAGAATTTAGTTCCGGAACTATGCGCAGATACTAAGGGGTTCAGATCATAGACTCGACTGGGGTCTCAAAGCTCGTATATTCTTATAAAATCTAAAATCATACTCTTCAAAATAATAACACTTGACCCAGATTTTCATATCAATAAATAGAGCAGAATCACAATAAAATCTAAATTCAAAATTTAAAACACATAAATATAATTTTGAAATAACTAGAAAGTTCGGATAAAATACTTACCTCAAAAGTCAATGTATTCTTGACACCACCTGAATGAATAAAGACTAAGGGAGCTCTGATTATTATAAGGCCTCTTCATATACTTTCACAAAATTCTTCCTCTTTTTCTTTAGTACTAACCTTTTTTTTTTTGTCCTCTTTCTTCTCTTATGTGGTGTGTGCAAATGCCACTATATGTACACATTTTAGAACAAAAGTAACGGCTGCAATTAAATTAGTGTTATTGAAATAACTTAATGATAGCACATAATTAACCATTAACTACATTATAATCATATCAGTTACTATTATCTACAAATTTTGAAATATATAACATCTATTTTGCATAATCTCTTTCTATATATAATAGAGCAACAAGGACATAATTTGAGCCAATAAACCCCCTGTGAAATTACAATTATACCCTTACAAGTTACAAACTTACATGAAATACCACTCTTTTATTTAAATGAAAAAAAAATGAGTTTTTGTGGTGAATCGAACCTAGAACATCCTCTACACAAGTTATCCTACCAACCACTATGCTACATTGACTTTTTAGTTTTGAGTTAAAAACCTTTTACATAAACCCGACCTCTCTTTCTATATATAATAGAGCAACAAGGACATAATTTGAGCCAATAAACCCCCTGTGAAATTACAATTATACCCTTACAAGTTACAAAATTACATGAAATACCACTCTTTTATTTAAATGGGAAAAAATGAGTTTTTGTGGCGAATCGAACCTAGAACATCCTCTACACAAGTTATCCTACCAACCACTGTGCTACATTGGCTTTTTAGTTTTGAGTTAAAAAACCTTTTACATAAACCCGACCTCTCCATTATTTTATTTTTACTATTATTTTAATTTTTGAGTAAAAATAATGGTATATATAATAGAGCAACAAGGACATAATTTGAGTCAATAATCCCCTTGTGAAATTACAGTTATACCCTTACAAGTTATAAAATTACATGAAATACCACTCTTTTATTTAAATGGAAAAAAAATGAGTTTTTGTGGTGAATCGAACCTAGAACAACCTCTACACAAGTTATCCTACCAACCACTGTGCTACATTGACTTTTTAGTTTTAAGTTAAAAATCCTTTTACATAAACCCGACCTCTCCATTATTTTATTTTTACTATTATTTTAATTTTTGAGTAAAAATAATGGTATATATAATAGAGCAACAAGGACATAATTTGAGCCAATAATCCCCTTGTGAAATTACAGTAATACCCTTACAAGTTATAAAATTACATGAAATGCCACTCTTTTATTTAAATGAAAAAAAATGAGTTTTTGTTGTGAATCGAACCTAGAACCTCCTTTACACAAGTTATCCTACCGACCACTGTGCTACATTGACTTTTTAGTTTTAAGTTAAAAAAACCTTTTACATAAACCCGACCTCTCCATTATCTTATTTTTACTATTATTTTAAATTTTGGGTAAAAATAATGGTGATTCGCATTATTTTAAAACTATTATATTTTAGGTTTCATAATATGGTACACGATCTATCTATTACTATATATTAAACCACAACACAAGTGCAAAAAAGTGTCATTTTAATGATTGTGAACTTACGATAATATCCCTATATGTTAAAAAATTACAAAAGCACCATCCCTTTAATATTTATGCAAAAAATATATGAAATTATGTTAGTGTTGGGAATCAACCCTCTCGAAATTTCGAAGTATAATTCTATGCGACTTATATCTGGAAAGTAAATATTAAGGAGCGTACTAATTTTATCTGGAAAGTATTGTATGACGAGTATTATTCATATCGATGATATGTCTTTTTATCATTGTTCTAAAAGAAATTGTGTTATAACCTATACAATATATTTATATGCTACAAAACATCCTATTTTTAGTGCTCATATGATCTATACATAAATAAAATAATACATAAATTAAAATACTAATATTATAATATGTATGAACATAAAAGGTGCAATTATATTTAAAAAAAATCCTTAAATCGTAAAATTATACAGAATTTATAACAATTGCTAGAGGATGGCCCGTGCCTCGCACGAGTTATTTTGCTTTTTAAAATATACATCAACACAAGGGTAAAATGTTCCATTTTAATGGCAATGAAATTACTATTTTGCCCTTATTTGTTGAAAATTAACAAAAAGTACCACCCTTTTAATATTTGTGTAAAAATTAGTTGATTAATATAGTATATGCAATGTATTTCATTATTCATTACTTCTATCATTCTAAATTAAGAAAATTATGTTTAAAATTATTTTAAAATTATACAATAATCATGTTTATATATTCATCACATTCGTTTTTTAATAATTTTCTTTTCAGAATGTACACATCAGTTGTTTATATTTTCTAAAATAATCTACATTCTCTTTGTCATTATAAATGATTAACATGTAAAATAAAATTCTTGGTTATACATGAATGTTACTAAGTCTGGATTTAAAAAAATTCAAAAACATTTATCTCTATGTATATATCAAAGTATTGAAATAAAATAAAATTTAGTTGGAAAAAAGTTTTTTTTAGTTAACCATATATCTTCAAGTTTACATTTATCCTGAAAAAATGTGATTGTTTAGCGAAATATTACGTAATAATTAATATCCTTTTGGATATAATATTAAAAATATTACTAACATAATATGTTTTTTCCAGGTTGAATGATATGAACTATAATTTTATTATTTGTTTACATGTCATTTTTTTCAAATTCTTCTTCGCAACCTCGGTCTATTTCCTATAGGAATTTTGTTTTTGTATGTTCATGACCGGTGTGAGTGTTGAGAATTTTACACTAAACACAACAATGAGGCAGTGATATATATTAAACAAGAATAGGCATAAAACCAATTAACAGAAACAAATCACGAAGGCAACACAAGAATATAATTAGAGACTGTAATTAACGAGAAAAGTAAGAACAAACTTATCTCCCACAGAAGCTATTAGCAATACTGATCAGAGAGAGAAGAACAGCTGAGTCACCAAGCCCTTCGAGAAGACTTGGCTGTTCTTGAAGAGATTATTGCCCCACTTACGCTGTGTTGGGTTGCTGCAATAACACTTCCAGGATAAAACAGCTTCGATCAATGTGTTCACAGATACACCAGAGATCAACGACGACCAGTACCTCAGTTCGCCTAAGAATTATGTAAATAATCTGTTTGTGTCGAGAGAGAATAGAGAAGAAGAACGAACAAGGGTTTTTCTTAACGTATATCTTCTTAACGTTATATCTTTGATATATATAATACCCAAAAATAAAACGTAAGAGATATGCCTTAAAAGGAAAGTAAATATTCTGATTTAATTTCATTAACTGCATCAGTATTTATTTTTCTGATATCCATCAGGATTTGGTCCATCAGTATCTGATGTCTGACTAAGTCCATCAGGATTTGTTCCAAGTACTGATCTGGTCCAGGATTTTATCCAAGTACTGATCCATTCAATTCCAGTACTGCTATAACAAATAAATCTGAAACCTGTTAAAATAAATCAATATTCTAGGTAATAAAATTCCTCGCCCAGGTCGCCTCGCGTACGCGAGACGCCGAGACATTCGCCCAAATCGCCTTTCGACCCGACCCGTGTCGTGTCGTGACGTGGCGTGGCGTGGCGAGGCAGGCGGCGGCGGCGTGTGTGTGTGCGCGCGAGGCTCACACTACAACCATGCACACCCACATGCCTTAGTAGTTATACACTACACTTGCATATGGAGCTATATAAAGCCACCAACCTCTCATTACCAATTCTATGTGGGACTCAAGTTATATCAACTAACTAACCCACATAACCCATTTCAAGCAAGCAACTTCAACTCAATTTATTTATGGATTCCACTAAGAAAATGTCTTAGATCCAAACATGAAAGTTTTAGTCCTTATTACAAGGAACAACCTTCACTTGTTAGTTTCAGGAAATTACATCAAGAACATATTATAAATATGCCTCAAACTTTCCATTTTCTAACAGTGAGAACATTGCATTATATACTTAGAGATGACATTAACATATTTTAAGGGAAGCAAAATCTTATAAGATAAATCACGCCATTTTCACTTAACATTTTTTAATGAGTATGCTACTACTTGCGGCTAATTGTGAATGGTTGTAATCGTGTTGATATATATGGAAATCAATGTCTATCAGTATGGAAAGACAAAGATTATCATCTTAATCTCTCAAATTATAATTACACGATCCCCGTTCATAACTCAAAATTGTACATCATACTCGACAATATTATTAATTGGCGCTAGAAGGAGGGCATTCATCATATTGGGAGAAAGATGACTAACTCGAACAAGAAGATGAACAGCGGGCACAACAACGGGGAGACCCCGGGATCATATAGGATACCCAAAGGCGATCCCCCCATGAGCAAGGACAAGGATGGGTCCATGAAGGTGTTAGCAGTGCAAGAAAGGATGACTAGAGTGAAGAAGTGGTATAGCTCAAGGGGCGCAAAAAAGGAATTCCAGGAAGGGGCCAAGACCTATCAGGAGGAGAACAGTAAGGGCCCCACCAAGAAACTCTTGGATGAATTTGATGATGTTGTTACGGATCAAACACACCCTTACTTCTATGAAGACCTTGAGCAGGAGGAGGATGTAGAGGCTACTAAGACAAAGGAGGGGTTGCATAATGTGGCTGCCTCATCTAAGGCGAGGTCAGTTAGTGTGTTTGATCGTCTTGGAAAGAAGTTAGCTGAGCATGATCTCCGCCTCAAGCTTGGAAAATTCATAGCTAACAAGAAGGATAAACGATCCCAGGCTTGGATCAAAGGTTCCGAACGACCCCCCTTTCCTCATCGAGAGCGCAAGTGGTCCCATCGTCATAACAGCGTGTATATACAGTCCTTATTGGCATTTATTATTAACACATATCACTACTCATATTACAATTTCATAATTACGAGTTTTCAGTCCAAAAATTATTAAACCAACCGCTACCTTCTTCTTTAGAACAAAATTAGAGACATTTACATAGAGGCCCGTGCCTTGCACGGGCTGTTACGATAGTTAATGATATAAATAATAACAAATATGTGGGGTGTTACAATCTACCCTCCTTGAAAGAATTTGGTCCCCAAATTCTCCAAAATTATCAATTTCACAAATAACAAAAAAAATAAGACCAAAATTCTAAATAACGCGAGCTACCCACAGGTCACGCCTAAAGGCAGTCTACAGGAAATTAACCTAGAGCTCTGATACCATCTGTAACATCCCGCACTTTTTCAGAATGTTAGTTCGAGCCAAAATACAAAACAAAAATGTAATCTCAAAAATTCTAACAGAAAATTATTACAATTCTTTTACAAATTAAGTCATACAGAATAAATGCGCAGCTATCCAAAAATATTTTACACAATCTAAGAAAAAATCCAACCACACGCTTTTTGCAAATTCAACGAACCGAACAAAACCTGAAATATTAAAAGGATGAGCTAAAAAGCCCAGCAAGCAAACTAACCAAACAAACCAGCATATCAAATCCAATAAATAAAATACAGTATAAAACGAAAATAATTTTCAGAAATTCATAACTCACAAAATGATAACTTTTTAACCACCAGTCTAACTAAGGTCACTACAAACCGGTGACACGGTCTAGAAATTCAGAAGTCACTATAAACCGGTGACGCGGTCCAGAATTTAGTATTGCGTCCCTCACTAAGGTATCAGAAGTTGCACATAAGTGCGCCCTAGAGAGGTATCAGAATTTAGTTCCGGAACTATGCGCAGATACTAAGGGGTTCAGATCATAGACTCGACTTGGGTCTCAAAGCTCGTATATTCTTATAAAATCTAAAATCATACTCGTCAAAATAATAACACTTGACCCAGATTTTCATATCAATAAATAGAGCAGAATCACAATAAAATCTAAATTCAAAATTTAAAGCACATAAATATAATTTTGAAATAACTAGAAAGTTCAGATAAAATACTTACCTCAAAAGTCAATGTATTCTTGACACCACCTGAATGAATAAAGACTAAAGGAGCTCTGATTATTATAAGGCCTCTTCATATACTTTCACAAAATTCTTCCTCTTTTTCTTTAGTACTAACCTTTTTTTTTGTCCTCTTTCTTCTCTTATATGGTGTGTGCAAATGCTACTATATGTACACATTTTAGAACAAAAGTAACGGCTGCAATTAAATTAGTGTTATTGAAATAACTTAATGATAGCACATAATTAACCATTAACTACATTATAATCATATCAGTTACTATTATCTACAAATTTTGAAATATATAACATCTATTTTGCATAATTAATGATATAAATAATAACAAATATGTGGGGTGTTACAACAGATTTCGGAAATCGGAACTATTCGATTGAGGTACTGATTTACGATTTATCGGGTGATTCGGTTGAAAAATCAGTGATTTATCGGTGATTATTGCAAAATCGGCCGAATCGGTTCCAAAATTTTGACCGATTTATCGGCGATTTTTTAGAAATCGACTGATTTCTATAACAGAGATTATAACGCTAATAAATTAGTGAAGTGCGACAACATAGCATGAGAAAAGTCAATTTGTTATAATTTTTACCTCTACATCTTGTCTTCGCGAAGATATTATTTTAAGTATAATGAAATAATTAAAATTTTTAGGTATATAAAAAAGATTTTCTTAACACATATTTAAATGGCTTGTGTAAAAGCAAAATGTATATCAATGGTAGATTAGTAATTATTTAGCTAAGTTTTTAATTACAATTATAACTTCTATACATTTATATTAAAAAAAATTGTGACTATGATAAATTCTACACGTAAATATTAAGCTGTTAAATATAAAGTACATTAATATTTTTTTTATGAACATTAGCTTATAACCCGTACAAATTACGGGTTACTTTAACTCTTTTTAAATTTATTTATAATGTAGTATATATAATATTATAAATATTATTTTTAATATACGGTTGAAAGGACTTAGACCTTTGTATATAATAATTACTAATATTAAATCTAAATTAATATGTTGTTGGTGAAAATCGAACCTTCAATTTTTCTACGTAACCTCTTTTATAATTAATTTTAAAAAGTAAAATGTTGTTTGTGGGATTTGAACATTAGATCTACTAGCCTATAACCCGTGCGGCGCACGGTTGCTTTAAATTATTACTACGTACTTTAAAATACATACGTATACATATAAATATTACATAAAAATAATTTTTTTAACTTTTATTTGAAAGAAAAAGTGAAATTTATCTAATCATGTAGACCTTTTTTTCGATTTTATACAAAATTTTCTGTATTGTAAGTGTTTTCCAGATTCTGTGTAATTTTTTACTATATAGCTTATTACTCGTGTGATGCACGAATGTTTTTTTTATATTTTTTTTATTATCCATATTTTCATATATATATATATATATATATATATATATATATATTTCAATTATTAGGAAAATAATTATAGAAGATAATAAAATATTATAAGGGTTTCATGTACCTGAGGATGACCTCAGGTTGGAAACCTGAGGATAAAACAAATCAATACAAAATTTAAGGGCATTTGTGTAAATTACTGATAAAAATTTAGATTTACAAAACTGCCCCTGCGGGGCCCCTTACTTTTTAAGCAATATTTCTTATAACCTCAGGGGAGATCCCTGAGGTTGTCCTCGGGCCCAGTTTTCTCATATTATAATACATGTTTGACAGTATTTTTAACGATAGTGTTTTAATTAATAATATGTTATTGACGGGTCTTAAATTCGTCAAAGTCGTTTATAAAACAATATATATATATATTTAATAGAGATACGTTGTTGGTGGGATTCGAACTTGGAACCTATAATAGAATTTTAAATTTTAAAAAGGAATATTTTTTAGCATTAGATCCGACGGTTCTCATATATTTATCTTAAAATTTAACGGTTGTTATTGAGTGACCAAAAAGAGTGACAAAAAAGAGTACCAACCGACAACCAAATATACCCTGTTTCGCTTATAATAATATAATATAGATATATAACAACTTTTAGTATTGTATTTAAAAGTCATCGTCTATTTGTAAGTTGAAGATCTAATATGTGTGGAAGGGATAACCAAAATTGAGGAGATAGTCAACAATAAGGGGTTAATCAAGCTACAAAACAAATCACATTTTGTTTATTATAGTACAATATAATATATTAAAGTACTCCCTCTGTCCCACCCATTTCTTTACATAAAAAAGTGTGTCTCTGACACGCATTTTAAGGTGCATTTTAAGGATAGTTCTATAACTTATTTTTTATATTTTTTTTGTATAAAAATAGAAATCCTATTTTTATACAAAAAAAAATCAAAAATGAATTATAGAACTATCCTTAAAATGCAGCTTAAAATCTATTCCGAAAACTGGTCCGCAAATGAGGAATATGCTTTGTCGAACCATCAAGGTTCGATTCTCCCCTATCGCATTTATTAGAACAGATTGTGTAAAAAAATACATAAAAAATGAAAAATGTTAATTATCGGGAAAAAACTCCTAAAAAAGTTCGTGAATGCCACATGTCTCCTAAAAACTCTATAGCGATGAATATATAGGTATAGACTAACCCTAACCCTTGTGCACTACTGAATAATTAATTAGACGCGTTAATTGATTTTGTGGGATTTGAACATTAGATCTACTAGCTTATAACCTGTGCGGCGCACGGTTGCTTTAAATTATTACTACGTACTTTAAAATACATACGTATACATATAAATATTACATAAAAATTATTTTTTAACTTTTATTTAATAGAAAAAGTGAAATTTATCTAATCATGTAGACCTTTTTGTAGATCTTTTTTCGATTTTATACAAAATTTTCTGTATTGTAAGTGTTTTCCAGATTCTGTATAATTTTTTACTATATAGCTTATTACTCGTGTGATGCACGGATGTTTTTTTTTGTTTTATTATCCATATTTTCATATATATATATATATATATATATATATATATCAATTATTAGGAAAATAATTATAGAAGATAATAAAATATTATAATACATGTTTGACAGTATTTTTAACGACAGTGTTTTAGTTAATAATATGTTGTTGACGGGTCTTAAATTCGTCAAAGTAGTTTATAAAATAATATATATATATATATATATATATATATATATATATATATATATATATATATATATATATATATATTTAATAGAGATACCTTGTTGATGGGATTCGAACTTGGAACCTATAATAGAATTTTAAATTTTAAAAAGGAATATTTTTTAGCATTAGATCCGACGGTTCTCATTTATTTATCTTAAAATCTAACGGTTGTTATTGAGTGACCAAAAATAGTGACAAAAAAGAGTACCAAACCGACAACCAAATATACCCTGTTTCGCTTATAATAATATAATATAGATATATAATAACTTTTAGTATTGTATTTAAAAGTCATCGTCTATTTGTAAGTTGAAGATCTAATATGTGTGAAAGGGATAACCAAAATTGATGAGATATAGTCTTATGACGAGTTTTTGAGGTCTCGTCTTTTGACGTGTCGTTTTTCTTCAGTTTTTCAATCTTATTGTCTTTTTCAATCCAGCTCTTTATTGAGTCTTTTCATTCAAGTGGCGAGTTCATCTAAACAAAGCATTGAGGATCGTTACGCTGAGTTATCAATTGAGGATAATGATGAGGAAGGATTGATTGTGGAGGAGGATGAAGAAGAGGTACCAAGGTCAGATTTGGCTCTATGTCTGGTAGGCAGTTTCTTAACGAATCGGAAGATCAATTTTGTAGCAATGAGGGATACTCTGGCATCAGTTTGGAGACCTGTGAAAGGAGTGTTCATGGAGGAGACAGTCATTCCAAACATCTTCTTGTTCAAGTTTTTCCACGAAATGGATAATCAAGCCTTGTTAGTCAGAAGATTGGAGTTGGGAGAACAATTATCTGATATTAAATTACAGGAATTATACATGTGGATTCAAGTATATGATTTACCAGTTGGGTTTAATTCGGAGTCTGTTCTAAAGTCCATAGGAAACTATGTTGGGAGGTTTATCCAGTAAGACTCAAAAATTTTTCAAGGGATATGGAGACAGTTCTTACGTATCAAGGTGGCTATTAATGTCCTTAAGCCACTAAAAAATCAAATGCGTATTAAAAAACCAAGAGGGGATTGGATGTGGATAAAGTTCAAATACGAGCGACTGCCATCCTTCTGTTTTTACTGTGGGTTGATAGGCCACTCGGAGAAGTTCTGTGAAGTTCTTTTAATGATAAAGATGACAATGGGGAGAGGAAATACGACGCCACTCTCAGAGCACCAATGAAGAATCAAGCTTCGGTAAGGGAGAATCAATGGATTCGAAATGCTGATGGAGGGAAATTGTCAACGAAGAAGATGGAGGCTAACGAAGATGACGGGATGACAGGCGTGACAAGTAGTAAGTTCCATGATTATAGGGGTATGCAACACAATATGGGGGATCAGGAGGGAGAGGTTGTTGAGAACAGAATTATGAAACAAGATATGGTCTTATATCAAAAACAGGAAACTGGTAAGAAAGGCGCTAATTTAGTTTTTTCAAATTCAAACAGCTTATCAGTTAGGGAGGATAATGCTGAGACCGTAATTGAAGGGATCACAATTGTTGACAATAACAAAAAAAGGAAGACTGGGAATGGGCCACTTATGGGTATGGAGAGGAATATAGATAAAGGAACACAGTTGGGCCACGGGGATGATACAGGGGAACATATGGACCATGACTCAAATACAATCTTAATGATTAGTAATGATCCAAAAAACGTGCAAAAGGCGGGCTTCGAAGCAGAGGTCCGCCTATCAAAATGAGTACCTTTAGCTGGAATTGCCGTGGGCTTGGGACCCCATGGGCCTTACAATTCCTTAAGGAGTCTGTTCTCCAAAATAAACCCAACTTTGTTTTCCTTTGCGAAATTCTGTGTAATAAGAAGAAAGTCGATAGAGTTAGAGACATGTTAGGTTTTGAGGGTGCTATAGCTGTTGATTCTCAAGGACATAGTGGGGGTCTCGCCTTTCTGTGGAGGAATAAGGAGGAGGTCACTTTATTGTCCTTGAGTAAAAATCATATCGATGTTTTGATTGACATGAAGGGTGTTCAAAAATATCGTTTGACAGGAATTTATGGTGAGCCGGATCGAACTAAAAGGAAGGAAACTTGGGCTCTTATACGAAGTTTGAATAACCAAAGTGCAGTACCTTGGTGTCTGCTAGGTGACATGAATAACGTTCTAAATCAAGAGGATAAGAAGGGTGGGCGGCCGTATCCAACATGGTTAATCAGTGGTTTCCAATCAGTTCTAGATGACTGTGATTTGAATGATATGGAATTACACGGATATAGGTACACATGGGAAAGATGTCACGGGACAGCTCAATGGATTGAAGTCAAGTTAGACAGAGCTTTGGTTTCAAGTAGTTTTTTTACAGGTTTTTACGGAAGCCAAGCTAACAAATTTAGAAGTCTCAACCTCAGACCATAGTCCCTTGTTACTTGAACCATTCAGTATTCCTACGATGTCTACAAGCAGGCGTTTTAAATTTGAAAATGCATGGTTACGAGATCCGATGTGTGGTGAAATTGTGAAGGATGTTTGGATGTCGAATTCTGGAAAAACTCTGAAAGAGAAGTTATAAATATGTTAAGTGTTATTAATGAAGTGGGGTAAAGAAGTTACGGGAAGTTTCAGAACAAGAATAAACGAGTGTAAGCGAATCATGAGAACAGTTAGGGCTAGAAGAGATGCAAATTCGATCAGGTTATATCAAGATGAGTCCAAGAAATTAACGGAGATTTATAGCCAGCAAGAAGTTTTCTGGAGACAACGTTCGAAACAGCTTTGGTTAAGAGAAGGAGATCAAAACAGCAAGTTTTTTCATGCTTTAGCTAAAGTTCGTAGAAAGAAAAATCAGATAAGTAAGTTGCAAGATAGTAATGGCGAGGAGGTGGAATGGGACTCAGGTTTGCAGGAGGTGATGGAAGGTTATTTCAATGATCTTTTTAAAGCGTCTCAGACAGAATGGGAAGAGGTCATAAATTGTGTGAGGAAGAGGATTTCAAACTCAGAAAATCAGCTTTTAACAAGCCCACTGGAAGTGAACGAAGTTAAGAAAGCATTGTTTAGCATGCATCCTGACAAATCTCCAGGGCCCGACGGTATGAGCCCAGGCTTCTATCAAAAATACTGGAAAGTTATAGGTGCAGACTTAGTTGATTTGGTGACGCAGTTCTTTACAACTGGCAAGTTCGAGCAGAGCATCCCAGACGCCATTATTGTATTGATTCCTAAGAAGCAAATACCTGTCAATATGAAGGATCTCAGACCGATTTCTTTGTGCAACGTATGTTATAAAGTAGCTTCTAAAGTGCTTGCGGATCGCCTCAAAGCTGTATTGAATCAGATCATTTCATGTAATCAAAGCGCGTTTATTCCAGGGCGTTTTATTACCGATAATACAATGATTGCTCACGAAGTTATACATTTTATGAAGCGAAAAACGAAAGGTAAGATGGGATCAATGGCTCTTAAGTTGGACATGAGTAAGGCGTATGATCGTGTTGAATGGGGATTTTTAAAAGCAATGCTGTCTAAAATGGGCTTTTCTATAGAGTTGGTGAATTTGCTAATGGAGAGTGTAACATCGGCTAGATATCAAATTAGTCATGGAGGGAAAGAGTTTGGCAACATTATCCAGAAAGGGGCATTCGGCAGGGTGATCCATTATCTTCATACTTGTTTCTTGTCTGCATGGAAGGGCTCACAGTTGTGCTTGAAGATTTCAAAAGAAGAAGGTTGATTACTGGTATTAAAATAGCAAGAGGTGCTCCTATTATTTCGTCCATGTTCTTTGCTGATGACACTTACATTTTCTGTAAAGCTAAGTGTGATGAAGTTGTTCAAATTAACAATGTGCTTGCAATGTTTGAGAAGGCATCAGGACAGAAGATCAATGTTGAAAAATCTTCTGTATTTTTCAGTCGAAATACCCACCAGGAGGTTAGACATTCCATCTGCAATTTACTTTGTTTTCATGAGGCGGACGAGCAGACTAAGTATTTGGGCCTCCCAAATACCATTAATAGAAATAAAACGGCTGTGTTTGGCTATTTAAAGGATCGAATGAGGGATCAAATTCAGAGATGGGATAAGAAGCTTCTTTCGAAGGGAGGGAAGGAGATTTTGATCAAGTCAGTGGCACAAGCGGGTCCAAATTATGCTATGAACATTTTTCTTTTGCCTCAGAAAATGTGTACAGAAATGGAAGGGCTAATGTCTAAGTTTTTCTGGAGATCGTCAAGTAATAACAGAGGGATAAACTGGAGAAGTTGGGACTCAATGTGCAAAAGGAAATCACAAGGTGGTTTAGGTTTTCGCAAGTTGCATGAGTTTAATGTAGCCTTGTTAGGTAAGCAAGCCTGGCGCCTTGTCACTAACGAGGATGCATTAGTAAGTAAATTATATAAAGCTCGATATTATCCTCATTGTTCCTTCCTAAATGCTAAGATTGGTAATAACCCCTCGTATGTTTGGAGGAGCATTCTTGAAGCTCAAGTGTTACTAAAAACAGGAGCCGTTCGTAGAATAGGTGATGGATCCAGTACTGATATTATTTGTGATCCATGGTTACCTAATGAAGATGATCACTTAGTACATTCAGCTCATCAATCTCTTCAAGGGAACACTGTGTCCTCATTGATGATCATAGGTCAAAGTGAGTGGGATATGGAGGTGTTAGAGGACATTTTTGACGAGAGAGAAGCAAGTATAATAGCTGCTATTCCTATTAGTAGTTCTGATTCAGATTCTTGGTACTGGAGTAAGGAAAAGATGGGCATGTATACAGTCAAAAGCGCTTATATATCCATTCAGGATAGTACTAATGCAAGCGGGTCAAGTTCAAATTCTGGTCTTTGGCGCAATTTATGGAATTTGAAAATCCCTGCAAAAGTCAAGATATGTGTCTGGAGAGCTCTAACAGATGCATTACCAACTAAAGAACAGTTACTAAGGAGAAGAGTGGAAGTAAACAGCATGTGTCCAGTGTGTAACGGGGCTCAGGAAGATACTATTCATGCTTTCATTCTTTGTCCATTTGCCAAAGCTTGTTGGCATCAGTTGGGTTTCACGCAGGGCATAAGAGATTCAGAAAGTTTTCATCAGTGGTTAGAAGCAGTATTTTAGAAATGTTCAACAGAGGAGTTTCAAAAGGTGATTATGGTTATATGGGCACTGTGGAAGAATCGTAATGATATCATATGGAATCAAAAGTGTATGGAACCTGCAGAGGTGGTAGTATCAGCACATCTATGTTTTAACCAGTGGAAGAGTGCACAAGATAAAACATTCGATAATTATCTTGGGTTCATGACTCAAGCGGATGGAAAGGAGCACTGGGAATTGCCAACTGAAGGTAAGGTTAAAATCAATACTGATGCTACAATCTTTGACGAATCCAGAAGGTTTAGTTATGCGTTCATAGCTCGTAACCATCGTGGTGAATTGGTTGAGGCTGTCTCAAGTTGCAAACAAGGCATGGTGGAACCAGTGTTGGCAGAAGCAATTGGTGTCCGTGAAGCGTTGAGTTGGGTGAAGGAGAGGGGATGGCAAGCAGTTGATCTGGAAACAGATTGCCTAGCCTTGATACTAGCAATTCGATGCCCTACAATCAGCCTATCTTATTTGGGTAGAGTGGTTGAAGAGTGTAGAAGCTTGTTACTTGTACTAAAAGAACGTCAAATAACGTTAAGTTTTGTAAAACGATCTGCGAACAAGGTCGTTCACTTTATAGCGAGACAATCTAGTTCTATAGCTGATCGTATTTGGTATGGGGGGTATGCCTACCCAGATTTATCGCATGTATTGTTGAATGATTTGAAGTTTTAATGCAAGTTGATTTTTTATGGCAAAAATAAAAAATATTAAAGTACTCCCTCTGTCCCACCCATTTCTTTACATAAAAAAGTGTGTGTCTGACACGCATTTTAAGGATAGTTCTATAACTTATTTTTTATATTTTTTTTTGTATAAAAATAGAAATCCTATTTTTATACAAAAAAAATATCAAAATAAGTTATAGAACTATCCTTAAAATGCAGCTTAAAATCCGTGCCGAAAACTGGTCCGCAAATGAGGAATATGCTTTATCGAACCATCAAGGTTCGATTTTCCCATATCGCATTTATTAGAACAGATTGTGTAAAAAAAACATAAAAAAATGAAAAATGTTAATTATCGGGAAAAAACTCCTAAAAAAGTTCGTGAATGCCACATGTCTCCTTCTATAATTGATTGTAAAAAAATTAAATAAAATAATCCCAAATACGTTAACATTATTTTCAACAATTAAAATTTTACATTTTGTTAATCACGAATATCGATGGTTTTAAAAATCTCCGATTTATCCGATTAATTTCCGATTAATCCCCTGTAAGGTAACTAGGTAAGTAACCGATTTGTTTTATTAAATCCGATTAATCCTATGAATTTATTTAAAATGATATGTTTAATTGTAAATTAGACTAATAAATTAAATATTATAATATCCAATTAATACCCCGATCAATCCTTCCGATTAATCCCCAATTATTCTATTAATCTTAAATTAGTACCTCAACCAGTACCGATTTTTACAACCATGCGAATATCATGTTATTTTGTAGAGTACAACTTCTTTTTTGGTTACTCAAAAAATATATAAAATCCAAAAGATGTGACAAGACGTCTGTTAATGCAGGACATCTGTTAGTAATCCACTACACTGGGCATAATTACCCTAAATTTATGATTTGAATATTTTATTATATTTAAAAAGCAGAGGGGAACTGAAGCGTCAAGTAGAAGCAGCAGGGAAGAGCGCCAAAACACACACACAAAACTCACCTTTTTGCCGCCCTCCTCGTATACTTACTTGATCTTATATATAGTACATCTATTCTCTTGTCTTGTAAACACACACACTTGGTTTCATTTGTCCCAAGATAGAAAATGGACCAGTACCATGCGGTGCCTTCACCGCCGCCGGCGCCGGAAGCCTCTCCCGGCGGTTATCAAATATGTTGCACAAAATGCCTTAAAGTTGTTGTAATAAGCCGATCCGTATCGGAGTTTGTTTGCTTGGGGTGTGGGTTTCTTCAAAAGCTAATCAATGTCCGGGGCCATGATCCCACTAAACTCCAGGTTCCTTGTCACAACTGTATGGCGGTTCTCAATGTTCCTCACCATCTTAATTGCCTTGACTGTCATTCTCTTATCACCTTTAATTGCCTTTGCTGTCATTCTCTTATCCATGTCTCTTCCGACCCCACTCCTCAGGTTGCTTCTTAATTTGACAACTTGAAAGTTTAGCCACATTTTTTTAATTCGGTGTAAAATACGGCCACCATTTTGTAATTTACTCTATTTAATTAGGTTTTTGGTGTCATCCGATTGTTCGATACGTGAATGTGACTATTATATATGGTTATTTTAAATGATCAGGGCTCTAGTGGTGATGTACAGCCTCCTCACAAGTTAATGCATTCGCAACCGCCTCTTAAACATGTTGATGAGGTTGCCTCTTTTATCCTCGTTTTCGTGTGTGTTTGATGTATCAACATATTAATATATTAGTTTTGTTTCAGTCAAATGATTTCCAGCCCCTTCCTCAGCGGGACGACTTAAAGTGTCCTCCGCTTCCCGAGGATGTCAAGGTGGTTGCTTCTTATACTTATCTGTTTGTTATTAGGTTTTCGTTTGTTATGTTCCTTGATTGTGCTACTGCTTTCGATATGTACATATATACATTCATTTTTTTCAAATTTATGTTTATGTCAAATTATTAGGGTTCTAGTGGCGATGCTAAGCTGTCAAAGCCTCCTCCGCCTCCGGAAGACGTCAATGAGGTTGCTATCCTAACTTCATTTGTGTATCTCATTGTGTTTAGTGTAGTTATTGTGTATAGCGATTGTGCTAGTGTATAGCTGAGCTCAGCTGTTACTGTTCCTGTGTTTGTTAAAACAAGTCGGGTGTTCAGGGCCTGTCATAAGAAGTTTGTGCGGGAGTGTATCTCTAATTGTTGTAGAAACCCAACTAAGAAAAATATATAAATAAAACCTCCACTTTGGATATTAAAACTTTTGGTACATTGCATGCGTAAAGTTATCCTCTCAAGATTAAACCATTGTTGGTCTATGTCACCGTAAATTTAGGGTTATATTCTTGAATGTATATATATATATATTTTATCAAGATCAAGAAGGTGTAGTATAGATTGCTTTTATGGTTTTTGTTGTTTATTCTTGCCTGCAAACTCTACTATACATAACGACTCGAATTAAAAAAGCAAATATTTAAAGACATAAGCTTTATAGGTCCTAGCTGAAATTTTGCTTGAAATAGATTTTTCTAAAAAAAGAAGCTGCATGTGTCATGGAAGCCTTTATTGTGACTTCAGTTCTAAATTTAATGTGTATCATCTATTATCCTCTTATACTGTTGGATTCACTTTGAAGAACATATTTATATTCATTATTAATTTTTTATTTGTGTCCATTATCTAGAGTCCGGGTTTCAGAACTGCTTAAACTCACTAGTTTAGGTACCTGATTACCTTCCTTATGTTAACCTGATTAGAAGTGTGCTAATGTTACCTAATATACAGTTAACCAAAATTATCATACGCAGCACACTTCAGCATTTTTTTTCCGAATTTTACCAGTGTAATTTATTTGCAGATATGTCAGTAACTGTATAAATACAGAAATAACTAAATAAGAAACACTATTATATATGGTTATTTTGAATGATCAGGGCTCTAGCGGTGATGTACAGCCTCCTCACAAGTTAATGCATTCGCCGCCTCTTATACATGTTGATGAGGTTGCCTCTTTTATCCTCGTTTTCGTGTATGTTTGATGTATCAACATATTAATATATTTGTTATGTTTCTGTCAAATGATTTCCAGCCCCTTCCTCAGCGGGACAACTTAAAGTGTCCTCCGCTTCCCGAGGATGTCAAGGTGGTTGGTTCTTATACTTATCTGTTTATTATTAGGTTTTCGTTTGTTATGTTCCTTGATTGTGCTACTGCTTTCGATATGTACATATATACATTCATTTTTTCAAATATATGTTTATGTCAAATTATTAGGGTTCTAATGGCGATGCCAGGCTGTCAAAGCCTCCTCCGCCTCCAGAAGAAGTCAATGAGGTTGCTATCCTATCTTCATTTGTGTATCTCATTGGGTTTAATGTAGTTATTGTGTATAGCGATTGTGCTAGTGTATTGCTCAGCTCAGCTGTTACTGTTCCTGTGTTTGTTAAAACAAGTTGGGTGTTCAGGGTCTGTCATAAGAAGTTTGTGCGGGAGTGTATCTCTAATTGTTGTAGAAACCCAACTAAGAAAAATTTATGAATAAAACCTCCACTTTGGATCTTAAAACTTTTGGTACATTGCACGAGTAAAGTTATCTTCTCAAGATTAAACCATTATTGGTCTCTGTCACGGTAAATTTAGGGTTATATTCTTGAATATATATATGTGTTTTTATCAAGATCGAGAAGGTGTAGTATAGATTGCTTTTATGGTTTTTGTTGTTTATTCTTGCCCGCAAACTCTATTATACATAGCGACTCGAATTAAAAAAGGCAAATATTTAAAGACATAAGCTTTATAGGTCCTAGTTGAAATTTTGTTTGAAATAGATTTTTCTAAAAAAAGAAGATGCATGTGTCATGGAAGCCTTTATTGTGACTTCAGTTCTAAAATTAATGTGTATTATCTATTATCCTCTTATACTGTTGAATTCACTTTGAAGAACATATTGATATTCATTATTAATTTTTTATTTGTGTCCATTATCTAGACTCTAGAGTCCAGGTTTCAGCACTGCTAAAACTCACTAGTTTAGGTACCTGTTTACCTTCCTTGAAATGCTAACCTGATTAGAAGTGTGCTAATGTTACCTAATATACAGTTAACCAAAATTATCATACGCAGCACACTTCAGCATTTTTTTCCGAATTTTACCAGTGTAATTTATTTGCAGATATGTCAGTAACTGTATAAATACAGAAATAAGAAACAGTATATTTGTCTAGTTTTTTTTAATGTTCCATATTCTGTGGCCAACCTTCAGGTAGCTATTGAGGTGGAGCGAGAAGAAGATAGTGGTGGTGTTGAGGGAGAAACTTTTACAGACTATGTATGTGCATGTTCTTCTCTATGTCGTAATCTCTAGTCTATTTTTTTATTTTTTAGCTATTCACCTTAGATTACTTATATTAAACCCATTAAAACGGTGCATGTATGTACTTACTATCTTTTTGTATACTTTAGTTTTTTTAAATTATTAATGTTTTAATGCAGCGTCCTCCCAAATTATCTATTGGTCCTCCTCACCCAGATCCTGTTGTGGAAACAGCCTCCTTATCGGCAGTGCAGCCACCTGAACCCACATATGATCTTCGAATCAGGGATTGTCTAGAAAGGTCAAAAGCTTTGTCGTGCTTGCAGATTGAGACACTAGTATATGCTTCTCAGGTCTCTTCTTATTACCAAAAATTTCAATCTGTATTTGCTTCTCATTTTTGCTTCATCGACATAATTTAATTTGCATTGCAGAAACACCTTCAGCACCTTCCAGATAGTACTAGGGCAGGATTTTTTATAGGAGATGGAGCAGGTGTTGGAAAAGGACGAACAATTGCAGGATTAATCTTGGAAAATTGGCAGCATGGGAGGAGGAAAGCTTTGTGAGTTCATGTTTTTTAATTCTTCCTTGTCATGTATGCACAACATTTTAAAAGTTTTAAATATTCATATAAAATAATATGATCTGGTGTGATAACCTTAATGGTAACAACGTGTTCTTTTAGACCTAGATGTCATTAGTTAATGTAATCTAATGTTAAGCCCTCCATCGATGATTGTATTTAGGTGGATTTCTGTTGGTTCGGACCTAAAATTTGATGCACGGAGAGACTTGGATGATGTTGGTGCTAAATTTATTGAAGGTAGTTTCAAGTTTAAATCATTGTAATAGTAAATATCTTTATAATCATCTATTTTTTTGTCTTTTGGGATATCCTCGTTCTTTTCAAATGCTGGACTAACATTTTATTTTGGTGTGGATTCAAACAGCCAAGTATTATCCTATTTCTGAGTGTTGACTCTGTTCTTTTAGATTTATAAACAATTTCATTGTTTATAAGCTTGAAGTTTCCACTTCAGGAACAAATCTTTTTATGATTTGTTTTTATATCAGATAAGAGTAAAAACAACATTACTTGGATTTTTCCTATTATGTAATAAATGAACAAAATTTGTGTAGAAGGGAAAGAATATTAGAATTGTTGGGAAATAAATGTCTTCCTCTTGCTCATATTTAACATGTTTTGAATTTATGCACATATTGAATCATCCACTTGTGCTTAATATGTAGAGTGTTGAAAGAGCCTTGTAAATGCTTAGTTGTTTCTCAGTTTTCTTTGTGTAAGCGTTTTACGATGTTACATTGTCGTGTTCTTCCAGGATTATGGTATTGGTAGCATTCATAAGATTATATTTGTATTTTAGCAGAGAATTTTGCTTACATACATGTTATAAGCATTCATGAGTGGTTCTAACATTAATTTTATGTGTAGTGCATGCATTAAACAAGCTCTCATATTCCAAGCTTGATTCTAAGGATGTTGGGGTCAGGGAAGGTGTCGTTTTCTTAACTTACAGCAGCCTAATAGCCTCTTCTGCGAATGGGCGTTCTCGCTTAAACCAACTTGTACAGTGGTGTGGGAAAGATTACGATGGCCTTATTGTATTCGATGAGGTACCCAGTCTTATCCTTTGATAAGGATGTCTTCTACTAGTTTAACTTTAATGGTTATGTATCCGTGACTGTTACAGCAGTACTACATATTACCTATCTTTTACGTCATGTTGCTAAGAATGGGAAACTATGCTGTAGTGTCACAAGGCCAAAAATTTAGTACCTGAAGCTGGAGTAAAACCAACACGCACAGGCGAAGCAGTTCTTCAGATTCAGGTTTGGTAATTAAAGAATTCTGAAGCTTTTAAGCTTTTATATTTTGTTCTGTTTCGTGGAAGAATCAAGGATACATCTCCTTTCACTCCTGAGTGTTCTGGAAGCATTTCTTTGCCAACTGCATGGCAATATGACAGTCTTCTTTTTAATTAGATTTTTTTTTTTGCATTAGACTTTTATTGCACTTCGAAGATATAAAATAGGTACTATTTTGGTACTTCTGTAAAAGTGTGCTTAGACTGGGTAGCTTATTTTAATTTCGTCTATAGGCTTTGAACCTGTTG
Organism: Kitagawia praeruptora; assembly: GCA_037693485.1. Classification (NCBI taxonomy): domain Eukaryota; kingdom Viridiplantae; phylum Streptophyta; class Magnoliopsida; order Apiales; family Apiaceae; genus Kitagawia; species Kitagawia praeruptora. Next base: position 150,732,975 of record CM075345.1, on the reverse strand, counting down.
TGGAGAATGCCACACAGGGACAAGATTTTGAATCAGAAGAGAGATTTCAAGAAATGGCAGACACGGTATTCTGTTTGCGTAGACAATAGTGTTTGGTACAACTTAACATAATGTTTTTTTTTGCACGGTACCTATTTTTTTGGGTTAGTTTATTTCTTTGCATGAACAAGAATAAGTTTACCCATTTTCACTTCTTACTTCCTAAAGCTAAGCTCATTTCTCTACAATTATCTGGATGATTGTCCTAGAATCTCTTGCCCACTTTATCATTTGCTTAACAGGCCATGCTCCCGGATGCTCGGGTTGTTTATTGCTCGGCTACTGGTGCTTCAGAGCCACGCAATATGGGATATATGATCAGACTTGGTCTTTGGGGAACTGGAACATCTTTCTTGGATTTCCGTGATTTTATAGGTAGAGTTCTAATTATGTTCTCGAGTCTAACTTGTGTCCTGTTTACTATGGTCGTGGTACGTTGTCGATTTCTACTTGGTTACATGTTGACTTTTAAAGGTAGATAGACCTTGTGCTTTGTTAAGATCTATTAACATTTTTTCATCTAATTGCTATGGTAAGGTCTACTAGCAGTTGAACTTATATTATAGATTAATATAAAACTCATATGTATATTGATGGTCAAATGTTGTTGCGTAAAAATATATAAACGCAACACTAGACATGTTGATATGTCACACCTCGAAAAGCGTTATTCTGACATGTTTCTACTTTCCTATTTCATATTTTTCAAGTTGTTAAATTTATAGTGTACCTTTCCATTTGTGATTTATTGTTTTTTTTCCCTAGTTTTACTCTATGGTTTTATGTATTTAAATTTTAATTTAAGTCTTTGAGCATCTCTCTGGCTTCAGGTCAATCATCACTGATTTATTTTCCTTTCTACATTTTAAGTATGTAGATCTTTCTTATAATGAAAATTATTTATAGGGTCACTGGAAAAAGGGGGTGTTGGAGCTCTAGAACTAGTTGCCATGGACTTGAAAGCAAGGTTTTATGAGTTTTGCTATATATACTTCATTATGAATGGATCTATATTTAAAGAAAGTAAATCACAACTGGAACATATTTCATCATTCAGGGGAATGTACCTATGCCGTACTTTGAGCTATAAAGGGGCACAATTTGATGTGGTTGAAGTTCCATTAGAGGACAAGATGATGGTATGCTGCAGCTTACTAATTGAATGTTTTAGTAATTAGGAAGTGCCTTTTTGAGGAACTTTTATTAAATTTTCTAATCAAGTTAACACATAACCTGCTATCAAAATTCCAGAATATGTACAGAAGGGCGGCAGAGTTTTGGGTTTACTTGAGAGAGGAAATGCTGTCTGAGAATCCCGAATCTAGTTCAATATGGCTTCTATACTGGGGAAACCATCAGGTTGACAATCACATTGTTCATCTCAATTAAGTTATTTAAGGCATCTATATTATTATGAGCTTACTGTGCCTGTATCATGTGCATTTCATTTTTATTAGATATGTTTCTTTCATTAATAATGTTCATATGTTACATGTTGTGTCCTTTAGCGCTTCTTTAAACACATGTGTATGTCGGCAAAGGTGCCTGCTGTGGTCAATATATGTCGTCAGGCATTAAGAGAAGATAAGTGCGTCGTTATTGGTCTCCAAAGCACTGGTGAAGCCCGAACTGAAGAAGCTGTAGCAAAATGTGTGAGTGTTTTGTTTGCTACATTCTGGAAACTTTTTTTTTTTTTTTATCTTGTTCATATCATCAGAACAATGAAAATGCATTGTTATTCTTAGATATCCATTAATCTTATGGCAGGGTACTGAGCTTGTTGATTTCATCTCGGGACCGCGTGAACTATTGCTAAAATTTGTCAAAGAAAATTATCCATTGCCTGAAAAACCTGAATCTTTGTCAGGTAAGTTGTTTGTGTTCTGAGATCAAGTTCTTATGCCGAAAGACAAATAACCAATTTTTACTAATGACAGGTGAGGACAGGGTAGAGGAGTTGTACCGAAAGAGGCCCTCAGCTACATCTGGTGTTTCATTTAAAGGAAGAGCTAGGAAAGCTGTCAAATATCAAGAAGAAAGTGATACAGAAAGTGAAAGTAATTTTTGATACATAATTTTAAATGATGTGCTTTGTAATTTCTTCAGCTTCCTCCTGGTTTTTATGTTTTTTAAAGTTTTGACTTCATACTATAATTTACTATGAAATCTGCAGACCGTGTTTGTTTCTTTCTAATGTTTTCCCATTTTCTCCAATTCAAAGATTTTTGCATATCTTAAAATTGAAGTCTATATTTAGTATTCAATATTCACTATGTTCTTTTTTATAATATTGATTACTTCAGACATCATGGTCAGTTGAGAATCTTGAGACTCAAATTCTATCATAATGTCTATTTATGAAGTTTGCTCGGTCAATGCAGCTGATTCTAAGACCGAGTCTGCAGAATCTGATGATGAATTTCAGATATGTCAGATTTGTAATTCTGAAATGGTACTCTCTTCTAAATCATATCTGACCTGTTTGAGTATATTTGGTACCCGTACATATCGTGATCTATTATCCTTAATTGTAGGAAAGGAAAAAATTGCTCCAATGTTCATGTTGCCAGCAGCTCTTGCATCCTGCATGTTTAGTGCCACCCGTGACAGAGTCAGTTTCTGCAGATTGGTCTTGCCTTTCATGCAAAGAAAAAACAGAAGAGTATCTCCGACAAAGACGCTTGTATTTAGCACAAAGACTAGAGAGGTGTGTATAGAAGGAATTTATCATTGTCTACCTCACATTTTCTTTTTCTTTTTTCTAATAATGTGTTCACGCTGGAATACAAACAAGTTAATCAAGGACTTGTGACTGTTTCAGGTACAATAAAGCTACAGAGCGCAAGTCTCAAATTTTGGATGTTATTCGTTCTTTGGATCTTCCCCTGAATCCTTTAGATGACATTATTGTTCAGGTTGACTTTCTCGACTTTTCTGTTTACTTATGCAATTGTGTTGAATGCTCAACTTAAGTGATAATCCCATCTTACCATTTTATAAATTTTATAAATCTATACGTGCCATGTTTATAAAACTTTTAACGTTTTTTACGTGAGGCTGCATTCCTCTTTTAGTTAGTTTGATTGAACATTATGTTGACTCAATTTTAAATCTGGATCCATATTTGTGAGAGGTGGATGGATTTGGTAAATGTTGTTTCTTGTCCATGCCTCGGAGATAGGAACCGAGATGGTGCGAGTTGCATTATTAGCATATTATCTTTAAGTTCTTCATTATAGTCTTACTGATAATGCATCCTTCTGAAAATGAATTCAATTCATTTGCAGCTTGGAGGTCCTGATAAGGTGGCAGAAATTACAGGAAGACGTCACAGGCTTATCAGGGAATCTAACGGAAATGCTGTCAGATATGAGCCTCGGAACACGTGAGTCTTGGCTTGATTGCCTCTTTGTGTGTTTGATTTTATCTTGAGACTGCTGACATGCTCTGTTTTCTTGCTCCAGAAAGGATGTGACCATGGAGATGGTCAACATAATTGAAAAACAATCATTCATGGATGGAAAGAAGTTAGTTGCGATAATATCTGAGGCTGGATCTGCTGGTGTGTCGTTGCAAGCAGATAGAAGGGCGATAAATCAGGTTTAAGTGAATCCTTGACAGTATTGTACCATTCTATTTCCAAATTTTACAGCTAGACAAACTTTCAATTTGCTCTTCCTTCTTTATTAGTAGAGCTTGCTCCAACTAGTGCCCGGCATACCAACTGTCTTTTCATTATGAATTTATATTATGAATTTAATTTACTGTTATATAGAGGAGGAGGGTACACGTGACCATAGAGTTACCCTGGAGTGCTGATCGTGCGATTCAACAGTTTGGAAGAACTCACCGATCGAATCAAGCTTCTGCGCCGGAGTATCGGTAAACAATAAATCCAATTTTATGTAACCATTCATGTATCGGCAGAAATATGACTTTTCATAATAATCTTCTCTTGGTTGAATTCTTAAGTTGGATATATATCTGTTTTATTCCATGTATAACAGGTTGCTTTTTAGTAATCTTGGTGGTGAACGCAGATTCGCTTCAATCATTGCAAAGAGACTAGAATCTCTTGGGGCACTTACACAGGGGGACAGACGGTAGGTTGGTTTATAGTCGGCAAGAGTCTGTACTTGTGTATATATAGACAACAATACTACTACTATCACAAAGCACTAATATATTATCTTGTTGCTGTTTGTTGTGTAGAGCTGGACCTTCACTTCGTGCATACAATTACGAAAGCCCATACGGAAAAAGGGCCCTGGCAGAATTGTACGATGGAATTGTAAATCAGGTTTCAGTATGTTGTGTATTATAATAGTGTCATATATAATGCTCCATCCTCCTGTTTTGGTTGGTACCTTGTTGGTATCAGTAGGAAAAATATAAATGGCTAATTCTGTGCTGCAGAGTTCTCTTCTAGTTGTACCTCGCGGATGTTCCCTTGAAAAGCCAAATACGATTGAAGATTTTATTGTCAAGGGAAAAGCTGCTCTTGTTTCCGTCGGATTAGTCAAAGACGACACAGACGACACATATGTTGGTAGGATATTATCAGCATAGTGGTTACCTTTAAATCTTTAATCCATTTTCTGAATATACTAAAATTTATGTGAGCGGATGTTAATTGTTAGAGTAAAGTGCAGGAATACTAGGGCAAAAACTGCATTTATCATTATAAAATCTTTAATCCATTTTCTGAATATACTAAAATTTATGTGAGCGGATGTTAATTGTTAGAGTAAAGTGCAGGAATACTAGGGCAAAAACTGCATTTATCATTATAAAATAATCTGAGATAATTTTTATTACTATGTGTCTAGATGTGAAGAACATGCACAATGTTGGACGTTTCCTGAATCGGTTGTTAGGGCTACAGCCAGAGATGCAGAATTCGTATGTATTATGTTGATCACATACTAATTCGCTTCATTTCTTTATTTAAGATCATGTAACATGGGTGTTGACTGCAGGCTTTTTGATTTATTTGTGAGCATCCTTGATCTTCTAGTTCAGAATGCACGACTCGAAGGCCAATTTGACTCGGGAATAGCAGATTTGAAAGCCAATACAATCAAATTAAGAGGACCGCCAAAGGTTACAACTCTGCTTCAACTGTTATTTGGCTTCGTCGTGGAAATTTGAGTTATGAAAAATTTTCCATTCTCAATGCAGAATGTTCACATTGACCATCTTTCTGGAGCATCCACTGTTCTATTTACATTCACAGTGGATAGGGGGTTCACTTGGGAGGCATGCTAACTATCTCCAAGTATTTAAATGATGATGTTTGATGCAAAAGTTGCGGTTCGGTAACTTCTCCACTTGTTTGCAGGCTGCATCAACGTTGCTTGGTGAGAAGAGAAAAGATATGACTGCTTCCTCTAGTACAGGGTTCTACGAATCTAGGAGAGAATGGCAAGGGAGAAGGCACTATCTTCTGGCATTTGAAGGGTAACAACTTGAGTTTTAAAGTTTAGTACTTTAGCCTAAAGACTTGACCTTTAACTGCTCTTCATGGCTTATTGGAAAAGCTAATAAATTGACCATTATTTTCAGTTTTTAACTTCCGAGTTGTCTTATAGGTCCTCTGGAATGTATAGAATTGTCCGTCCTGCTGTCGGGGAGGCAGTCCGGTAGGGTAGACTTATACCTGCCCGTTATCTTTTCTGCGGCAATCCAAATATTATGGGTTGCTGAAATTTCTGTTGTGTTATATAGTACGTGATTTTATTTAACTCTTCCATGCCCAGGGAAATGCCTCTTTCAGAGCTAGAAGTGAAGTATAGGAAGTTATCCTCTGTGGAGAAGGCTCGTACTTGCTGGGAGAATGAGTATCGTGTATCATCTAGACAGGTTAGGAATACATCTGAACGTTAATTTGTGTTTGCTTGGATAGAGTGGAAAGTGATGACTGATGGGTTGATAATGGAATTAATTATAGGATATATATTTTCATTCCTAAATCCTAACCTTGTTACTTACCAACAGTAATGCTATGATTCATTTATTCCATTTCTGAGTATAGCATCACTTTATTCTCACAGTCCACATCATTTACACTTTTTTACCATCTTTTTGTTGCACTACATTTTTCCATATATCTTCTCCTCTTTTCTCTTTAATGCTTCAGTTGCATCTCTAGTTGTGTTCTTACCTGATCTGTTCCAAATGAAATGCAACAGTGGCAATGCAATGTTAGGCTCAGCAGTGCAGTTGTTCAATTTCTCTTGGTTTATTAAGTCTAAGTTGCACCCTGTATTGTAGATGGAGTTTTTTCTTGCTTCATCACATGTGTCATGTTTTGGATTATGTGTAATTAAAAAAAAAATTAAATCACACCCCTTCACACAGATCTTTTGTTTTCCTTGATTAGATATTACTCTAAAATTCAGCTGTAAATGTTTTACAACAGAGTTTTTCTCGTTTCATCACATGTGTCATGTTTTGGATTATGTGTAATTGAAAATAATAATTCACAACCCTTCACACAGATTTTCTTTTTTTCCTTGATTAGATCTTACTTTAAAGTTCAGCTGTAAATGTTTGTCTGAGTTGCAAAGGCAAAGACACACCCATACTATATTCCTTTTTTGGTATTAATGATTTACCGGCCTGTACCTACAACTCAACTTGCAGTGCATGCACGGTCCCAATTGTAAGCTTGGTGATTACTGTACCATTGGCAGAAGATTACAAGAAGTTAATGTACTAAGCGGCTTAATACTTCCTGTTTGGGGAACTATAGAAAAGACCCTCAGCAAGCAGGTAAGCGAGAGCCTATTTTGTGCCTGATTTCTCTGTCTAAATTGTCTGTGAGTTTTGTCTTAACTTTATCTGGATTTGAAGGTGTTAATCACTGTTGAGCAGTTAATATATTGCCTGGTAGTAATATTGGTACTCATGGTCAAGAAAACAGGATAATGGTGTTAGCGGAACCGTACACATATTTTAATAATTTTACCTGCAATGTGGTGAAAGCAAAATGTTGTTTACCTCAAGAGCTTCTACTTGCATATATCTCAATATACAGTAGAAGAGGAGTCTCTTGTCTGGGAGACTACCCTGTTTGAAGGACCTGGATCTCATTTGCAGATTATCTGATGATAAGATTGACTAAATAACTTTCTTCTAGGTTCGTAAAAGCCATAGACGACTCCGTATTCTGCGCGTAGAGACAACTACAGATTGCCAGAGAATTGTTGGATTACTTATCCCGAATGCCGTAGTTAATTCTATATTAAAAGGTTTCTTTTTATCTTTCTCTGTCAATATATATTGAAATGTGGGTGCATGTGCACGCATTCGTGCGTCTATATATATGTGTCTACAAGGTTTGGACTATGCAATTCTTATGTTTGTTTGAATGTTTATCAATTCGATCTTTCTGCAGATTTGGTACGGGTTAAAGATATCGATGATCAACTTGCAATGAACATGTAGGATCATTTTCATTGGAGCTCTCAGTTAATACATATCCTTCTTTTGTTCTACCAAATTGCAATAGCCTTGTGCTTGTGAAGTAGCTCTTAACTCCCCAAAATGTAACAGTTGCTATGGATATGTAGTATCGTTCAAATTGGTGATGATCTAAGCACCAATTTTTATGTACTTGAATGATTTTTCTTTTGTGAAGTAATAGCAATCTAGATGCTCCAGTACTTGGTTTTGACAAGGAAAAAGAGGATCCTTGTATCAGCAATAGATCATTAGATCTAAAAATTATCCTGAATTATACTAATTTTTGAAGTAGAATGAGTATCATTTGACATTGATGACATCTTGGGTGGGCTTGCTTTGCTAACCGCCCATTCCACTATGCAATTATATGGTGTGCAAGCTATGGTGTTGGTTCTGAAGTATATCGAGATGGTTTATAAATGGAGCTAGTGCTAACAAAATTATTACTAGAATTGTTTCAGGTGGATCAATTAGTTTGGATGAGTATGAGTTTGCAGACCATAATGATAATAAGTGTGCTATAATTGTGCATGACTTCGAGCAAAGGGTACTTTTAAGTTTTAAGTAAAAGGATCCTATAATTAATTCATCAAAATTTCGGAGTTATGTTTAAAAATTAATAGCTTTATTACTTTAGTTCGTTTAAAAAATTAATAAATATAATTATGTATACGTAGTAATCACGGCACGATGCTGAATTACTGATCTTATTCTGTATATTTCTGTATCGGTTAACAAAGTTAATTTTGAAAAAGTTACTTGTGGGAGTTTTTTCAATTAAGGAATTTATGTCTAATTAAAATATAAAAAATAATTCACATAGCTAATTATCAAACATTCCGTGCGAAACAATTAATTCAATTTGATAATCAAAACAATCATCTCAGATTCAAAATTCGCTTTCTGTATGGGTTTGTTTCTTAAAATGATATTTTAAAAAATATAAGGCAAAAGAATATAAATGTATCTGTTTGTCTGAAATTGAAGTTACCCTGCATCTTACCCCTTGGACTACTTATAGGTCAAAGAAGATGGTTGAACGTAAAAAAATTATTTTGAATATAAGTAGTCAAAACAACTTTATTAATACGAGTCCTTTTGAGAGGAGTCCAAAAATAATTCATGTGGATTTGATCACGATCCAGAACGGACAATATCATACTAATATGGAGTTAATGGGTGTTACGCGACCCAACAAGTGGTATTAGAGCCGATGGCTAGAAGTTGATCATGGGGATACGGGATACCAGTTTGTTAGAATCGCATTCACAATAGATCAACGTTAATCAAATACAATAACAAACACGAAAGTAATGAACATAATAATTTAACACGTGGAAACCTCTCAAGGGAGAGTAAAACCATAAATCCACTAAATATGAATGGGTAAAACCATAAATCCACTAAATATGAATGTATTAGAGGATTGGAGTGGCACCCTCGCTCAACACTCTTGAATACAACCATCTCACCTTGATCACAAAAGCTCTTTCATGTGTATTGCACACAACTCTCTAACTTTTGCAATGCACCAAAACCCCTACAAATATTTATAGGCACCACAAATATTCTAATCTTATTCTATTTCAAATTCTATTTGTGATAATTACCATCTTTTCTTATCTTGGATATAAATCTTTCCAAAATTAATATTCATGCCAAAATAAAAATTACCTAAATTAACACAAACTAGAATTCTGCTCATAATAGGATTCTTACCTTAATTAGGAATTCGGGACGGACCCCAACAACACCCAAGTCCCACATCATCAAGATAAAGATTATCCTGAATAAAAGCAACCAAAACAACTACATTAGTACTAGGCCTTTTGGGGGGAGGCCAAAAATAAATTTGTGCGGGCATGACCACGACCTAGAGCGGAAAATATCATAGTAATGTGGAGTTAATGGGTGCTGAGCGACCCAACAAGTGGTATGAGAGCTGATGGTTAGAGGTTGACCTTGGGATTGCGGGTTGCAAATTGTGTGGTATGGGAGGTTCTCACAGAATTGCGGTTGGAGATATTGGACGGCTTGTGTCGAAAGTCTTCCTGACACTGAGGTGGTCGGGCGGTGTATCCCGTGAGATGAGGAGCCACAGATGAATGGCGGCGGTATAAGGTCACAAAATTGGTGGGTGTCAACCAAATCCTACATCATCAAGATAAAGAAGAATTATCCTGAATATAAACAGTCAAAACAATTCCATTAGTACGTGACCTTTTGAGAGGAATCCAAAAACAAATTGATGCCGACTTAATCATGAACCAAAATGTATAATATCATACTAATATGAATTTAATGGGTGTTACGGGCGGTACACGTGCACGAAGAGTTAAATGACGTAAGGATCATGGTGTGTGAAAGGCATAAATTATTTTCATCATCATTTCGGGCATGTGAAGCAATATTCGTGTGCCATCATGTCAGATTTTTGCAAACACATGTCATTATTTAATGGAGTAGTGTTATTGGTACCAAATTGGGTATTAAAATTGAATATTAAATGACATGACACAAAACATTTGGCATTTTAAAATAGATTTAATTGCATTTTGCACCCCTGTACTTTGCCCAAAATTCACTTTGCATCTTACTGTTTAAACAATTGCAATTTGCATCCCGATTGTTTAAATCTCGCTACAGTTTGCACCCATTTAACAATTTCAAGCTAATTTTAACCGTTACCTTTAGTCAAAGTAAGGGTATTTCAATCATTAATTATTATATTAAATAACTCATTTTCAAAAAAAAAGTAAGAAACAAAATTTAAAAATTGATTTTTTTAAAAAAAATTGATAAAAAACACAAAATCTTAAAATTATGATATTTATTTTATGGGTAATATTTTGAAAATTATAACAAATGTAGTATATATTTAAATAATATTTTACGAGAATTCAGTAATGTAATTTTTTTAAAAAAATATGAATTATAAATTATATTTTAAAAAATCTGTGAATTGTAGATAAAATGTTGGTAAATCTAAAAAATTAAAAATTATAACAGTAATGACTGAAATATTTTAAAAATTATTATAGAATATAATGACTGAAATACCCTCATTTTGACTAATGATAACGGTCAACATTAGTTTGAAATTGTTAAAGGGGTGCAAACTGTAGCGGGATTGAAACAATTGGGATGCAAATTGCAATTGTTTGAACAGTAAAATACAAAGTGAATTTTGGCCAAAGTACAAGGGTGCAAAGTGCAATTAAGTCTTTAAAATATTTTGATTGAATGGTCATGACGGACCAATTATAACTATAACCAATTAAAACAAAGACACATCATTTGGTAACAATTTTTGGTACATCTATCATTTTTCTATTGCATGGGGTTTGGTCCTTTATTTTAGGAGTATTTATTCCGCCATCGAAATGCTCTATGACATCGAATTCATTGTGTAATTTTTAGACATCAATTAATGTTGCTGTCAATTTAGCAAAAAAAAAAAAAAGAAAATTATCATGTTGTCCGAATTCTCGGGACTAGTTCTGTGTGTATCGTTCTTCTATATTTGTATCGTTATTCTATATTTTGGTCTTCCGTATTCCATAACCTACCTATCAATATTAATTAAGGTAATTAATAAATTACTATTGTCCATACAGGATATTATATTACTTCTCTAGTCCCAAAATATATGTTCCTTTTGAAAAATAAATTTGTCTCATTTTACATGTCCCTTTTCTACCTTTAATGCAAATTTAAGGGTAATTTTCCAAAACTATATCTACATTTATTGTATCTAAATTTGATTTTTTTTAAACTTAACACTATTCTCTTTCTTTTCAATGTATTAATTAAGGGTATTAGTTGAAAATTTTTATTCAACTAACTTTTCTCTTAATAGTATGTGTGTTTTTTAGAAAAAAGACATGTAAATTAAGACGGAGAAAGTACCGTTCAGTTACACGCCATGTTTAATTGCTTAAAAGTTCGTAAGTAACTATTTGAGGATGATAAGGCTCCATGCATGGAGAGATTTTTGCAACCACAATAACCTTGGTTGCTAGAGTTCGTGCAACGGCGAAGACAGAAAATTATAGTTGTGGGAGCTAAATTAAGTTCATAAATTGAAATTTTTTTCTAAAAATTTTGAAAAGTCCATTTTAAGTTTTTTTCAGATTTGTTTTAATTTAGAACTCGAAATATCAAATAAATACATTTTTTAAACTCAAAATTTTCTGTTTAACATTATATCAAAATTTGGTGGCAATCCGAGATCTTTGAATTTTCGAAGTGATTTTCTCTATCCATTTTCTGGGTTGTTGTAACCAATTGTTTGGGGTTTTATGTTTGTCCCCAATTTTTGGGGTTTATGTTCTGGTTGTATTTTCTAGTTTTTGTCATGATAGGTGTGTTGGCAGCAGTTCAGAATTTGCTCCAGGTTTGGAAGGAAGCTCATGTTAGAGCTCGATGCTGTCATATAGAAGGTAAGTGGCAACCACGAGAAGTTGAAGTCATTAGCCTTCGAGAAGCCATTTCTTGGACAAAATCACTAAAGCACGTTGATCAAGTGCTAGTAGTTCGATTATCGGTTTGGCTATGGAGAGTGGTTTGTCACTCCTCCTGCAATCATGTACTCGAAAGTGATCATTTCTAAGTAATGCAAGTACGATTTATTTCAAAAAAAAAAAAGTAGAAAAGGAAGTTAAAAATTATTGTATGAAACTTAATTCTTAAAGGAGGAAGGTTAAAATTTTCTTATATTAAAATTGTTCTAAAATTATAGAACAATATAGGGAAATTAACAAATATACTACTCCCTCCGTCCCACCGAATTCTTTACATGGTGGGACGGGGGCTAGACACGTATTTTAAGGCTCCTAAAAAGTATAGTTCCATAATTTATTTTTAATTTTTTTTTCTTCTGAATAAAAATTCAATGTTTAAATTTTTATTCAAAAAAAGAAAGTTTTAAAAATAAGTTATGGAACTATACTTTATATACGCCTTAAAATGCGTGCCAAGCAAGGTTGAAAATATGTAAAGAAATGGATGGACGGAGGGAGTACTTTTTTTAATATAAATTTTAAAAATACGGTCATTCAGGATTCCTTTCACTTTTACGTTTTTAGAACTTTTAGTTTTAAAAAAGGCTTAATGACCTTTTGGCCATTCAAGTTTGCGCAGTTATACCCATAAAACCATAAGGTTTAAAGTCGTTCCTTTTTGCTCATCCAACTTCAGAAATATACCTTTTAGTCACTTTACCGTCGTCTTTTTGACACAAAACCGACGCCTAAGGCCAAAGACGACGGTTTGTTGCTAAAAGGTACATTTTTTAAGTTGAAGGGGCGAAAATGAACGACATTAAACCTTAGGGCTTTATGAGTATAACTGCTCAAACTTAAAGGACCAAAAGATCATTAAGCCTTTAAAAAAAATGATCCATATTTCTCATTTTGACAGCACCACAATCATCTCCATAGCTTTTTATCTTTTTGATCTCCCTTCGATTCTCTCACCTTCTTCGTTCATCTTATTTTTGTCGAAAAAGTGATGTCTCTTTTAATTCCAATCAATTCAAACAATCAATTCATAACCAATTCAAAATTTTCAAAACTTACCATAATTAATTTGTGTGTGTGTATAACTTGAAGGTTAGTTTGCGATTAACGGGTAAAAGTTGACAATAAGCGAAGTTGATTCTGGTTGCTCGTGACTTATTTCTTAAGAATCTTCGTATGTGGTTGCGCAGCAGGTTGCAGTTACATATGTGGTTGCAAGCAGTTGCATATGTGGTTACAAAGTCCAAAGGTAGGTTTACAATGAATTTGCATATTTTGTCTCGTACTCCTAATTATTGCTTCGTCCCAGATTATTGTTTCTATTTTTTAAAAACTTCAGAAATATACCTTTTAGTCACTTTACCGTCGTCTTTTTGCCCATCCAACTTCAGAAATATACCTTTTAGTCACTTTACCGTCGTCTTTTTGACACAAAACCGACGCCTAAGGCCAAAGACGACGGTTTGTTGCTAAAAGGTACATTTTTTAAGTTGAAGGGGCGAAAATGAACGACATTAAACCTTAGGGCTTTATGAGTATAACTGCTCAAACTTAAAGGACCAAAAGATCATTAAGCCTTTAAAAAAAATGATCCATATTTCTCATTTTGACAGCACCACAATCATCTCCATAGCTTTTTATCTTTTTGATCTCCCTTCGATTCTCTCACCTTCTTCGTTCATCTTATTTTTGTCGAAAAAGTGATGTCTCTTTTAATTCCAATCAATTCAAACAATCAATTCATAACCAATTCAAAATTTTCAAAACTTACCATAATTAATTTGTGTGTGTGTATAACTTGAAGGTTAGTTTGCGATTAACGGGTAAAAGTTGACAATAAGCGAAGTTGATTCTGGTTGCTCGTGACTTATTTCTTAAGAATCTTCGTATGTGGTTGCGCAGCAGGTTGCAGTTACATATGTGGTTGCAAGCAGTTGCATATGTGGTTACAAAGTCCAAAGGTAGGTTTACAATGAATTTGCATATTTTGTCTCGTACTCCTAATTATTGCTTCGTCCCAGATTATTGTTTCTATTTTTTAAAAACTTTTATCGACGATCCAACCGTACAGATGTCAAGATATATCTAATTTAATGGCATTCCAAAATTTTCAAAAAATAAAAAATTAATTTGTTTGGACATCTTAGTAAATCACTACTATTCTTATTATATTTGGTTAAAAAAAATGAAAATTAGACAATTTTTTATCATATTTAATTTGTTTTATAATTTTTAAATCAAATAATTTCTAACATCTTGTTTGTTTACTTTTTTATTATGTGTAAAGATGTTTATATAATTAATAAATAGTTTTTAGTTTTTTAAACAAAATAAGTAAGTTTCAGAATTTAAAAAAAATGTAAATTCAGGCTCGACCCGGCTCGTTTAACAAATACTCAACTCGGGTCGTCAGGCTCGCGAAAAAACTCGACTCGTTTAACAGATACCCGACTCGGCTCGTTAGGCTCGCGAGTAAACTCGACCCGACTCGTATTATAAACGAGCCGGGTTCGGCGGGGTTTTTCGGCTCATTTAATAAACGAGCCCGACTCGACTCGTGAGAAAAAACTCGACTCGATTTAAAGCTCGTCTCGAACTCGCCCGACTCGACTCGAATTACAGCCCTATTGGGCGTCTTATAGTACAGACTGTAGATTTTCAACTCTGCCCAGATCCACTTCTTTAGCTGGTTATCCCCATATCCCTCCAAGCTTCCTTGTATACTTTCCATGTACAAACAACAGTGATAGACTGTTGTTGTACTGGTTTGTACAAATTTTCTGCTTTGCATATCTTCAGTAGTTGTCTTAAAAAAAATCATTCGATAAGTAACTTAGGTACTAATTAGAGAATTAGAATTGTATTGATAGACAACTCTCTGAACTCTAACTAGTTTTCCTGAAAAATTGATTACTTCTCGAATGACTCTTTTTCACTATTGTCCTTGAGTTTTCGAATACTGCCTTTATCTGTGAAGTCCCCGAGTTATCTAATATCACACAGTTCCTTGAGATATCGAATACTGAATAACTCCTTGACATATCGATTATGAATATCTCTTTGAGTTATCGAATATCACACAGTTCCTTGAGATATCGAATATTGAATAACTCCTTAAGATATCGATTATTGAATAGCTCTTTGAGTTATCGAATACTGAGATCTCGAACTCCTGACTTCTCTAATAGTGCAAACTACTTCTCGAACAATGTACTTAGGCAAATCTTCAATTTCCAATCTTCAACCGTGTTTATTTTTCCAGCCTTGTTTTCCAAGCTTGAGGCATGATATTCCAATCTTCTTTCAAGCATTATTATGTGACATGATATGTATATTTACACATTTGAAATTGGTGCCCATTACAAGTACAAAATACAAGAGAAAATCTAACTAAAATTGGTTCCCCAAATAAGGGGTCATGCCTCTGTGACTAACATTTATCCCTAAAATTTCTCAGGGATAGACACAATTGCACATAAATATGTATGCTTGATCCAATATAAATTGGTACGCAGACATCTTGGAAAAATGGATCCAATACATGAGACAAATCGAAATACCTACCAAGTCCAACCCCCTCTTTCTCATAAACCTTAAATCCCTAAAACAGTCATATTCATACACAAATCACTCTATTATTCCAACAAACCTCCAATTTTGTGTTGTTACGAAATTCCTCAAACAACACATAATAACTTAAATTTCAACTAATTATTAATCAAAACTACCAGATGATTTAATCTATGTTTACTTGAGTTCCAGAGGTAGAGAAGGCAAAGCAAGGCAAGGCAACGTACTCGGTATATCCCGTGTAACACGGGGTCTGAGGGGGGTAAGATAGTACGTAGCCATGCCCCTACGCATGCATAGGGAGACTGTTTCTGGTGTTTGACCCCCGACAGGAGTCGAACCCATGACCTCACGATCATGGATTGGGCACCTTAATCATTGTGTCAACTCAACCCCTTTTAGTTCCAGAGGTAGAGAGTATGTCACATATTATCTCATTCTTATTTATAAAGTGAATTCAAGACCATGCATGTATGCATCTTAATTATATGATTTATTATTGTCACGTGAATGAACTAAATTATAACACAAATAAGAGTTCGAATTGTATAAGTTAATAAATTATAATCCAAAATTACATGCTAGAAAATGGCAACAAAACAATGTAAAATATTTTGAGTACAAAAGAAATAAATTATTTTTGTGAAAGAATAAAAGCATAGAATTGGAATTTAAAAAAATTCTGAAAGTTACACCAAATTTTGGTGTTGAACCAAATTTGATATAATTTTTGGTGTCACACCAAAACGGTGTGATTTTTGAAGTTGGGTTGAAGGACATTTTTACATCAAAATGATGTAAAAATGCATTTTTAATGTTGGGTTGAGTCTTGGAGATGGTCTTAGGTTAAACATGCCTCATTTTTTCTCAAAATTTGGCCCAGACAAATATCCGATAACTCGGATTCAAAAAACAAAATAAAAATAAGTGTGGATAAAATTCGGATCCCAAAATTTTAGGGTCCATTTGGATTGGGATTGAGAAGGATTGGATTGGGTCGGGTTCAAATTTGAAAATTCGTTTTTGAGAAAATTTTTAAAATAAAGTGTTGGATTTTGTTAGTTTACGAAAAAATTAAAATAGTAATACATATTAAATTCAAAATCCAACCATTTACTTTTAAAATTTCCTCAAAAATGAATTTTTAAATTTCAACCCAACCCAACCCTTCTCAACCCCGTGTATTCATATCTGATATAGTGATATCACCTCTCTATTCACGGTCTCTCCTTACCACCATCTACAACTTGAATCAACTACCAAGGTTCAAGCTTCAAGTCCTAATCCTTATGGCTGCTGATGACGATTCTTACTCCTTTGAGGTATTGTTTTTTTTTCCCTCCTCTTTAGTCAATTTGTTGGATTAATAATTTGTTATCCTCTTATTCTGAAATCTGATTTATAAATGTCGATATTTTTTTAATTAGGGTTTTCTTAGTGGATAATACATTTTTTTTAATTGTTTTCCTAAAGGGGGATGGGGATTCTCCTCCTGTTTTGTATGAGGATTGCTTTGGAATCCCCCTTATGGAGGTGTTTAGCATGGTGTACCTAGGCGATGAGGTTATAGTGCCGGAGAAGCAGCTTGGCACCGTTAAAATTGAAAATGGTATGCAACACCTATACCAGGTTGACGATATAGATATGAGTAGGCCATTGATTACCAAAGGGGATTTAGTTATGGTCACTGCCCAAGCACCTTTCCCAATGTTAGAAGAATTTGATATTAACTTTGATCTCTTTTGTGGTGCTTATAAGGCTGATATTTGTGTCAAGTGGGAAAATTTTTATTCTGATGGGGTTACTATAGGTAAACATAGACTCAAATCACCAGATTACAACGGAGATATATATTTCCAGTATGGTTTGTTCACTAATGCCTCGGTAGCCAATCTGGAGTTGAAGTTAAAAAAATCGGGTTCCGGCCAAATTTATGGATTTGTTTCGGCTAGCAACAGTAGATTGGACCACCCCTCTCGTGCAAGTATACTCTTTTGGAAGAGATCCGAGGACAAAATACAAGTGAGAGATGATCAAGTGATCCCTTTTTCCAAATCCCGTGTAGGCGTGCCATTGGATTCTAAGTTCTTTGTGTGTGTTGCCCTCAATTGTGACGGTAAGGATTACAATGCGTCATTTACCCTTGTTCCCCAACACAAAGAAACAACAGATGTCAGAAAAGTTGTAATTGATCAACACATGAGTTTCGAATTGAAAGTTACTTGGGATGTTAAAGAGAACTCTTGGTAGATCGATATCGCAAATAGTAGGGCCTGTTTAGTTGCTTTGTTTTTTTAAAGTGTTTTAATTAATTGTGTATCTTTTTTGTTCGAAATGACATATCATTTGACTTGTGTTTTGGATGAGGATCATGTGTTTGTTTTAGAGTTAAATGGCGTTTTGGTCACTCAACTGACCCTAAACTTTCAATTGGGTCACTCAACTGAAAAAGCTTTCAATCAGGTCACTAAACACATAAAAACTTTCAATCGAATCACTAAACACATTAAAACTTTCAATCGAATCACTAAACACATTAAAACTTTCAATCGAATCACTAAACACATTAAAATTTTCATCAAATTATATGTTTTTAAATATCGTTCTTGAGATCGAACGCATATTTGGAGGTGATTTCGATGTCGGAATTTGGAGTTCTAGTAGCCGAATCGAAGCTCTCAACATCATCTTTCATAATCTGCAATCAGTTTTTATGGATGGTAAAATTTCGAATTTATATGAATTTTCTTTCAATTCTGCATAATTAGGGTTCTTCAGTTGAAAGTTTTAATGTGTTTAGTGACCTGATTGAAAGCTTTTTCAGTTGAGTGACCCAATTGAAAGTTTGTAGTCAGTTGAGTGACCAAAACGCCATTTAACCCGTTTGTTTTATAAGTTTAAATGCAGATTCTGGGGAGATATCTGTAGAAGTTACTTTTATATCTTCAAATGATTTTTAAAATGTCCTTATGACATTGTGGCGTAGTGGTAAGAGCATGCATAAGTTGTTTGATAGAATCAAGTTCAATTCCCATGAACAACGTTTTTTTAATAAATATTAAACATGAGGGCAAATTGGTATTTTCATGTGCATTAAAAAATCTCACATTTTCTTCTTGTGTTGACCTATTATTATAATTATAATAAATATTAAACATGAGGGCAAATTGGTCTTTTCATGTGCATTAAAAAATCTCACATTCTTCTTGTGTTGGCCTATTATTATATATATAGGCTAGTGGTCAAATAGAAACCAATCTTAGAATAGAAACTAGAAACCAACACTAAATAAATTATATTTCATTTATTCTAAAGACCCCGCCAGGGGCACCTTCACAAAAAGTTCATAATATTCTTGGCTCCATCCAGAAAAAAAAAAATTATTGTTCACGCTGACGTCACTGCCACGTCAGCAGTGAACAGTAATTTTATTTTTTTTTGGATGGAGCCAAGAATATTATGAACTTTTTGTATTGGGGTACCCCTAATTTGGTCATTAGATTAGCTTGAAATATTTAATTTATGTTTAGTTTCTAGTTTCTATTCTAATTTAGTTTCTATTAGAACAAGACCCTATATAGGCTAGCGTTCAAATAGAAACCAATCTTAGAATAGAAACTAGAAACCTACACTAAATAAATTATATTTCATTTATTTTAATGGTCCCGCTAGGGGTACCTTTACAAAAAAACTTCTAAAATTCTTGGCTCCATTCAACAAAAAGAAAAAAAATAAAAAAAATAAAAAAAAGTTACTGTTCACGTGCCACGTCATCACGTGAATAGTATCTTTTTTTAAAATTTTTTATTTTTTTGTTGAATAGAGCCAAGAATTTTAAACGTTTTTTGTATTGGGGTACCCCTAATTTGGTCAATAAATTAGTTTGAAATATTTAATTTAATTTAGTTTATTTTCTAGTTTCTATTATAAGTTAGTTTCTATTAGAATAAGAATAATAGATAATAGATTTTATAAAGCCAAGCGCAAGGCGTTTCCTTTGTTCTTGTCCATCCAATCGATCCTTTTGGTTTAAGAGGTAATCGATCTTACTTAGTTACTAGCATTTTGCCCGTACTTCGTACACGGCATCTTATTTAATTTAAAATGATAATACCAAAAATTTAACAAATTTGATTGATTTCTTAAAACATCTTATTTAATTTAAATTTACAATACCAAAAATTTAACAAATTTGATTGCTTTCTTAAAAGATATTGTATGCAATTATATAAATAATCATTTCTTAAAAAAGATATTTTATACAGTTATATAAGTATTTAATAAAATAATGAAATGCTAAAATTTATATAAAAAAAGTAGCATACAATTCTATTTTAACAATGTTGAAAATTTATTTAATCCATCAAAATCTGCAATAAAAGTAATAAATATTTTTTCAAATATTGTTCTCTAATTGAAAACAATAATAAATTGTCTTCATTATTCAAATGCGGAAATGATAATCCCTTCACCCCTAATGGCTCCAAAACATTAAACCTCATATAATATCAAGAACATATTATATTAACTATGAGACCTCATAGTTAATATAATATGTAAATGTTGGAGAACAATGAGATCACATTTCAAGAAATTTTTATTTTTTTTTAATGAATGGATAGTGGGTAGAATTATAATACTTTTGTGTGAAGATGCCCCTAGCGGGGCCCTTTAAAATAGTTTGAAATGTAGCGAATATGTGTGTTCTCACTGTTCTCATTTTAATTTTTTTTTGTTAATTTTTTTTATGAATGGATAGAGGGTAAAATTATAAGACTTTTTTTTGTGAAGATGCCCCTAGCGGGACCCTTTAAAATAGCTTGAAATGTAGTGAATATGTGTGTTCTCACTGTTCTCATTCTCACCAGAGCGTGACCATTAAACTGTATTAGTAAATTCATGTATGAAAATACAGTGTATATATATTATTAATATAGATTCTTTTATTAAAAATAAGTAAATTATACAATTAAATAAGCAAGCCAAAATATCGGATAAATATTCTAGAAGATTTATAGTTTATGTTCAAATTAGGTCTTTCACCATGGCTCTCGCTTTCTGAAATTGTTGAAATTTTATTTTATTGACTTTATTATATTAAAAGTATGTTCTTATTGAAACGAATATAATAATTTGAATTTGAATATATTTTTAACTACTTATTTTGATGGGTTGTTAATTTTTTTGTGATCAACTTAGAGGGGTGACCAAAAATAAAATTAATGGGAATACATAAACCCATTACCCACGTTATGATAAACAATACCTATAAAATGGAATCAGGCTTGTTAATTACTTCAATACTTCATTAGCTTGATCATCATGTGGACCATCTTTCTTTTTATCACTTATGTTGCTGCTATGTAGTCTATCTCTAACTAACATCTTTCTTTTTATCACTTATGTTGTTGCTATGTAGTCTATTGTAACTAAACATCTCTCTCTACTTGTAATCTATATTTATAAATGCAAACTTCTTCTTGTATTGTATTTTGTTTTCAATATTTAAAATTATGTAGCTGAAGGAGAAGAGAAAGGCTGGAGGTGCAATCGTAGTACTACAACATTACTGAAAATAAGTACAATATCATAATAAAATCTTTTGTTCCAATCTAAATTGGGTCCCTCCAAATACTGTATAATGACAAAAAAGGGCATTAAAGAAATAAAGAAGATTAAAAAAATGAAGGATAATACTGTTTACCAAAAACACAGGTCTCCGCAAGAAGCTCACTTATTCACTTTTATCTTCAAATAATGTATGATTACAAATTATACCAATCACATTTTCCACTACCTATTCTTTCTCAAAAATCCAATTAAACTGAATAAGGGAAAAGTTAGTGCTTTTATATTTTAATATGGAGCTCAAGTGAAAGTGCTAAATATGATATCATATATGAAGTGAAATTGAATGCGAGTAAAGAAGATATTTAGAGCATAAATAAGAGATAAATAAGAGCAATGTTGCCTGACCCAGAGGGTGAGCTTGTGACGTGGGTCTGAGCTTCTAAGTATGCTATTCCATACTCCCTTCAGAGACATCCGATAAAAAGTATGTTATTTCATAAGACCTTCTGGTACGTAGCATATCTACCCCCATGAACCTTAAGTTGAACAAATTCATAAAGAACATAAACTTGCTTGAAAACAAAATAATGTCTATAAGTATCAAATTGAGTCCCAAGATTATTTACAAATAACATGATCTGTACCGTGTCAATGTTATTAACTGATAATCTTTCCAACTACATTTGTTACTATGACATGTAAAATCGAAAATTGAAAGCCCAAGCAAATATTTTAAAGGTACCTTTCTGGTGTCCTGTATATTATTATAACATCGGCTAATTCATTAAAACTTTAATTCTTAAATTCCAAACTAAAATCAAAACCAAACAAATATTATCATGTCTAATTTTTAATACTGTGAAATCAATAAAAACTTAACTCTTATGGCCAAACTAAAAACCGGAACCAAACTTAATGTTGCCCCTGAAATTTATAGAAAAAAAGGAATTTAATTAGAAAAAATATAAAAGATGATACGTTTTAGTTGAAAAGGTAATCAGTTAATTATTAGTACTATAATATTATTATTTTATTTTTATTAAATAGAATCGTCCGTGATATAATTGGAAAAAGAGAGATTTTCGTAAGAGAAGGGAAAAAAGGTAACGTGTTTGAAAAAGGTAACCGTCCATGACACAATTAGAAAAAGAGAGATTTTAGTGAGAGGAAAGGTAACGTATTTTGGTTCAAAAAGGTAATTGATTAGTTAATACTAATTATAATATAATTATGTTATTTTATTATACAAAATTGATCGTAGTTTTTAAAAAAGGAGAAATTTTAGTTAGATAAAATGTAAAAGATATTGTATTTTACCTAAGAAGAAAATTATTTAGTTATTGAAAAATAGAAAAGATAATATGTTTAACCCGAAAAAGGAAATTGATTAATAAAGAATAAATTTTAGTTAGATAAAATATAAAAAATATTGTATTTTACCTGAAAAGGGAAATTATTTAGTTTTTGAAAAATAAAAAAGATAATATGTTTAACCTGAAAAGGGAAATTAATTAGTTAGTAGGATGGAAATTTTAGTTAGATAAAATATAAAAGATATTGAATTTACCTGAAAAAGGAAATTATTTTTTTATTGAAAAATAGAGAAGATAATATGTTTAACCTGAAAAAAGAAATTAATTAGCTAGTATGTGGATTTTATTTGAGTAAGGGTAAATAAGTAAAATCAATAGGTACCGTACCGACCGACCAAACTTTTAATGTTTCGGCTTTTATAATATAACTAGCTTAAAACCCGTGCGATGCACGGAATTTTTTTAATATTATATGGATATTTTTCATTAATTTGAATTAATTTTTTTAAAACATGGATGATTTAAATTTTCAATGAGATGATTTCATAATAAATATATAAATGTTATCTGTGATATTTCTAAAAAAGGAGGATTGTAGTTAGAAAATGTAGAAAATATGATAAGTTTTAATTGGAAAGGGTAATCGGTTAATTATTAGTATTATAATACTATTATTTTATTTTATTAAATAGAATCGCATGTGATATAATTGGAAAATGAGAGATTTTAATTAGAGAAAATAAAAAAGGTAAGGTGAAAATATAAAAGGTAACATGTTTTAGGTGAAAAAGGTAATTAAATAATTTATAGTAATTAAATTTAATTATGTTATTTTACTATATAAAATTGCTCGTAGTGTTTTTAGAAAAGGAGAAATTAATGTTGTGTGTTATATGTCTAGAAAAAGAGGGATTAAAAAAGATAGAAAATATTATACGTTTTAGTTGAAAAAAGTAATCGATTAATTATTAGTATTATAATTTTATTATTTTATTTTATTAAATAGAACCGCCCGTGATATAATTGGAAAAGGAGAGAAAATTAAAATGGTGACATGTTTTAGGTGAAAAAGGTAATCGAGTAGTTTATAGTAATTGTAATTTAATTATGTTACTTTACTAAATAAAATTACTCATAATTTTTTTAGAAAAGGAGAAATTAATGTTATCCGTGATATTTCTAGAAAAAAAGGGATTTTAGTTAGAAAATATAGAAAAGATCATACGTTCTAGGTGAAAAAAAAAAATTTTAGTTAGAGAAAAGAAAAAAGGTAACATATTTTGGTTGAAAAGTGTAATTGATCGATTCTTTAATACTAATTATATTAAACAAAATTGCTTGTAGTATTTTTAAAAAATGAGAAATTTTAGTTAGATAAAATACCATGTGCATGTTTTAGGTTAAAAAGGTAATTGATTAGTTTATAATAATTATAATTTAATTATGTTACTTTACTAAATAAAATTGTTCGTAGTTTTTTTAGAAAAGGAGAAATTAATGTTGCCGTGATATTTCTAGAAAAATTGGGATTTTAGTTAGAAAACATGGAAAAGATTATACGTTTTAGCTGAAAGGAGAGATTTTAGTTTGAAAAAAGAAAAAAGGTAACATATTTTGGTTGAAAAAGGTACTATTTTTAAACAAAATTGCTCGTACTATTTTTAAAAAAGGAGAAAGTTTAGTTAGATAAAATATCATGGGTCGTCTGATTTAATAAAATAAATTAATAATATTATAATTACTAATAGCTAACTGATTACTTTTTTTCAGCTAAAAGGTAGTATCTTTTCCATATTTTATAACTAAAATATCTCATTTTCAAACTTCCTTTTTTTACTTGTTTTTCAGCTACCCTAAATTAGTTATTCTTTACTTATTTTATATTTCTTAATAAGTAACCAATTATATTTTTCACTTATTACCTTTTGTACATTTTCCAACTAAAATCTCTTCTTTCCAAAAATAACATGGGTTGTTCTATTTAATAAAATAAACTAATAATATTATAATTATTAATAACTAACTGATTACCTTTTTAAGCTAGAAGTTAATATCTTTTCTATAATTTTAAACTAAAATATCTCATTTTCAAACTTATCTATTTTTACTTCTTTTTCGACTATTATCTTTTCTAACTAAAATATATTATTTCCCAAACTTGGCTTTTTTACTTCTTTTTCAACCTATTACCTTTTCAAATATGGATTTTATCTATAATTAAGTAAGGGTAAATAAGTAAAATCAACAGGTACCGACCAACCGACCGACCAAACTTTTAATGTTTCGGCTTTTATATAATAGTATAGATATAGATTTTATTATTGGTTAGAAGATATGATGTCATATTTTTGGGTATGTATTAATTATTGCAATATTGTGTTTTAAATTAAAAGTCAACGTGTTTTAATTAGAGAAAAGAAATTATTGATTGAAAGATATGATTTTTTAAGTATTTATAAAAATTTGAACCTTGAAAATTTAGTAAATAAATTTAATCATGTAATATATTTAATCATTAGATCTAACAATTCTAAATTTTAACTAAAAATCTAACTGATATTATTCGTTGTATACAAATTTTTATTATATTTTGTTAGTGGTTAGAAGATATGATGTCATATTTTTGGGTATGCATTTAATGCATTTAGTAAATAAATTTAATCATGTAATTTATTTAATCATTAGATCTAACAGTTCTAATTTTTGACTAAAAATCTAACGGATATTATTCGTTTATACAAATTTTTATTATATTTTTTTAGTGGTTAGAAGATATGATGTCATATTTTTGTGTATGTATTAATTATTGCAATATTATGTTTTAAATTAAAAGTCAACGTGTTTTAATTAGATAGAAAAAAATTATTGATTGAAAGATATGATATTTTAGGTATTTATAAAATTCGAACCTTGAAATTTTAGTAAATAAATTTAATCATGTAATAAATTTAATCATTAGATCTAACCGTTCTAATTTTTAACTAAAAATATAACGGATATTATTCGTTGTATACGAATTTTTATTATATTTTGTTAGTGGTTAGAAGATATGATGTCATATTTTTTGTTATGTATTAATTATTGCAATATTATGTTTTAAATTAAAAGTCAACGTGTTTTAATTAGAGAGAAAAAAATTATTGATTGAAAGATATGATATTTTAGGTATTTATTAAAGGTAATATCATCAATTATAAGTAAATATCTTTTAATTGAAAAAGACAATCAGCTAATTATCATTAATTATATTATTAATAAGAAATGATGGATAATAGTAGAGATTTAGATTTGGGTTGATACAATTGGATCGCTCCAAATGATGATTAGAGAGAAAAAAATTATTGATCGGAAGATATGATATTTTAGGTATTTATAAAAGGTAATATCATATAAATTATAAGTAAATATCTTTTAATTGAAAAAGGCAATCAGCTAATTATCATTAGTTATATTATTAATAAAAAAAATGAAGGATAATAGTAGAGGTTTAGATTTGGGTCAATCCAATTGGGTCGATACGATAAAAAATAGTATATATTTAGATTTGGGTCGATCCAATCTAAATTGGGTCGCTCCAAATGCTGTGTAATGACAAAAAGGGATATCAAAAAAATAAAGAAGATTAACAAAATAAAGGATAAGCTAATTATCATTAGTTATATTATTAATAAAAAAAATGAAGGATAATAGTAGAGGTTTAGATTTGGGTCAATCCAATTGGGTCGATATGATAAAAAATAGTATAGATTTAGATTTGGGTCGATCCTATCTAAATTTGGTCGCTCCAAATGCTGTGTAATGACAAAAAGGGACGTCAAAAAAATAAAGAAGATTAACAAAATAAAGGATAAAAGTAGTAATTTTCCCGTGTAATGACAAAAAAGGGCATCAAAGAAATAAAGAAGATTAAAAAAATGAAGGATAAAAGCAGTAATTTTCAAAATACAATACTAGCAGACATTAGGAATATATTGATTGATATTGATTTGATTCCTATATCTACATGTTTACTGCCGATGAATGAATTTTTTGTTGTTTTGTATATGATATATATTTTTTTACTTATCAAATTTGGGTGTTGGCCTTCTTTATCACAATTTGAAGTTAAAATATCCTAATTATCACAAACTCAGAAAATGGACCTTTTTATCACAGAAAAACGTAAAGTCGTCAGGCATTTTTGAGACATGCATTGGCGTGTTGCGTTATCACTATTTTATTCCTTTTTTTAAAAAAAAAAATGATGAACACGCATGAAAAGGTTGCGTTACTTCAAAAACGCATTATAGTTATGCGTGTTTTTTT
Source organism: Kitagawia praeruptora (assembly GCA_037693485.1). NCBI lineage: Eukaryota > Viridiplantae > Streptophyta > Magnoliopsida > Apiales > Apiaceae > Kitagawia > Kitagawia praeruptora. Next base: position 150,706,190 of record CM075345.1, on the reverse strand, counting down.
TTTCTGGGAATGATAACCCCTGCGGGGGCCATAAGAGTAAATGTTAATGTAACATACGTTTCTTAGAAACGTAATATAATGATGCGTTTTTTTTTCTTTTGGAAAATTGATGTTAACGCCACTTCAAGTGGCCTTTTGTATGTTTTTTTTTTATTTTTTTTTTGTTTTCTCCTAAATATATTCTAAACCCAAAATGGAAATGTTGAACCCCAAAAGTTAATTTAAAATTTTAAAAATTTTAAAAAGTTAAAAAAATTTTGTTGAACCCCAAAATGGAAATTAAAAAAATTAATCCGGCATCCTGATTTTTAAAAGGTTTCGGGTTGTAAACAACCATAAACCCCAAACCCTAAACCCTAAGTTCGTTTACGGTTTATTCGTCATTATGAATATTTCTAAAACCCAAAATGGAAACGTTGAACACCAAAAGTTAATTGTTGAACCCCTAAATTTAATTAAAATTGTATTTTTTTAAATTAAAAAAATTTAATCCGGCGTCCTGATTTTTAAGTTAGGGTTTAGGCTTGTTCCGGCGTCCTGATTTTTAAGTTAGGGTTTAGGCTTGTTCCGGCATCCTGGTTTTTAAGTTAGGGTTTAGGGTTTAGGGTTGTAAACAACCCTAAAACCGAAACCCTAAGTTTGTATATGGTTTATTCGTCGTTCTAAATATTTCCAAAATTCAAAATGAAAATATTAAACCCCAATAATTAATTGTTGAACCCCTAAAAATATACAAATAAAATTTAAAAAAATATATTATATAACTATACTATCTATACTATACTATAATAAGCAAAAGGGGTATAATTTGCTCAAATGAGAACTCACAATATGATGAGATATGAGATCTAATCATAGCCATACATTTTTATAACTAAATTAAATCCTAGCCCCACAATTATTAATTAAAATTTTATTTTTTTATTATTCATTTAATTCAACATCATCTTCTTCCCTACTTCGGTCACCATTTCCGATCACCATCTCCGGCGACAAATTCCGGCCAACCCAGAAAATCACCACCGGTAAATAGAAAATCACCACACTGCCGCCACTTCCGACCACCACGCCGCCGCCACCATCAACAAAAATCACCGACTGTAAACAAAAATCACCACCTCCGACCACCACCGTGCCGCCACCACCACCAAAAAATCACCACCGGTCTACGAAAATCACCGCGACCAATCACCACAAACCACCATCTCCGGCCACCAACAACAAATCACCACCGATAGTCAGGAAATCACCACAAATAAACAGTCAATAAAATCAAACCATGTACTGATCAATATTCAAACAAATATCAAAGTAAAAAAAATAAATTCAAAAAATTATCAAAATAACTGGTGTTTTACACTAAACCGGAGATATTTAAAAATCAACACATGTCAACAATCAAACTCACACCAGCTCCGTACTAACACAGACATCCAGAAGTGCATAAAGTCGGTGTATTATCAAAGCACCGCGTCTAAAATAAAAAAATCACTGATCCAAACTAAATTAAACAAACTATTTAAATACAACAGTTTCGATTTCTCCGGCGCCGGTGATATGTTCTCTACACACTCTTCTCTTTCTGGATTCGAAGGATTCTTGCCGCCTCCGTTTTAAATCATTGCCTCCGTTTTCGATTCGATTTAAATTACTGCCTCCGTTTTTGATTTTTCGTTGTTTCAGTTTTGTGAATTTTGAGTTTCAGATCTGGAATCGCCTCTTCATTTTCTTCACCAGTAGTAACAATGACCTTTTCTAATCGGACGATCGGAGCCACCTGAGCTCCGGTATATTCATTCTCGTCGGCGGCGACGTGTTTCATCTTCTTTATCGGCGATGATCTCTTTCTATACTTTACGCTCTGATGTTTTCCATCTGGGTGGTGTGTTTTTTGTGTATGTTCAGAGTGTGTATGCGTGTGTTGTATGTGTGTGTGTTTGTGTGTGCGATGTGTGATATAAAATGCAGGGCTGAGATTAAAAGATTTAATAAAAAATAAAGGACTGAGATTAGATTTTAGTTCTCATCAATAATATGGGTTCTGATTTGAGGAAAACCCATATATATATATTATACGCACTTTCGTTTTTTATACCAACTCAATAACTGATATATCATTTGGATATGGTTCAACTTTCTTTATTTGCCTTTCACTCTCAATAGAGCATGACCCAACTTCCTCAACTGCTGGTAATATACATATGCATCTTATTATGTTTTCTTTCATGATTTATGAATTTTTCTCCCATTCTTGATTTGATATTGTACTGAATTGATAAAGTTTGTAATAGAATTTTGTCAAGATTGATATTTTATATTTAAATCACTTCTTTAAAATTCAAGGTTCGAATTTCGTCAACAACAAATTTATATTAAGATTTTATATTATTATTAGTTCTAAACAAGACATATTATTCATTAAATAACTATTATTATTATTATTATTATTAATTTTATTAATTAATATTACAAAGTTAAATTATATGCATAATCATAATAAATTATTAAATTCTATTTCGTTAAATCATATAATTTAAAAATATTTGAAAGTAACCTGTGCTTTATATTAAGATTTTATATTATCATTAGTTCTAAACACGACATATTATTTATTAAATAATAATTATTATTATTATTAATTTTATTAATTAATATTACAAAGTTAAATTATATGCATAAGCATTATAAATTATTATATTATATTTCGTTAAATCATATAATTTAAAAATATTTAAAAGTAACCCGTGTTTTGCACGGGCTATAACCTAATATATATAAGACAAATATAATAATATAAGACAAAAATGCTTTTTTACCGACAAACACCAACTGTGAAAATGCAAGATTTATATGCGTTTTCTGGAAAGCAAAAAAAAAAAAATTAAAACGCATTCAACATGCATTTCCTTTTAAATGCACAAAGCCCAACTGCATCACATCGGTCCAATACTGCTGGCCCAATTGAAAAAAACCAAACCAAACTTACTGCCATTTGAAAACAAGGATTTAAAAAAAAAATATAAACGCCTCTAATAGTTGCGTAAAGGGGCCATAATTCCCAACTTGGTTCTGTCTGTCTTTTGCAGGCTAATGGTGAGGGTACATTCTTCTTCTTCTTCTTCTTCTTCCACTGGGTTTTTCTTTGATGTTCCAGATAAGTTGGCTCTGCGGATACCTTTACTCAAGGACCACGTCCAACTTGGCTATGTCCGGCTTCCATACATCTCAGAACATACCTTTAAATTCGTTTCATCTTACTTCAGATTTCAATCTATACCCAGTATTAAATTACTTAGAAAAGACGACGACTGCACCCCTCAATTTCTTATTGAAATGAAATTACCTGAAAAAAACGACCCCAGCCCTCAAATTGTTTTGAAAATGGATGCAGATTTCATTCAACTATTTAATTTCATTCAGGTTTGCTTTCCTAATACTGTTGTGCTTTAGGGTTATTTCAGTTGCTTTTTTTAAAATTTTAATCAGGAAAAATGCATTCTTTTTGGATATTCTTTCTCTTAACCACAATTTTATGCTACTAATTATTTGTGGCCTGAATAATTATATTTGTTTTAACTTTAGGAAAAACCCAAGGTGATCAAAGAAAACTATTTGTAGGTTAAATGTAATTAATTACAGTTAAGTGAAAAAGGATAAGATAGACTTGAGTATGTAAGTGTTCTAGATTTAAAGCCTGAATTTCAGGATTTATATCCTAATGGGTGATGGAGCCATTTCTAAGATGAATTTTATTGATTTAATGTTTTTTTTTGCATTTCCTTTTTACTAGGCAGCACACGAATTTAAGATCGTGAGTCTAATGGATTGTACATGTGGAGCATTGGCGGCCTATGTGAAGGACGAAATAAATTTGAAAGCGACTTATATGGATTCTCGTAATAAAGTTCATCGGAAAGCTTATCGGAAAGTTTTTCACCCCAGATTGAGAAGTCACAAAAATACAACTTTTATAAATATATCGGAATTTGTTGATGTGTATTATTATCCTCTTCTTGGGTATGAGAAGAAGATGGAGAAGCTGTTCTTCATGAATGAGGTCTATATATTTATATTTATAGTCTATTCACATACATGCTTTTACATGTTTGTAATTGTGCATTTGTGTTAGTTTTGGCAGTTTATAAAGTTGGCATCTATATTATGCTTGTTACACGAGTCGCAACACAGTTATAGTGTCTTGCTGATTTGAGCGTCTAGTAGTTTTTATATATACGCCAATTGATTCGTATATCGTATCCTTGAATTTTTTGTAGTGCCTGCAACTTGAAAAAGATTCTTGTTGTGTATTGATCATTTAATTCTAATATTTTCCCCATGGAAAATTCTTGAATTATGTAGTAGTATTTTGAGTGCAGTAATGTTGTTTTGTAGACTCTTACATATCTGTTGATATTAAATTTCAGAATCCAATTTTTAAGCATCTCGTTTATTCGTTCATGAAATATAGCGACTTTGTGGTGAACGAGGATTATTACAAGAATATTAAAAACCTGTACGGGTACAAGAACCAGGTTCTGGAGCATAGCTCCCAGTTGTGTGAGGACATTGATTCGTCGAGTTATGAGAAAATCACAAAGCTGAATCATATACTCATCTTGATAAATGACGAGATTCGTGAGGGTAAGTGATAGCTGGGGTTTTGTTTTTTAATATGCTAACTGGTACAATTCACATGTTTACTGTGCAAATTTTTACGACAGATTTAGGATTGGCTAGATGTCTAGACGCTGGTGTTGCTTCGCGCCTTGCGCAGATCCTTAAGAATATTGATCTTTGTGATATCCAGGTTCACTGTGTTTATGCAGTGTGTATGTTGTTAATGCTATTATTATTATTTTATTTTGTTGAACACGTTTTTGGAACAATTTTGCACTTTATTACAGTTTTGGGCTGTGTGCATCCTCTCCCGCTTAAATTTTGATAAATGCGGCAAAGTTATAGAAGAGACAGTTCCAGACCTTCTGAAACATATATGTAGTCTTCGCTCTAATGAATTAGCGACTGAGGTAATTTCAGTAAATTAGTTTGTCAGTTTTCTCTTCTTGGTCAATGTGAATGCATTGAAGTAGAAATACTAATTGATTGCGTAGGCTGCGATCACGTTGACACGTGTAGCCAATGCATACTCCAAAAGTATAACTGCTTCCCATGTGCAATCTCTGCATGGTGTTGTTGAAAAATCTACATGTGAAGGGTGTGGTGTATTGGATTACTTGGCGATGTTTTTTGTCATTGTTTGTCGCGAGAATGTTCTTTCTTCTAGCCAAAAGGTTAGTTGCTAGATCCATTTTCCTTGGAGAATCATTTATAACAATCCCAGGCATTCTTAAACAATTTTTTGTTGCTGGCAGGTAGAAGTAGTTCTTCCCATTTTGGGCGCACTCCTCAAAAAGAGTATTGCCTTTTGCAATACACATGTGGTCCGAGCATGCTACGCACTTTTTTATCTTTCTTATGGAAAGGTTGTGCCAGTTCCACTTTCAATCTGCAAGAGGCTAGTTGTGTTATCCTCGTAAGTGGATTTTGTCTAATTTATTTTGCAGCCATTTATTTCTTTGCAATTTGTATTTAATACCCATTTTGTTTAATGGTATTTCAGTCATACTTCAAGTTTTGTTGTTGGTCCTGCACTTGGAGTTGTTGGAAATATTGTGAGATGGGGACGTGCTAATCTGATCGAGGTATGATTAAGCGTTGAACATTTGATGTACTATGTTCTTATCTTTGCCCAAGAACCTCCTAAAATTAAACAGGAATTGTAGAGCTTTCATGGTTAAATATATTAAGATCTGCTGGGGTTTACCTACTTCCGTGTTTATGCTTTTTAAGTGCGTGTGTGTGTTTATGCACCACGTCTCTAAATTAGTAAACTCATTCATCATAAGTTCATAACCTATAATGAGATGATGGCTGGTGTCGGGTGAACTGGTTTTTCTTCATGGGGCAGTTGCAGGAATTTCAACATTACACATAAGTTTCCGTCAAGTGAGACTCTCTACTGAGGAAATATAACCACACTGCCAAAGACCTTCTGTTTCTTTTTTTTTTTTTTTTTTTGCTAAAGTATGTGATTGAAAAATGTGAGCGTTTTGTTGATGTGCTTTATCTGTAATTCTAAATTTTATGTAATTATACAATATAGATGGTTAAATTACAAACACACTGTTATTAAGATAATAAAATATTATAATTAACCAACTAACTTTTTGAACTGTCACCAATTGTTACTGATTATGTTACACGTCCCTCTCTTTTTATAAATATGTTGTGCAAAACTTAATGCAGTGCTCTGATTATTCTTAGAGATGGTAAAATAATCTGATCCGACAGATACGTGATTCGTTCCGATCCAATACTCATTTAGTGAATTAGGGCTTCTCTTTCTCAGCCTCACATTCTATTAATATATTTAATATTTCACTTTGTATTATTTTACACACAAATTTTCATTTATTATAGTCAATGTTGTCTGTGATATTACCACTTGAGTATTTTTTTCCTTCCAATTTTTGAATACCCGAAAAAAAACGATATGATTCGGACCTGATGGATTTGGATTTATTTGTAAAACCCGAAAGTACATGGATTTGGATTTTACAAAACCCGATACAATCTGGCCCGTTGCCATCCCTAATTAATCTTATCGATGGATGCTTATGCCTTGAATATGCATAGTTTGAAAGATTGTTTCTTTTTGGCACTGTTAAGTTTTTGAAATTTGAAATATGTCTCTTCGTTTCGGGGAATCACTTGAGCCCTGATACATTTTCGGTGCGCCATGGAGCTAGACCAGTGAGCTATTACGCTTTCTTCAAAGGATGGCTGTTGTCATCGCTCGATCACTTCCTTTTTAACTAAGTGATTGCTTATGGACCCTAGCGTACGATCTGGGCTGTTTACCTCTTGACTTTGGATCTGATCTCTAATAGTGTTCCTCATGATGTGTTTTTTTTATGAATCATGCCTCAGTATATGCTAAAGGCTACTTTGGTGGCAACAATTAGTCAAATATGTATCTCAGAAACTTATTCTTTTGCTGATTCTTATGTTTTCCATATAGTTCTACATTTAAGATCAGTTTTTTTCATCATATATAAAGTACCTGATCTTGAAGTAATTAATATGACATTTTTAGCTTATGTTTTTTGTTTTGTTTTATATCCTCTATTTGTTGATCTATACAATATAAACAACCATTGTTTATGTAGTGTTCCGCACTGTTAAATTACTATTTATTCTTCCAGGATCTGGTTAAAACTTGTAAGCTTCTGCATTGCCTCAAGAAGAATATTTTATGTTCTCGGACGAAGAAGATTAGGAAGGAAGGTTGCCAAATAATTGCAAACATAGCCGCTCGAAGAGTGAATTTTATAAATGTTAGTTTGTATTTTATGTATACTGGATTTAGTCAGACGTCCTCCTGCATGACTCTATGTACATTACATATTACTGCATTTGATTAGTTTCAACTATTCTAATTTTGTAACTGGAATTAACAGGATATAATTGATGCGGGCTTGTTGGATTCACTCTGCAAGCTGCTTAAAGAGACCGACTCTGATGTGAAGATGGAGGCAGCATGGGCAATTATATATATTCTCCCTATTGATAATTATAAATATGAATATATTGATAAATATGTCCCAGGTATGATACTGTACTATATATTTTCATTGCAACTATATGGTATACTAGTATTTATGCCCGCCAGGCCGGGCCTTAATATTTCATGAGATCAAAACTAAAACATGTTAAAAACTTCATTGGTTAATAGTTTTTAATTTGATCAAAATGAAGTTCATTACACACCTGCAAAAGTTCTTAAACTACATTGAAATAGATTATCTTGTGAAGTATTTAATTTCCGTTTCTTCGTTCTTGGTTGATTTGTGATGTTCCAGCTTTCTCGTGAAGATTGGAAATTTAGTTCCGACAATCCTTGGAGATGATATGTTGACGTAGTAGCCTGTTTTGAATATAGAAATTGGTTGCTTGAAGATATGAGTAGAAGTTTCCATTGATCATGACAGAGTATTACCTGGGAAGATGAAGGCTGCACATCGTTCATGCTTTGATCGATTTCTTCTTCAGGTTTCACAAAGCCGTTGCATATGTTTGTTGCCCAGTAAACTTGAAAGTGATCAACAACGTTTATTTGCTTAATTCGAAGTACACTGTAATCCTTTTTTCCAGTGTCTTTTAAAGCTTGTGGGAAATTTCCCGTTTTCTTTACCTGTTAAGCATAATAGTTTAGTTATGCCGAAAGATTAAATTTGCAGATGATATTAGAGTTTTGTTTGTCAACCTCGTCATACAGGTCACGAGCTCTTTTTCTGATCAGTGTGTGAACCTCCCTATCTCCTAGGATTATTATCTCAATCCCACCAGTTGAATATGAGGCAACAACATTAATGTTGTACCTAGTTTGACAGCATATGTTATTTATCACATAAAACCTAATATGTAGAGCTCGAAATGGTAATCTTGCTTTGATACCTTTTATCTGGATGTGGTACAGTTGGACAATTTTTGCATATGAATAAATCATTAATCCACTCTGTTGATAAACCAATTAGTTGGTCAACATAATTGAAAAACAATCATTCATGGATGGAAAGAAGTTAGTTGCGATAATATCTGAGGCTGGATCTGCTGGTGTGTCGTTGCAAGCAGATAGAAGGGCGATGAATCAGGTATAAGTGAATCCTTGACAGTATTGTACCATTCTATTTCCAAATTTTACAGCTAGACAAACTTTCAATTTGCTCTTCTTTCTCCTTTATTAATAGAGCTTGCTCCAATTAATGCCCGGCATACCAACTGTGTTTTCATTATACTGTTATATAGAGGAGGAGGGTACACGTGACCATAGAGTTACCCTGGAGTGCTGATCGTGCGATTCAACAGTTTGGAAGAACTCACCGATCGAATCAAGCTTCTGCGCCAGAGTATCGGTAAACAATAAATCCAATTTTATGTAACCATTCATGTATTGGCAGAAATATGACTTTTCATAATAATCTTCTCTTGGTTGAATTCTTAATTTGGATATATATATCTGTTTTATTCCATGTATAACAGGTTGCTTTTTAGTAATCTTGGTGGTGAACGCAGATTCGCTTCAATCATTGCAAAGAGACTAGAATCTCTTGGGGCACTTACACAGGGGGACCGACGGTAGGTTGGTTTATAGTTGGCAAGAGTCTGTACTTGTCTATATATAAACGACAATACTACTACTATCACAAAGCACTAATATATTATCTTGTTGCTGTTTGTTGTGTAGAGCTGGACCTTCACTTCGGGCATACAATTACGAAAGCCCATATGGAAAAAGAGCCCTGGCAGAATTGTACGATGGAATTGTAAATCAGGTTTCAGTATGTTGTGTATTATAATAGTGTCATATATAATGCTCCATCCTCCTGTTTTGGTTGGTGCCTTGTTGGTATCAGTAAGAAAAATATAAATGGCTAATTCTGTGCTGCAGAGTTCTCTTCTAGTTGTACCTCGCGGATGTTCCCTTGAAAAGCCATATACGATTGAAGATTTTATTGTCAAGGGAAAAGATGCTCCCGTCGGATTAGTCAAAGACGACACATATGTTGGTAGGATATTATCAGCATAGTGGTTACCTTTAATCCATTTTCTGAATATACTAAAATTTATGTGAGCGGATGTTAATTGTTAGAGTAAAGTACAGGAATACTAGGGCAAAAACTGCATTTATCATTATAAAAGAATCTGAGATAATTTTTATTACTATTTGTCTAGATGAGAAGAACATGCACAATGTTGGACGTTTCCTGAATCGGTTGCTAGGGCTACAGCCAGAGATGCAGAATTCGTATGTATTATATTGATTACATACTAATTTGCTTCATTTCTCTATTTAAGATCATGTAACATGGGTGTTGACTGCAGGCTTTTTGATTTATTTGTGAGCATCCTTGATCTTCTAGTTCAGAATGCACGACTCGAAGGCCAATTTGACTCGGGAATAGCAGATTTGAAAGCCAATACAATCGAATTAAGAGGAGCGCCAAAGGTTACAACTCTGCTTCAACTGTTATTTGGCTTCTTCGTGGAAATTTGAGTTATGAAAATTTTTCCATTCTCAATGCAGAATGTTCACATTGACCATCTTTCTGGAGCATCCACTGTTCTATTTACATTCACAGTGGATAGGGGGTTCACTTGGGAGGCATGCTAACTATCTCCAAGTATTTAAATGATGATGTTTGATGCAAAAGTTGCGGTTCGGTAACTTCTCCACTTGTTTGCAGGCTGCATCAACGTTGCTTGGTGAGAAGAGAAAAGATATGACTGCTTCCTCTAGTACAGGGTTCTACGAATCTAGGAGAGAATGGCAGGGGAGAAGGCACTTTCTTCTGGCATTTGAAGGGTAACAACTTGAGTTTTAAAGTTTAGTAGTACTTTAGCCTTAAGACTTGACCTTTAACTGCTCTTCATGGCTTATTGGAAAAGCTAATAAATTGACCATTATTTTCAGTTTTTAACTCCCAAGTTGTCTTATAGGTCCTCTGGAATGTATAGAAGTGTCCGTCCTGCTGTCGGGGAGGCAGTTAGGTAGGGTAGACTTATACCTGCCCGTTATCTTTTCTGCGGCAATCCAAATATTACGGGTTGCTGAAATTTCTGCTGTGTTATATAATACGTGGCTTTTTTTAACTCTTCCATGCCCAGGGAAATGCCTCTTTCAGAGCTAGAAGAGAAGTATAGGAAGTTATCCTCTTTGGAGAAGGCTCGTATTTGCTGGGAGAATGAGTATCGTGTATCATCTAAACAGGTTAGGAATACATGTGAATGTTAATTTGTGTTTGCTTGGATAGAGTGGAACGTGACTGATGGGTTGATAATGGAATTAATTATAGGATATATATTTTCATTCCTAAATCCTAACCTTGTTACTTACCAGCAGTAATGCTATGATTCATTTATTCCATTTCATGAGTATAGCATCACTTTATTCTCACACTCCACATTATTTACACTTTTTTACCATCTTTTTGTTGCACTTCATTTTTCCATATATCTTCTCCTCTTTCTCTTTAATTCTTCAGTTGCATCTCTAGTTGTGTTCTTACCTGATCTGTTCCAAATGAAATGCAACAGTGGCAATGCAATGTTAGGCTCAGCAGTGCAATTGTTCAATTTCTCTTGGTTTATTCAGTCTAAGTTGCACCCTGTATTGTAGATGGAGTTTTTTCTTGCTTCATCACATGTGTCATGTTTTGGATTATGTGTAATTAAAAAAAAATTAAATCACACCCCTTCACACAGATCTTTTGTTTCCTTGATTAGATTTTACTTAAAAATTCAGCTGTAAATGTTTTACAACAGAGTTTTTCTCGCTTCGTCACATGTGTCATGTTTTGGATTATGTGTAATTAAAAATAATAATTCACAACCCTTCACACAGAGCTTCAACTGTTATTTGGCTTCTTCGTGGAAATTTGAGTTATGAAAATTTTTCCATTCTCAATGCAGAATGTTCACATTGACCATCTTTCTGGAGCATCCACTGTTCTATTTACATTCACAGTGGATAGGGGGTTCACTTGGGAGGCATGCTAACTATCTCCAAGTATTTAAATGATGATGTTTGATGCAAAAGTTGCGGTTCGGTAACTTCTCCACTTGTTTGCAGGCTGCATCAACGTTGCTTGGTGAGAAGAGAAAAGATATGACTGCTTCCTCTAGTACAGGGTTCTACGAATCTAGGAGAGAATGGCAGGGGAGAAGGCACTTTCTTCTGGCATTTGAAGGGTAACAACTTGAGTTTTAAAGTTTAGTAGTACTTTAGCCTTAAGACTTGACCTTTAACTGCTCTTCATGGCTTATTGGAAAAGCTAATAAATTGACCATTATTTTCAGTTTTTAACTCCCAAGTTGTCTTATAGGTCCTCTGGAATGTATAGAAGTGTCCGTCCTGCTGTCGGGGAGGCAGTTAGGTAGGGTAGACTTATACCTGCCCGTTATCTTTTCTGCGGCAATCCAAATATTACGGGTTGCTGAAATTTCTGCTGTGTTATATAATACGTGGCTTTTTTTAACTCTTCCATGCCCAGGGAAATGCCTCTTTCAGAGCTAGAAGAGAAGTATAGGAAGTTATCCTCTTTGGAGAAGGCTCGTATTTGCTGGGAGAATGAGTATCGTGTATCATCTAAACAGGTTAGGAATACATGTGAATGTTAATTTGTGTTTGCTTGGATAGAGTGGAACGTGACTGATGGGTTGATAATGGAATTAATTATAGGATATATATTTTCATTCCTAAATCCTAACCTTGTTACTTACCAGCAGTAATGCTATGATTCATTTATTCCATTTCATGAGTATAGCATCACTTTATTCTCACACTCCACATTATTTACACTTTTTTACCATCTTTTTGTTGCACTTCATTTTTCCATATATCTTCTCCTCTTTCTCTTTAATTCTTCAGTTGCATCTCTAGTTGTGTTCTTACCTGATCTGTTCCAAATGAAATGCAACAGTGGCAATGCAATGTTAGGCTCAGCAGTGCAATTGTTCAATTTCTCTTGGTTTATTCAGTCTAAGTTGCACCCTGTATTGTAGATGGAGTTTTTTCTTGCTTCATCACATGTGTCATGTTTTGGATTATGTGTAATTAAAAAAAAATTAAATCACACCCCTTCACACAGATCTTTTGTTTCCTTGATTAGATTTTACTTAAAAATTCAGCTGTAAATGTTTTACAACAGAGTTTTTCTCGCTTCGTCACATGTGTCATGTTTTGGATTATGTGTAATTAAAAATAATAATTCACAACCCTTCACACAGAGCTTCTTTTTTTTCCTTGATTAGATTTTACTTTAAAGTTCAGCTGTAAATGTTTGTCTGAGTTGCAAAAGCAAAGACACACCCATACTATATTCCTCTTTTGGTATTAATGATTTACTGGTCTGCACCTAAACTCAACTTGCAGTGCATGCACGGTCCCAATTGTAAGCTTGGTGATTACTGTACCATTGGCAGAAGATTACAAGAAGTTAATGTACTAAGCGGCTTAATACTTCCTGTTTGGGGAATTATAGAAAAGACCCTCGGCGAGCAGGTAAGTGAGAGCCTATTTTGTGCCTGATTTCTCTGTCTAAATTGTCTGTGAGTTTTGTTCGTAACTTTGATCTGGATTTGAAGGTGTTGATCACTGTTGATCAGTTAATATATTGCCTGGTAGCTATGTAGCAGGGATTCTTCACTTAGGTGAAGAATCGCGTATCCCATACTTCGGGGGTGCGGGAGTTCGCCGGGGTGCGCCGGGGTGCGCACGGGGTGTGGCACGTGGCGTATCCCCGCTTTTCTGCCATGGGATACACGGGGGTGCGGATGGGGTGCGGTTGGGGGGTGCGGGAAGGGTAGAAATTGTAATTTTGTATCCGATTTTCAAACCTCCGTTGACATCTCCGATCTTCAGTCGGCTTCTCCTATCGGTAAGCTTCGTCTCCGATCTGTATGTGACGACTAAGAGGAAGGAAGAAGAAGAATCGTTCTCGTCGGCCACGCTTGAGACGAAGGAAGAACAGCCGTTGTCGTCATCGATTAGCAGTTTTCGTCACCGATCTGTATGTATCTATGTATGTACGTATGTTTGTATGGCTTGAGTTGACCGACTGCTGTGTATGTTTGTGAGCTAGGTACTGTAAGACTCATTTTGCTTTGTATTGGGTGGGTAAAGCTAATTTTATGTTGTGGACTTGTGGTTAATTTTTCTTGATCCAAATCAACTCACAAGTTGGATATTTTTAAGTGAGGATTTATAAAATCTTTCCATTTTGTAACTGCAGTTCAGTTTCTTCAATATTTATAAAAGCATTTTTTGAATGATAATATAAAATTATTCAATCATATGGAATATAATTATTGTATAGATTATGAAATTATATTTTAAATTATTATTATTTATTTTTTTCGAACAAGATATATATATATATATATAATTTTTATTTTTATTTTGCCGTATCCCCACGTATCCCAATATTTTTGAATTTGCCGAATCCCCGTATCGCGCACCCCCGCACCCGCACCCGCACCCATGCTTCATAGCCTGGTAGTAATATTGGTACTTATGGTCAAGAAAACAGGATGGTGGTGTTAGCGGAACCATACACATATTTTAATAATTTTACCTGCAATGTGTTGAAAGCAAAATGTTGTTTACCTCAAGAGCTTCTACTTGCATATATCGATGTAGCATATTAATCTTCTCACATATTTTTTATGCTTTCTTGTTAGAATATTACTATCCCCATCCCCTTTCAGTTGTCCTTTCACTTTTATACTTGTTAATTTTATATCAAATCAAAATTTAGAATTATCTTATTTGATATAAAAGTTTTAAATAATATTGCATATCATTACTTACTTTATACACTTCAAAATGCGTGCCAAATTCAAAGTGGCTACTAAAAGGAGACGAAGGGAGTACTGTCATTCATGAAATCATTGGTCTTCTGGTTCCTAAGATTCGAAGACCTATTCAAGCACACTAAACGTAGTCGCTGATGGTAACTGGATTTGTGACCATGTAATTTGATGTTTTACTCCTACATTTGTCATTAGTATATGATGTTCTACGACATTGACATTATAGTTCTAGAATTGAGGTAGTTTGAGTCATCTTCGTTTCACGTATCATTATAATCTTGATCTGTTTATGGCTATATTTCGCATTTGCTTGCATGCATACACAAGCAAACTCTAATTATTATTTTAACAGAATAATATGTACCGGTCCGGTCTCCATGTACATTAAAAATAAGTAATAAAGTACACTATGCTGGTAAGAATTTGGTTTAAGGGGTTCGATCACATATTATCTCAATATAGTAGAAGAGGAGTCTCTTGTCTGGGAGACTACCCTTTTTGAAGGACCTGGATCTCATTTGCAGATTATCTGATGATAAGATTGACTAAATAACTTTCCTGTAGGTTCGTAAAAGCCATAGACGACTCCGTATTGTGCGCGTAGAGACAACTACAGATTGCCAGAGAATTGTTGGATTACTTATTCCGAATGCTGTAGTTAATTCTATATTAAAAGGTTTCTTTTTTTCTTTCTCTGTCTATATATATTGAAATGTGGGTGCATGTGCACGCATTCGTGCGTCTATATATGTGTCTACAAGGTTTGGACTATGCAATTCTTATGTTTGTTTGAATGTTTATCAATTCGATCTTTCTGCAGATTTGGTACGGGTTAAAGATATGGATGATCAACTTGCAATGAACATGTAGGATCATTTTCATTGGAGCTCTCAGTTAATACATATCCTTCTTTTGTTCTACCAAATTGCAATAGCCTTGTGCTTGTGAAGTAGCTCCTAACTCCCCAAAATGTAACAGTTGCTATGGATCTGTAGTATCGTTCAAATTGGTGATGATCTAAGCATCAATGTTTATGTACTTGAATGATTTTTCTTTTGTGAAGAAATAGCAATCTAGATGCTCCAGTACTTGGTTTTGACAAGGAAAAAGAGGATCCTTGTATCAGCAATAGATCATTAGATCGAAACATTATTCTGAATTATACTAATTTTTGAAGTAGAATGAGTATCATTTTGACATTGATGACATCTTGGGTGGGCTTGCTTTGCTAACCGCCCATCCCACTATGCAATTATATGGTGTGCAAGCTATGGTGTTGGTTCTGTAGTATATCGAGATGGTTTATAAATGTTAGTGCAAATGCAGTTAAATTATTTTTTAGGGTAAAAATTAGAATATAGGTGCTAACAGAAAATTATGACTAGAATTGTTTCATGTGGATCAATTATCATTCGTATGTCTAGGCATGGTCATTATAAATCAAGGTCATTGTTTTTGTTTGGATGAGTTTGCAGACCATAATGATAGTATGTTATAATTGTACATGACTTCGAGCAAAGGTTACTTGGGTAAAAAAAGTTAAAATTTTAATTTTAAGTTATACTTGGGTAAAAGGATTCTACAATTAATTCATCAAAATTTCAGGATTCTATTTAAAAAGTTCTCATTCGGGACAGGGATTGGGAGCAAAATATTCCTTGTTCGAGAATTGGGGTGGGTTCGCAATGCAGAATTACAAACCGCAACCTATATACAATTAGTTAACCTATTCTGTATATTCGTTGATAGTCAACATGATTTATCAACTAGATCCTCACCAACTTATCGGTTGAGACTTTTTGTACATGTTACAAGACTTATCCGTTGATATGTTTCTTCTTTAACGAATGCAAGCATGCCATCCGTTGATGATCTACAAACTTATACAAATATGTTTTAGGTGTATATCATCATGAACAACATAATTTATAATAACTTTTTCTAATAATAATGTTGCTTTCTCAATTTCTTTTATTTTATTGAAAAGTTTAGCCTAACTGGATTTTATTATTTAATTTAAATTTTTTTTGAGGCCATCAGAGATTTTTTTTATTTAAAAAAAATTTGAATAAAATATGAAATTCAGGCTTTTCTCGGGTCGGAATTTTTTCCGGATCGGGCCAGGCTTTTGTCCGGATCGTGTTTATATTCGAGCTTATTTCGGGTTGAACCAGGCTGGGCTTTTGTAAAAAGAAATTGCGACCCGTTTAGACTCGCGGGCCAGACTTCTTTCGAATCGAATTTTTTCCGAATTAGATTGGACGAGTTTTTCAAATTCGGATATTTTGTGCATCTCCAAGCAGGTGTGACTACATCATTTACAATGGTTACAAGAACTTGAATTTGTGGCACAAATGGTCCATTTTTTAAAATACCAAGATATAATGAATTAGCAATCTTGATGAACAACATCATCTTCTTTTTCAGAAATTATAGTTTCCTTTTTCAAAGAATCTTAATACTACTATTCTTTTGAGTACCCATGTTGATCAACATATATCTATACTATTATATAATAAGCAAATAGGGGTATAAATTGGTTGTTTGGTTCAACTTGGTTCAATCATATAAAAGAATATTGACCGTTAGATATTTAGTAAATAGATGATAGCCGTTAGATCTAATTAATAAGAAATATTCTATATTTAAATCTCTCTTCTAAAAATCCAAGGTTCGAATTCCGTCAACAACAAATGTACATTAAAATTTTATATTATTAGTTGTAATCAAATATATATAATTTATTAAATAACTATTATTATTACTAATAATTTTATTAATTAATTACAAAATTAAATAATATCCATAATAAATTATTATACTATATTTTATTTAATCATATAATTTAAAAAATATTTAAAAGTAACATGTACTTTGCACGGGCTATAAGCTAGTTTGTATAATAACATGTTGGCTCTAATGCTAGTTGTTAGGTCATTTGAGTATTGAATGCAATACAATTAATTTCAAATCTTTTTAGCATAACAACACAACATACTAAAGATTCAATCTTAACAGTTAGAGATGCAAACTAAGAATAGTATTTCTCAAAATAAATATTTTATTTATTTTAAAAGAGTTGCTACAATAATTTAAAATATGATTTCTAGCTTAAGGTGTTTGAGAGTATACAATGAGGATGTCTAAAAGCTTAACTTACAATATGAGACGTGATGTTGTTTATATTCAGCATCAGTCTGTATCCATCAATTAAGCATAAGTCTGCATGACATATATGTAAGTATATGTAAGTAGTGTGGGTGAAGATATACAAGTACCGGTGAAGAGTGAATACAAATTCAATCTACTAGAATATATATGAATATATGGTAGACTAATATAGATTGAGTACCTCTTGATTGCACAATTGCATCTTAAGCAAATTGTTTTATTCTTGCACGGTTGTTTCAAGTTCGGCTGTATTAACTTGAAAACAATCTCCCGCTTCTCTTCTGGTTAATGTATCCCACTCTACTTGAAATTGATTCGAATTCAAAGTACGTGTCGAAATCAAGTAATCTTTTACTTCAATTTTTATGTCACTTAAATCAAGTGTTGTTCTGATAACTTGATTCTCATATTGAACCACATCATCAAAAATAATTTTGCTCTTGATCTCACCAATAAAAAAATCGTGACCTCATTTGAAGTAAACAAATGTGTCTTTGGGTGTTGATTCGGCTAATGCAAATATTTTGTTGATCATCCTTTTTTCTTCCAAAAAGTTTGGCTCGATGACAATGATGTTTATATGTTGTTGTTGTAGTAGTAGTAGTATTAAATAGGATGGCATTAACAAGTGCAGAATTTGAATTAACTAGACAAATGAAAAAAAAAACTCTCAACAAATGATTAGATTTGTTGTGAGGGCACTCAAACTGAAGCACAACACATTCTTAGCAGACGTGCATAGTTGCACGAATTCGGTAATCATGATTATCTTTTGTCAAGTCCAAGGCTTTAGATGACTGTAAACATGACACTATAATTAGATATACGAAAAATAGTTATATATAACCCGATTACCGAAGAAAAATAAGAAAATTGGTGACTAACCTTGACATAGTCAACCTACCTGTAAAAATCTTCAAATGTAGAAAGATACTGAGCATCTCGATTTTGTTGTCGAAATGTAAAAGGTGGATCTCTATATCTCGTTTCTTGACCGACTAATTTGAAAACGTTGTATTGAGAATGCGTATCATGATATGTTTGTGCAACGGTATCCTAGATTACCTCAAACTCTAGATATTGATGCGACTCTAGCTAAATTCTATGGGACTCAACGGACTAGCAATAATGAAAACTTATTAGGCGTAGGGTAATTTCTTTTTCGTTTTCAAGGTAATTGCTAACGAAAAGTACACATTTCTTTTCCCATTACTGCCTCTACTACTTGGGCTCCACGTATAATATGAGACACAAACTCGCCTTGAGGTACATCTCCGATAACATAAGTTTCTGCATTGAAGCAATCAACCATATTATTCAAACCACTCAACCCTAATTTGATCTCGTGTCTTGTTATCCCGACCATTTTTTTCAAGTTGAGAGTAACCATGAGCGACATTCAAGATCAAAAGATGCACATATTTTACATCCATGAAATTGTTCATATAGTATTTTCTCATTTCAGCGATCATCTTTCTTTCAATTCCGCCCTCCTCCTCATTTGGACAATACAACCTAACGGATCCATCAATCCGTTTGAAACCAACGTGGTAAAATTCTGCTGGAGTAAAAATGAACATTGATATTGCAGAACATTATCACGACAAATAGGCATACGAATAAGAACATTTTTTCCCATCAAGTTCCATTTAAGTACTAAAAAGGTAAAATCATTAACAGTCCTTTAATCCGTCACAAATTTAAGAACATCAGTAAAATAAGCTATCACTTTATCAGAAGTTATCCAACAAGTTCCAACGATGGAAGGTTGACCTATATAAAGGAGCAATGTTAAAATCATCAATTACTAGGGAATTAGCTAAGTAGATGATTACACTAAAACAAACATAAATACATGCATCACATATATTAATTAAATTATACCGAAACACCAACTTTCTTCATTTTCAATTCATTCGGGAGTCACTTTGTATGACTACCCACGGATGCTAATGTCGTATTTATTTTACGAGGTGTTAGGTCCAAAATAGTTTGTAGAAAGGGATTGAATACAAACTATATCGTTTTATCGTTCGTTGGGTGCTGATAAAATAGTCGCAAGTCTCCTCTCATTCACAATTGGAGGCACTCACCTCAAGTTTATTACAATACATCACAATTATTTATATAGTAAATCCCTAATTCTCAACAATGGAAATTAACAAATTAAGGGAACTCTCCTTATATACTAATAATACAATAAAGGCAATTCTCCAAGGTAGAAATGTTTTTTTTAAATAAATCTTTAATTTAATTCAAAAATTATAAAATAAGTATATAATATTATTTAGATATTTATAAATATAATTTTCTAAATAAATAAAATATTTATTAATATAAATAAATCCTTACTGTCTAAACTACAGTCTCCTGTACGTCTGGAACCGAACTCCTTTTACTTAGCAAAAAATAAATCAATTATAACCGGGGTTCTAACTTTACGAATATATCAATTTACGCTTCTTTGGTGATAATTCTTTTTCCACATAGTCAATCCACTTGATAGTAAAATCCTTGTGGGTTATACTTCCACAATGATTTTTCTTTGATCCAGTCTTGATAGCTTGAACCACTGAAATTAATGACGAACTATTAACCTATGTATGATGTTGACACTCGATGCACAGTCGGTTCATAAGTGACTAACTGCAATGACTGTTCTTCATATTTAAACTCTAAGTTGTGGTTCACGTCTTTCACTTTCTTCAACCTTTTTCAAACCTTCTTCATTTGTATTCTGTCATTGATAGAAACCTCAGTCACTTCAAATACAATCCACTTTCTTGAATCTTGATTACTCCATTGAGGCTTGATCAAATTAATGAACTTCTTTCAATGTAGTATAACATCAAAATTGTAGACTGACTTGAATCTTCTTTCTCTTTGATAGATGGAACATTCTCCGATTCCTGTGACAATTGATATAATATTTACTATTACATTTTAAATTGAATTGAATCCTCGATGCTAATTTACAAATAGGATTAAACATATGACTTTCACGAGGAGGCATTGGCCACGATACAGATGACCCCTCCGAAGCCTCATTACCCACAGATTTCTTAGTCTTTTGATCACAAGCCTTCTTTGGATCCGATACTGATGATTGCTCTGAAACCTCATTAAGGG
Source organism: Kitagawia praeruptora (assembly GCA_037693485.1). NCBI lineage: Eukaryota > Viridiplantae > Streptophyta > Magnoliopsida > Apiales > Apiaceae > Kitagawia > Kitagawia praeruptora. The sequence continues at coordinate 150,685,457 of CM075345.1, read as the reverse complement.
GGGACTTGCTTTCTCTAAAAGCAGCTTTTAAGCCAAAAGCACTTTTCAGAAAAGCAGCTTTTAAATTTTACCAAACACATTTTCAGCTGCTTTTCAGAAATAAGCTGCTGTTGCTGTCTGCAACAGCAATCCCAAACACACCCTATGTATGATACTCATGCCATATAGTTAGTTTCGTATGTATACACTTGCAATATAAAATTGCTTCAAGTTATCAATGTAACTACATCCTCCACTCATTACTTCAACTAGGCAACTTATTCACGTTTTGTGCGGTTAATAAAATTTTATTTTTAGATATTAAAGATAGATAAATAAATTTTTATTATTTATAAAAATTAATAGATATTTTAAGAATTCTTAAAAAAAGTGATTTAAAACAATTTGCATAAATTATTAGTTAGAATAATACTGTCATTAAATTTCAAGAATTTTGATAATTTTAAACATATCATAAACATTAAAAATAGCAATTACAATATGAATGTAGTCTTTATAATAAAAAAATTATAAATATTAAATATAACTAAATAACATTTTTTTAAAACCAACACCCCTCTCATAAGTCATAACACACACATGCTCAGATACATAGTAATAGTATAAGAATTTAAATAATTTAAATATTATTTTATTTTGACACAATACAATGAAATAACATATGTGTAACTTTTTTATCGATTTAACCGGTCGATAAAACGGTTGAGTTTATAATGTGCCAAAAAAATCGATTCTCATAATCACTGATATAACAAATTACTTGATAAGTTAAGGTCGTTTATCTTACAATCATCTCATCTGAAAAAATTGCAACGATCTTGAATATGGAATAAAAAATTACACAATATGAACAATTTTTTCATTAATTTACATTAAAATAATGAGAATTTATAAAAAATATTAGGTTTTCTACTTTGTTTTGAAAATATACTATCTTCATAAATTAATTGCAAATATACTATTATACTATTATGTACTTATATTTTTTTATTTAATAAATATACTATGTTGACTATGCGCTGACCGTACATAGGCTGGTTGTGCGCCACATGGCAAGTGAGCCCCACCCTGCTGACATGGCAACCAACGTGACAAGTGGGTCACATCCCATGTTGACGTGGCAACGGGTTCCACACCTTGCTAATGTGGCAGGTGGGTCCCACCCCTGTTGACGTGGCAGGTGGGTCCCACCCTTGCGGACATGCTAGATGACGTGGTATGTGGGTCTCATCCCTGCTAACGTGGCAGGTGGGTCCCACCATTTGTTGATGTGGCAGTTGACTAGTCAGGCGCTGATGTGGTAGTGGGCCCCGTAGGGGGTAATTTTTTATTTATTTATTAAAAAAATTTGTTTTTGGGAAAAAAATATTTTTGCAATTAAGATGGTAAATTTGCAAATTGTTATTCTTAACAAAATTAAAATTGTAAAAAATTAATTTTTTCTATTTATTTATCAGTAAAGCTCAATAATATCTTAAGTCTATATATGATTAATATTTAATATTGAAATAATAATGGTAATGCTCGACTAAAGTTTGTTAATCTTTTACATAAATAATATGAAGTGAATTTAATCAATATTTAATAAATGTAATGAATGACTAATTAAGATGTCATTAAGATGCTACTTAATGCAAGATTTTTTTATTAAAAAATGAAAATTCAAAAAAAATATAAATTGCAGTGGTATTCGGTAGTGAATAAAAAGGACACAATGTAAACAATTTTAGTCGTCATTTTACCTAAAAATAAACTTAATTATAAATGTAATTAATATTTAATATTGATATGATTATTATAATGCTCAAATAAAGTTTTTTTATTTTTTGAATAAATAAAATAAATTTATTATATATTTATTAGGTATAATTAATGACTAATCAATATGTCATTAAGAGGGTGACAACCCGTAATTACCAAATTTCAAACTAAAGTGCCCAAAATAACGATCGGCGATAATGGTGTCCAAAATAACCAAATGTACGACTGCGCATTTCATATATGCATCCCATGACTTCGCATAAATCATATGCGTTTATGGCCCTCGTAAATGATAAAATTAATATTTTAAATAAGTGTTCCTTTATATATACATACACAAAATCTTTCATTTGAATTTGATCTTTATATCTACATCACTGCCAATTCTTCATGTATATATACACAAATCAAACAGCCAGTGCATCAAATCGATACGTAACAGAATTTCATCACAATTTTGTTCTTGATCTCGTACTTAATCATTCTCTACATATTCAATTCAAACACACACAAACAATCAGCCTATACTGCAATTCTACATATATACATACACTAAACACATAAATGGAAATACATACATACTTTCTCATTCTATAACAAAATCTCTCATCTCAATTTGATATCTATCTCTACACTAATACCAATTTTGCATACATACATACATAAAACACATAAATACACTTACAAATCTTAGCCGTCGTTATAAAACTCTTGCCGCCGCTCCGAATCAGCTTAAACTCGTCGTGAATTTGCCCCTGCCCCTGCGGGGGCCAGCTAACTGAAGAAGAAGAACTAAGAGACACTGAACTGAAGTTTCTAGCTGTGTGTGGATGAGGAGTGAAACAGAGTTAGCCGGCGCGGGGAGATGTTTACCTTATAACAGAAATAATGTATTTTTAAAATAAAGAAAAGTATGGGTGGTAACGCTTGAATTTTACAAAGTTGGGTCAGTATATTTAAAAATCCAAAACTTAAGATCGGTAGTTTTGAAAGAAGTCCTAATAAAAATTATATAATATTAAAAAAATTCGTGCTTTGTATAGATTATAAACTAGTATATGATTATTATCAAATCATATTATTTAAAAATTAAAGTCTATAATATTCATATCTTAAAAATTTTAATCTAAATTACAAAAATTCATATAATTATTAAAAAATCCATGCATCGTACGGATTTTTTTTGGGTGAAAAACCAAAATACCCACCAAAATATTCCTCATGCCCGAAATACCCACGAGCTGAAACCTTCGCCCTTTTTACCCACGAGCCGCGCATTACACACATGCGTACAGGGGTATACGCATGTTAGAAATGCATACAGGACCTATACGCATTATATAGATGCGTGGTGTTTGTAAAAGTAAGGTGTGGGAATGTGGAACATGGCATGGGATACGTGAATTCCAAATGCGTGTTCGAATATGCGCATGTCCCACATGCGTATATGATGAACTGTTCATCGTCTCCATTTGGAAGCCGTCGGAGCAATTTTCCGTCGAAACTTCGAGCACTTCGTACGTCTTTTCCAGACATCGTTCAATACCATACCATATACCAAATTCATCGTCTGATTACCCTCTACATATCTATAATTTTCGTTTTCCATTTTATTTGCCGGATTTCAAATCCCCATTCAAACTCTTTTTTCTCCGATATGTTTTCCGATGATTCCTTCCACGCCCCTGCGGGACCAACAACCAACAAATCGATGGATTAAAATCAAGTGAAGCTCTGGGATTCGTTTTGGTACCATAATCAGTACTGGAGATTGCCTGAATGTCATGTACGACGGAGATAAACCGGAGAGGCGAAATAACGCCTCAGAGAGACGCCGGCGAGTTAAGTGAAAAATGACGAATGCTGACGTCATAATGCATTCTAGTAATGCGTGTCTCCGTATACGCATCAACAAAATGTGTATCTCGCTATACGCATCAACAGCATGCGTACTCCGTGGTTAAAAAGGGCGGACAGCTTTGAATATAGGCATTTTGGGCACCTTCCATACAAATGTGGTGTAGTTTGGGCAATTTTTTTTTTTATTACTATTTAGGCTTATATGCCTTACAACTTAATATCCGTTCTAAGATAATTCTCGTGATGAGTGAGAGTCGAACCCATAACTTGAGACGACAAAGAATGTACCCTTTACGACGATCTGGTATGGATTTTGTGTTCCCGAATTAATGAAAGAAAAGAAAAGAATAAAAAATGGGTTATTTTCTTTTCTATCTAAATCTAAATCTTTTCAAAAATGGGAAGAAAATGTTGAACAAAAATATATAAGGATTTTCTTTCCCAATCATTAGAGATCTTTTTTTTTTCTTTTAACAAATATCTTTTAGGAACAAGCTTAAGAAATCAATCTTTAACTTTATTTTCTTTTCTTTTAAAGTCGAATTTGACATAACAATATACTCCTTCCGTCCCACTAATTTTGTCACTTTGACTAAATTTTGATCAATTTGACCAATTTTATAATGAGAATGACTTATATTATATGACAATTATAATCATTTTAAAAATTATTATCACAAAATACACTTATCATATTACAATATCCAACTTTTAAATTTATGAAAGCATAAATAATTAATTTATTATTTAAGGTCAAAGTTTTATCAATTTGACCAAGAAAATCAAATAGGACAAAAATAAGTGGGACGGACGGAGTATAAAACTCTGCACTCGTCAAAATTAGTTTAAATTTTAAAATCACCAATAAAAAATCAGAATCGGACAAATAATTATCTATTGTATTACTTTTTTAATTAAAAAAATAAGTCACCACTAAAAAAAAAAGGTAAACTGGGAAATTAGGGTTTAGCATCAAAACCCCAAAACTGAGTAGACAGAGCAGCGACGCATTTGGAATTCAACGTCATTACTCATACTTACTTGTTGAATCTCTCCCCCTCTCTCTCTCTCCCTCCCTCTCTCTCTCTCTCGCTATGGCATCCCAAGGCGCAGGAGGGGGTGGTGGTAGCTTTAAGTCCACCTCCATTAATGGAGTTAAGATGTACTCTGTTACTTCTCAAAATCGTTCACTTGCCACGTGGCTTAATCCTAAGAAGCTCAAAGCTCTTCGTAAAGATAAAGGTCTGTTGTTCAACCTATATGTAATTATTAATACTTGCTTGAACTGTTTGAGTTTATTTTTTAATTTTATTTTAATTTATTTTGTTTTGGTTATTGTGTAGATTATTTGCAAAGAGTGGATTTGATTCAGGACTTGCGGTTCGAGACTGCAACTACTCGAATTAAGGCAACTCCTGATGGAGAATTTCTTATTGCATCAGGTGCTTGCACACATTATTTCAGTTTTGTATCTTTTGTGTACTAGAGGGGTACAATTTACGGAATTTATACTTTGGAAGCTGATTTTATTTTGAATTTTTAGGTATTTATCCTCCGCAGGTGAAAGTTTACGAGTTAAGGGAACTTTCTTTGAAGTTCGAAAGGCATTTGGTGTCTGAGATTATTAACTTTGAGGTACCGTTTCCTTGTGTTGTTTGGAATTGCATATATTTGTTTGCTGGCTTTCCCTGTGTTTGTAGTTGTAATTGAATTCTTTGTTTGTCTATCTTTGATCTTTAAAATTGTCTTAATTGATAAGTTGTCTTTATATTCATTTTACCTAAAAGTGACCCTGTAAGAAAGCAATGCTGCCATGTTGGAATTTATTACTGATACTTTCATGTGTGTTTGTTCTTAGATGAGGATATGTTGATTTCATAACTGTGTACCTTAAAGATTTATTTAATGTTTGTTCGGATGCTGTACTTCATACGAAGAACAATTCTTTTTAGTAGATCAGAACTAGAAAACAGTAGTTCCATAATGTAGGAATCGAATCGGTCTTTCTATGCCCAACAATTGTAGGTGATATGTACTACCTAAAAGTATAGAGGATGTGTAGTTTTTGCGATTACATTTTGCAAATTTTCTAATATTGATGGATTCTAGAGGTCCTTTTATGAAAAGTTGTTAACAGCGTTTTTGTGGTTTATTTACCAGCGAGCAGTAGGAGACTTTTAAACGTGTTCCATGTTTCAAGTTAAATAAATATTGCATGTCTATCTGGCTATACAGAGGAAGCACAACGTCTTTTCTTTGGAAGTGTTAGTTTCCTGAACATATAGTGTTGGTAAGCTCATATTGGTCTGGTCTCCTGTAGGTGCTGGATGATGATTATTCGAAGATTGCATTCCTCTGTGCTGATCGTTCTGTCCAGCTTCATGCAAAATACGGAAGTCATTACAGTCTAAGGATTCCACGGTACTTTTTTTTATTCTGGTGTTATTATCTTCTCTACTGCTTTTCTTCTCAGAATAACCTTATTGTTTGTACATTTCAACCCTACTACATGTGTTTTATAATTATCTTTATATCCCTTGTCAATATTATCTTGATCCACTATGGCCTTTTCTGGTCTGGTCTTCGTTGGACATCTAGTGACACCACAAATGGAGCTGTTAAACGGACCTAGGGTTAAGCTGAGTTAGCAGCTCGAGACCTTTTTAAGTATTTATTGATCTTTCTCCAAGGCACTTCAGTTTGTGCATAATCACTAGCTTATCATATATTATCACGATGTTGTCAGAAAGAGCAACATTACCACGTTGATACCAATCTTTATTCCCCCGAGTTATTCCCTCATTCAGAGAATAAATCACTAAATAGGAAACCCTTGCATTATAAGTTTGCTTCTGTAAAACCTTCACATATAAGCTTGCTTGCAGTGTATTCTTATTTATACACTTTGGGGCTTGTGTTCTTTTAATAGGATGGGAAGAGATATCGCTTATGATTGCTGGTCTTGTGATTTGATCTGTGCTGCCTCTTCTCCAGATGTATACAGAATAAACCTAGAACAGGTTCGTTGATTTTTTTTTAAAGCTACTTATTAAATAAGTAGTGGTTTGTTAATATCTTTCTGTTAGGGTTTTTCATAATTTTCTGGTCACTTTAATATGTGTATGAAGGTCTGCTCTGATGTAGATCTATCGTTAATAACTTAACTGCTGTTTTGAATATTGAGCATTGCAAGCAAAGGCATAGAGAAGCTGAATCTATCTTTATGAGGAATAATATTAGATATTGCACTTTTATGTGATCCGGAGGCATGTGTATTTTTGGACCAGCATATTGTTGGTCCAAGTTTAAAAAAGAAAACTTGATGTTCTTCAGAAAGTACTTTCTTAATTGTGTTATTCCATGGTATATTTTTGAACAAGCTTGTTTTCTTATTGACTCTCTGATGAATAAAATTCCACAACGTTAGCAATAGCATTATGTAGAAGATTGTGGATCGATTTATGTCTATTCACATAGCTGAATTGTCATTTTTCATTATTATTTGAAAGAGACAAGTTTGTTAAAATTTAGAACTTTAGGTGACAGTGGAAAAAACTTGAAATTTTCTGTAACTACATAGTAGGTTACAGTTTTTCCATTCTACTATTGTATTTCTTCCTCTCTGACAGAAAAAAGGATTATTAAAGCTTCCTGCCTAAGAATCAGTGAGTAGGCAGGAATAGGTGATCCTACCTGGACATGAGTGTACATGTTGTGTATCCGAAAAATTGTTGTACTTCAGCGTGTGTGTATAATAGCTCGTTCGGCTCAAAGAAAGAAATGTGTGCTCTTTATTACAACATCGGAATGTAATGGTGCAATGTCGCTGACCATTTAATGCTACTTCGTCAGTCCTATTTATGTCGTATTGTTGTCGAAGGATAAAATTCCACCTTTTATTCAATCACATCAAAATGAACAGGTAATTACTAAAGTTATGCACTGTTTTTCAAATAAAATAACAAATTTAACACAAGTCTACCAATGTGATAAACACTTTATGAAAATGTGGCTATTATAATGGGGGCGGAGGGAGTCTAATATCATACTCTAGTTAGTGCACATATTGAAGCATTGATAAATAATGAAATCTTTTTGCTAATTCGTTGCCATAACGAATTATGATATATGATCTATTTTTCTTTTCTCACAGGGACGTTTTCTCTCCTCACTTAATACACAGTGCCCTGCAGTAAATGTTGTTTGCCGAAGGTTGGTAGTATTGTTTTTTATTGCACTTGTGTATAATTAAAAATTCACTACTTTGTCAACTTGCTTTATATTTTTCCTAGTCCTTAATTTGAGTTTCACTTTGTAATACAGCAAAGTTCATGGGTTAGTTGCTTGTGGGGGTGAGGATGGAGCTGTCGAATGCTTTGACATGAGAACGAGATCCTCAGTTGGTAGGATTAATGCAGTTGCATCTACTGGTGAGATTGAGCAGGTGATTCCCGTTGACACGAATTTAGGTATTACTGTGTATGTAAGTAAAGTAGGGTTATGTCCGGTGAGGTTTGTTTCCGACTTGAGATGATATATGCTGATCAATATTTTTTTTTTTTTTGTTTTACAAATATTATGCATCAGTTTACAGTTAGGGATCCTACAAGGGTTTCACTCACCAACATATGCATCTGTAGTTGATGTTTTAGTCCAATAAAGTTTATTTTGTCAAGAAACGGTGCTTTACTAAAAATCAGATCCTTATATTAAATGTTACTGCATCAATTTGCAGAAATAATGACATTATATTGCTAAGCCGCCTACAGTAATGCCAGTCCATATATTTTTCATTAAAAACTCTCTAATAATATGCACATTGTAGCAGGTCACTGCACTGCAATTTGATGGAGATGGGGGCTATCATATGGCTGTTGGAACTAGTTGTGGAAAGGTACACTAAGATATTATATATGAATTCAGAGTCTTGTTAAGTTATCCTCATGAGAATGAAAGATTACCTTTTTGAATTCATATTTTAGGCCCCTGTAAGAACCAGTTATAGTATCTGTTGTTGAACTGTGGACTCAGTTTGGTATTCCAATGCAGGTACTGCTCTATGATATGCGATCTTCTTATCCTTTGAGAGTGAAGGATCACATGTGAGCAAACTCTACTGCCTGAATTTTCTTTTGGTGTTCTTAATATCTCGAAATTTCGTATAAGTTGAAAATAAGCTTATCATTCTAACTTCTTTTTCCCAATACTTGTAGGTATGGCAGCCCAATATTGAATATTAAGTGGCATCAAACTATAAACTCCGAGAGACCCAAGCTTATCACTACTGACAAACATATCGTCAGGATTTGGGACCCTGAAACAGTATGGAATCTTTATTTCTTTCAAACCTTTTATATTTCTGATTAAAAAATGATTCTTGATATTAAGTACCCTAATACCATTAATCTTTGGGGTAAACAATACTTAAAGATTTTCTTTTGTGAAAATAAATAAAAAATTGAGTGTCAATGAATTATTACTCATGGAAGTATTCTCTAGCTTATCTGATAAGAAGAATTTTTCTGATTGCGTAACTTCAGTTATGACATAAATTATCTAAGAGAATAATGCCCCTGAGGTTGACCTCAGGGATCGTACCTAAGGTTAGGTCATTTTTAGTATAAAATAATTGATGGCAATTTTGTAATAATGTAATACTTCCTTTTGTATTTACAATAGTAACCCTGGCCTTGTATGTATTTTGGTTTAATCTCAGGGTTGGTACCTGAGGATGACCTCAGGGCCATCAATCTCAATTATCTAAATATATTTCAAAATAAATAGATGATTTGATATTTCCTTCAGCTAAACCTTTTGTATTTCTGATTACAAAATGATTCTTGATGTTAAGTACCCTAATACCATTAATCTTTGGCGTAAACATTACTTAAAAATTTTGTTTTGTGAAAATAAATAAATAATTGAGTGTCATTGAATTATTACTCATGTAAGTATTCTCTAGCTTATCTGATATATATAAGAAGAATTTTTCTGATTACGTAACATCAGTTATCAGTTATCACAGACATAAATTATCTAAATATATTTCGAAATAAATAGATGATTTGATATTTCCTTCAGCTAAGTCAAATTGAAATCAGATCTCTGTGATCGAACCTAGTGCCAGTTATGGCTGTGATTGGTTGAACACGATTAATTCTAGGGAACTTCGATCTAGATCTTTTTACTGTTGAATGTCTCAGAGTTTGATTGGCTTCTTTCATTGTTTTTCAGGGTGATGGCATGACCAGCATTGAGCCGACAGCTGGAAACATTAATGACATATGTGTGTTCAATGATAGCGGGCTGATGTTGTTGGCTTTAGAAAACACTCAAATTCCTTCTTATTTTATACCTGCTCTTGGACCTGCTCCTAAGTGGTGTTCATATCTTGAGAACTTAACCGTATGGTCATTAGATGTGGTTTCTATGTCAATTGAACATGTTTTCATATCTATATAGGTCTTGGCGGCTGATACTACTACCCGTTTTTATCATTTTAGGAAGAGTTGGAGGAGGGTGGTCAAACAACCATTTATGATGATTTTAAATTCTTGACGAAGGAAGATCTTGAAAAGTTGAATTTGTCTAATTTGATTGGCACCAACCTTTTAAGAGCCTACATGCATGGTTTCTTTATAGATTATCGTCTATATAAAAAGGTGAGAGCGCATTTTTCCATTAGAGAATAATGTTCCTGAGGTAACCTCAGGAACCTTACCTGAGATTTTAGTATAATTTTTTGATGGCATTTTTGTAATAATTGAACCCGCCCCCTGTATTTACAAAAATAACCCTATTCTTGTATTGTTTTTTTAATCACCTCAGGAAATTTACCTGAGGTAACCTCAGGAAAAGCAAGCCCTTTCCATTATAAGTATATATAACTATTGTTAGAAATGTGATCTTTGACTCTGGGATAAATTAATTAGGGAAGATGTATTGCTAGTAGGATATACACAGGTTTAGGTTGATCGAGGGAGTGCTGTCAGTCGTCAGATGGTTGTTAATTAAACTCCTTAAGCGAACGTCTTCTAGTTATTGTTCTATGATGGAAAGACAAGTTTTACTGTTAGAAACTTAGAATGCATAAACCTTGTCGATTATCCTCCATTTCTCTCTTCTAATGGAATGTCAGTTTTCAGTCTTTTACTTCCGTCGCCCAGTACTTTCAGCAGCCTTAAGCACTGAGCATTATGTTCATAATTAAATGTAAAAATGTGTTTTGCTGCCAATTTTTCCATAGCCTCACAGCTGCAACCACCCATGCAAAACGATGATCACCCATATATTACTCATGATCGTCGACCTCTCATCAGGGGAACCCACTGCTCAGTATGGCCCTCATCCATTAATCATATGCTCTATTACTCTCAAGTATCTACACATATATATCTATCTGGTGGTCATAGCTCCAGGATGTATAATAGCAAAGTTGTATGGTCAAAACAATAGTCGACTATGCTTAAGTTACTACATCCACCTTATTGGTTTTGATATAGAGACTTTAGTTATGCCTTTTAGCATAAGTCTTGTCGTGCTAAACATTTTTCAAATGTTTGGAAGAATCAATGTATTGATCTCTATTTGAATTTGACAGGCACAAGCATTGGCTGATCCTTTTGCTTATGATACTTATATAGAGCGCCGTAAACAGGAGAAATTGGAAGAGGAGCGACGTTCACGTATTACTGTAAGTTCCTGTGTATTGTAGATCTTCAGTTTTTTTCCTTGTCGAAACAGATTTTCAGGTTTTGTATATATATCAGTTTAACATTGATAGGAAAATCAGCCCTTCTATTTTTTTTTTCTTATGAGGTCCTTAACACTATTCTTTTGCATATTAATGTATTTTTTAGTGGAAAGTAAATGGAAAATGAGGTAGCCTTGTGTGTGACCTCAGTACAATGAATTTGTCAACTGTATTTGGGGCCCGGGGGGAGGGGGGGAGGGAAGTTTAATGTTTCGTACACATTTCATGAGCTGCATGGGGCTGGATAAATTCTTTAACTTTTTTTTCAACGAGTCAACGTAAACCAACATAAAAAAATCTACTTTGCAGTTTTCCTCCTTCACTTTCTTGTTTACCAGGCTATTTGTTTTTTTTTTTTGCATAATTTCAAGGGTGATTATTGTGCTCATTTATAATTTCAGATACAAAAGTTTATGGCCCGTGCAAAGCCCTTATCAGTGTATTAGCCTTTTTCATGTAAAATACATGAGCTGCAAGGGGCTGGGTGAATTTTTTAACTTTTCTACCACGAGTCAATGTAAATCAACATAAAAAAAATCTTTTGCAGTTTTCCTTGTTCCCTTTCTTGTTTCCCAGAATATTTGTTGGCTTTCATAACTTCTGGGGTGATAATTATTGTGCTTATTTAGAATTTAAGACATACAAGCTTATAACCCGTGCAATGCACATATCTTTTATAATATCCATTTTATTATTTTTTTTCCTTATCATTGTATTAGCCTTTTTTATGTGTATTGAAATACATGTTTTTAATGAAATTTATATTACTTTACAATATGTAAAATTCATATTCTTAGCAGAGAGTTTTCGTATATTAAAGAATAAATATCATGTTTCTGTAAGTTGAATAGTATCGAATTTTAGACCTGTTTTAGCATGTGGCAACTGGCAAGAAAATATAATAATTAAGTAATATATCATTGTTTGTAGTTGCCAAGTGTCAAACCTTTGACCTCTATCACTAGCAAGTGGATATTATGTTATTTTTTGTAGTTGCTAAGATTTAAACCCTATATCTCCTCTCTTAATATTTAATAATGTATAGATATTATCATATTCCTTGCTTCGCCTCAAATATTCTTGCAACTTGTTCTTGTATTTGTTGCAGATTAAGAGAAAGCTACCTAAAGTTAATCGCGATATTTATAAACAAATTCTTGAAAATGAAGAAGATGAATCTGAAAGAAAGGCTGCTGATGATGCTGATGTTGATACTAAGAAAAAATCCAAGAAAAAGAAGGGACCCAATGCTGAATTTAAAGACGACCGCTTTAAGCGCATTTTCATGGATCAGGTTTGCTTTCATCTGTCAACACATTCCAGCATAGATAGCTAAAATAAGTTACTTAAATTAATTAGGTGAACGGTGAACCTAAGACATGTCAACATTCAAACATGCTTATTTGTCACTATGTAAACAGCACCTGTAATTCATTTGCATGTTTCCAAATTAATGCATATCAAAATATTGTTTTAAAAAGATATGTAAGAATAGTTCAGATCTGCACCCAAAAAGGAGTTAATCCATAGGTTGATTTGAGTAGTTGACCGTGTGATTGTATTTTGTGCAAGGTTATGCCATGGCTACTTTACTGAAATTGTTGTATTTTATATTTTGATTTCTACAGGACTATGAGGTTGATAAGACCTCGCCAGAGTATCTTGCTTTGCACCCTCTAGCACCAACCACACAACCTTCTTTAGTAGAGGAACATTTTGAGCCTGTTATAGATGAAGACCACAGCTTGAGTGATTCTGATGCATCTACAGCATCATCAGATGATGAAGAAAAGAATGATAGAAGTAAAGATGGAAAGAAATATGCTGGTCGAAGGTATACTCTATCCTTTTTTATAGTGAACTTGGCAAACTGTCATTTATTTGTCATGGTTGTCTTTGCCAGCTTTGCTGCATGAATTCTTACATACCCTACCCTTTTGTATACTTCACTTGGCATATTTTTCATGGATAATTCATATTTATACTGTGCTAAAATCTGCTAGGAATAACCTTATTTGGCCCTGATATACTTACATTACATGGTTTTAAGTGGTTGCATCATTTAATCCAGATAGTAAAATTGACAAATGAAAGCTCCATTTTCTTGTAAATAAGAAACTTACCCTGGAACAGCTAATTTGCCATTTACCTGGCGTGTATTTTGTAGTATTCATTTAAATTTAGACAAGAACAAAACGCGGTTGTATTACTGCAGCTTTAACTTGAATCATAATTGAACAAAATGCGGTTGTATTACTGCAGCTTTAACCTGAATCATAATTGCAGATTGTATGAAGTAAAGGATGAGCGACATGCAGAAGCATTTTTTAATCGTGTAACACTTGCTAAGGAGGATGCCCTTCCCTTAGGAGAAAGGGCGGCTGCCCTGTTGAACGGGCGCCAAGGTTCAGGTAATATCAAGTCAGGACCAGGAGGATCACGAGAGATTTCTTTTATTCCTAGAAGTTCAGCAAAGTTCGTAGATGACGATGAAGACAATGAAACACGACGTGGTCGGAGGGGAGTGCAATCACTGAAAATGCAGCCCGATGGATTTAGTTCCCGTGGCCGTGGCCGTGGTAGAGGAGGCGGTCGTGGTGGACGAGGAGGCCGTGGAGGTCGTGGTAGAGGTGAAAACCGTGGCCGAGGGAGAGGAAGAGGCCGGAGGTGAACTTGGTACACAGGGGTAATGGGTGTCCGGTCCGAAATTTTGAGATGGAAAACTGTTGTCAGTTATTTAATTGAAAGTTTAATTTATCTTTATCATTATTCAGGTCATAGTTTTTGGAAAGAGCAATTCGTGTAAGAAAAAACATCATATGTAGTTATTACTGGAGAACACCCCGTGTAAGAAAAAAGAGACTGTAAGAAAAAATGTCATATGTGGTTATTAGTAAAGATCAACCCGTTTAAGAAAACATCATATGTGGTTGGTATTTTTTGTAAAAAGTTAATTTTAAAATCTTTTATTGAAATTAAAATCCTAGAGAAATTTCTCTTCTTTCTTGTGGATTCAAGAAACTCCTTGTGAATTCAATGTTCGCCTTTTGGATTCAAGGTTTTTAAAGATTTCTCGTGTATTGTAAGGATATTGTTTAGCTTTCGTGCTGCATCAATATCGTAAAATTATTATGCTTATTTTCAATAATGAGAAATTTTCATAGCAATTTGTATGCTCAAAGCTTCAAATCTTCCTCTGCAGTTTGCCGAGCGAAGTGCACAATTATCACAACATAAAACTGTTCTTTCAAGTTAAATCTCTTGAATGGTCTCCAATCCCCCGGTCTTTTGGCAATATGACTGCTCTTACTCATCTAAATCTTGACCACACCCTCTTGTATGGGCCTATTCCATTTGCAGTAATCTTGAGCAATCTTCTGTATCGTTCCTCCATGAATGAAGAAGACCATGTCTGCGTGCACCAATAACAACACCCTGTTTAAGCACGAGCAGAGCTTTCCTCTCCCTCTCAATTCACCTAGTCATATTGCCAACTTTAGATAAGGATTCTAATCCAACCAACGATGTTTGCTTGCATAGCAGGAAAGTTATGAGAACTAAAACATGCAGAGGATGAGTTACAGTCATCATCCTTGTCAATCACAAGAAAAGCACATAAACCCTTTGGTTATTCGAGTGTTCATATGCTTGAATTGCATATTTGCATCAAAATATTT
Organism: Kitagawia praeruptora; assembly: GCA_037693485.1. Taxonomy (NCBI): domain Eukaryota; kingdom Viridiplantae; phylum Streptophyta; class Magnoliopsida; order Apiales; family Apiaceae; genus Kitagawia; species Kitagawia praeruptora. The sequence continues at coordinate 150,670,406 of CM075345.1, read as the reverse complement.
GGTTATTCGAGTGTTCATATTTGAATTCGTGGTAGTGGTCCCTCAAAATAATTGGAACTCAAATCCATCTCTATCATCAAATGAACAAATTCTGGAGGTGAACTTGGTACAGGGATACTGGGAGTTCGTTCCGAAATTTTGAGATGGAAAACAGTTGTCAGTTATTTAAATGAAAATTTTAATTTATCTTTATCATTATTCAGGTCATAGTTTTTGGAAAGAGCAATTCGTGTAAGAAAAAATGTCATATGTAATTTTTACTTATTACTAAAGAACACCGAAAAAGAGGCTAGTGTAAGAAAAAATGTCATATGTTATCGGTAAAGAATTCGTTTAAGAAAATATCATGTGATTGATATTTTTTGAAAAAGATTAATTTTTAAAAAAAAGTTATTATGATATTCCCTTCGTACCTAATTATATGTCCATTTTTGATTTTTTTAGGAGTCAAATTGATTAGTTTTTAACTAAATATTAAAAAAAAATCCATTTACTATTTTAAAATATATTGAAAGTTACATTTTTCTTACATAAAATTTTTGACCAATTGGTCCTTCAAAAGTCAAAATGTACATGTATTTAGAAAGTCAAAATTTTAGACAATTTGTTCCTTCGAAATTTAAAATAAAATTTATTTAGAGATGAAAAAGTCAAAATTTTAGTCAATTTGTTCCTTCAAAATTTTAAATGAAAATGTATTTAGAGATGAAAAGAGTGCTTAATTTTTAATTGTATTTAAGATGGAGAGTATCTCGAATTAATGTTCAAAATACTCACTTTTTCCCTACCCACTATCCAAAATACCCGTTTTTCAAAATACCGCACAACCTACCCACGGGTCACGCCCATGACAGAGGCGCAACATACGTTTACTGTAGCAATCACTGATTTCCGCCTTACCACCGCCGTCGGCGATGGAATTAGATTTAGGGGTTTCCAATCCGGCGAATAAAACGCAACGAAAATGATATGGATGTGTAGAGGGTGAAGAGACGAATTGATTGGTGTGTATAACGTGCTTGAAAAAACACGGGAGGGGATGAACGGAGGGAGGGACAAATCGATCGTCGGAATCGGGATTTTGAATATAAATCGCGAGATCTCAAATTTTGGTAAATGAAATGGTATAAAACTTATATAGGATTGTATAGGAGACATATGCGATTCATTTGTGTGTATTTTGGTGACCGTAAAACCACGGGCGAGGGAGGAATGTAACCATTGACTGCAATTGCCGGTGAATCGCCAATCGTCAGAGCTCTGCAACGAAGAAGGAGCTGGATACGCATGTGCAAGTAGCGTATCCGCTGTTGCGCCTTTAAGAGATGCGCAACCAAGCCCCGTTACGCCTACGAAATAGGCGTATGACTGCATGACTCAGTTTATATAGGCGTAACAGATAAACTACTCCGACCGCATGGGCGTATCCCACGATACTCCTCTGTCATGGGTGTATCCCGTGGGCATTTTGGACGGTACTTTCCGAATTTGGGCATTTTGATGAGAGAAAGCTGAAATTTGGGTATATAGAGCACTCACCCGTATTTTTATCCGTTTGGATCATGATTGTTCAATTGGAATGGACGGTAATATTTGAAAACAAAATATGAAAAATATTAAAGCATTGTCGACTACAAGTATTCTACCATTTTGTGCGTATTAGAACATCTCTATTGTGAGAATCTCTTATAAAAAAAAGGATCGACAAGTAAACGCAAAATAAATTTTTTCATATCAATAATAGTTTTATATCTCACATTAACAAATTTGCATGATATAATAATAATAATTTTATCCCTCGACATATTTGTAGATTTATGATGCTGAATGAATAAAATTTGCATCTTAATGAGTTGCAATGACTTACCTTATCACCCATTTATCTCGTATATTTATTAATAATCATTTTATAAAAAATTAAGTAATATTGCGAAAAATGTTAACGGTACTAATGACAATTTTGTAATAATATTGCTTTCTTACGGCTATCAGATATCAATAATGAAACAATTGATAATTGGTAATATGGTCATTTTAAGTATTTTCTTGCACATTTTTTCGAATTTAAAACCTTTTCTTAAGATAGTGGTATATATATATATATATATATATATATATATATATATATATATATATATATATATATATATATATTGGTGTAAATATGTAGACATATATGATAGTGGTGTATATTCCTTGTGCGTAAAATCTTTATGGATTAGATTTAGACCCATTAAACTAAGTCGGGGTCTTCACAGAGACAGCCTCCCTATCGTAAAAGGTAGGGGCATGGTCTGCGTACATTCCACGCTCCCCAGACCCTGCTCTGTGCGGGATATACTGGGTATGTTTGGTTTGGTTAAACTATATGATCTAATCTATACTAGCTAGACGAAAGATCTAGTATAAGAAATGAAGACTAGACATGAAGAAAAGAGCAAAATCGAGAAGATAGTTAAGATATTACAAGCATCAAGAGGTTTTTTATGAACCAGTAGCTGAACAGATTACGACTGTACCAGGTTTCTCTCCATAGAAGAGTTCGAGACAGCTTAGCAACCACAATGGAAGCAGCAAAGAGTATATGGGAACCTTAAACCCTATCCATTACTATTTGTTGATCTTTGACATACACCTTAAATGCAGTCTTATCCAATGAATATCCAAAAAAGATTCCATCAAATGGCTTTGCATCAAATTTTTCAACATACTCAGAGTTATCTTTTAACACAAAACATTTGCTTCAAAAAACTTGAATGAGGCCTTCTTATTGGTCATCAAATTGTAGGGTGTTTTGCAAGTGTTTTTGTTAATGAGTATCCTATTTTGAATGTAGCATGCAGTACTCACAGCTTCAACCCAAAACAGGTTGGTAGCTTGGCATCCAGTAACATTGTTCTAGCTGCCTCAATTAGGATTTATTCTTCCTTTTAACTACACCATTTTGCTGAGGGGTCCTTGGTGTAGAGATTTGATGAGAAATACCACTCTCGTTGCAAAATGCCTTTAGCATTCTTAAATTATGTTCCATTATCACTTCTAATTGATACCACAGTGACTTCCATTGCCTTGGCTTTCTTAATTTTCAACCTATTTGATGTGCTCAATGATTATCTTTGGAGCTTCATCCTTTAATGCGAAAAATTCCACCCAAATATACCTTGTAAAATCATTAACCATAACTAATGCATACGTCTATCTTCTAATGGACATTACACTTACAAGCCCAAACAAATTCATGTGTATGAGTTGTAGGGGCTTTGTTATTGAAGATACCGATTTTGTCTTGTTACTAGATCTCTTAATTTTTATTTTTTGGCATGCCTCACGCATTCCTTCGAACTTGAACTCATGTGCAGGCTCGTGATCCAAAAAAGGCTCTTAGGGTGTGTTTGGGATTGCTGTTGCAGACAGCAACAACAGCTTATTTCTGAAAAGCAGCTGAAAATGTGTTTGGTAAAATTTAAAAACTGCTTTTCTGAAAAGTGCTTTTGGCTTAAAAGCTGCTTTTAGAGAAAGCAAGTCCCCCCATGCTTTTGAAAAAAGCTGCTTTTCAGCTTTTGCGGAAAGCAGTTGCTGATTTCAACATCAAACCTCACCAAAAACATTATTTTTAATATATTTTTACATCAAAACATGCACATATCAAAAATATTACCAAATAGTCTTCAGCTTTTTACAACAACACTTTTTTTACCAGCACTTTTTCTAACAGCACAGCAATTTTTAACAGCAATCCCAAACAGAGCCATAGTCGAAATCATAACTTAATTTTTTTAACTTAAGTAATATAAGGTTTTACCAACATAAAAAATGAATTTCTATGGCCAGTATTTATTGGAGTATAATATTTAAGCAAATATTAAAATCTACTATATATATAATCTACTATCTATATATTATAAATTGCTGGATAACCCCTTCCTCAGGTTCGGGATCCATATTCAGGTTTGATAGATATCCATTACCCATTATAGTATTAAATTATATGCTTAGGATTAGGTTCGGGATCCGTTTAAATTACCCATCCAGTTATATGATATGATCCATATTTTAAAATATATTGACCCGATATTAAATAAAATACACATCATGACAAACGACTCTTGGCAAAAATTATTTCCTTGATAATACCAAAAATTTGGCAGTTGTTATTATTAATGCCAAATAATTGGTTATAATTATAATGGGCCCGCCAGGGCCATCCAATTAAAACAATCTTGCCAAAAAAAAAATTCCTCGACAAAAACAATCTTGCCAAAAAAAATTTCCTTGACAAAACACGAATTATTTTGTTTCCAAAAATTATTTTCTTTCTAACAATTGTCAATTATAATTATAATGGGCCCGCCAGGGCCATCCAATTAAAACATTCTTGACAAATTCGTTTATATTACCCATCCAGTTATATGATATGATCCATATTTTAAAATATATTGACTCGATATTATATAAAATACACATCATGACAAACCACTTTTGCCAAAAATTATTTCCTTGATAATACCAAAAACATACTAACAAATGATTTTGATTGGTTATAATTATAATGTGCCCGCCAGGACCATCCAATTAAAATATTTCAAAATGCCAAAATATTATTTCCTTCACAAAACATAAATTATTTTCTTAACATTCTTGCCAAAAATTATTTCCTTCCACAAATTTTAAATTATTTTATTTTTTTTAATCCATATTCAGGTTTGATAGATATCCATGACCTATTATAGTAGTAAATTATATGCTTAGGATTAGGTTATAGTGCGGTATAACTTTAATTTTTTTGATATTATGATTTAATAATTTTAATTTATTCTTTATATCTACTACTATTACATTCATGATATAGTTGACATCACTAAAATAATGTTATAGTGTTCAATTTTTTGATGTTTTTAAAATAAATTAATATATTAATAATTTCTTATATTAATTGTAATTTAAATTATCAAAACAAACTCATGTTCTTAAAGAATTTAACATTTTAATTTATTAAAGTAGGCAATTTTTTAATACTATTACCAATTTTTATTTCTATATTGTAAAATTATATACTATAATTTATTAAAATTTAAATAAATTTTATTTAAAATATGAACTCCCGTGTGCGAAGCACGAGCATTAAACTAGTATATATAATAGGGCAACATGTACCATTTTATTTCTATTATTTTACATTTATGTCCTGTGTAATTTCACTATTCTATCCTTAGAAATCAAAGCCTACAAAAAAGTACATAATCTTTACATTGTTGAGAATTGAACATATGACATCCCAATTATAATGCACTTTTAACTCATCATGGCAACCATTGAACCAAATACATTTTTGTGTAACTATTATCATTCATTAGCTATATAGAGCAATGCTTTTTCTTGTTTTATTAAAATCAAGTTCTGACTTTTACATAAATATACCTTGTACAACTATAACCTACATGAATGAGGATATGACAACATTATGATATACAATATTGCTAATAGAATAAAAATTCAATTTATAAAACCATTAGTGACTTCCAGTGCAGCAGTGCCTATTTCTAGAAAAATAAAAATAATGTTTGTTCACAATAAATAATAATATTCTGAGGTTAAACTTGAATGAAAAATAATCCAGTCAAATTGTTTTAGTGGAACTGACATTAAAAATTGGTAAGAATCTGATAAACTCGAAAATTTGATAAGAACCAGACAAGCTCAACAACTCGATCTGAACCTATTAAACTCGAAAACTCAAAAACCCGAACATTCGGTAACTCGAAAAATTCAAAAACTCGATAACAACTCGAACTCGACTCGTATACTTGATAACACATCGAACTCGACTCGTATAGTAAACGAGTCAAGTTCAAATATAAATTTTGGGTTCGATACTTTTTGGGTTTGTGACTCAACTCGGTTCAAATTACACTACTACACAAATATTCATATGTTTACGCTATTAATGATATTTATATACTTCATTAGTTGTAATTATATTTTTTTAAAAAAATGTATTAATTCTACAAAAAAGTGAAATAATATATTCTTTATGACTGAGTATAATTTTCATATAAATGAATTTTAACACATACATAATTAAGTTCTATATATTGATTGAAAACTATTACGGTTGCAATTATTAAGTAATTTAAACGGTTATATATACTTTTTAATAATAAAAGGTCGGAAAAACAACGTTGAAAACACCTTTTCACTAGGAAATACAACATGTATGTATTTCTTTTACCAACACACAATATAAAAAATTGTATTGTGGATATTTCATTAGGGAAAAATACGATTTCTAACAAAATCCTCGATAAAATTGGGCCATTGAAGTGCTAAATTTTTTTTTGAAATACACGATATATCAATATATATATAAAGGAGGGTACGCGGGAGTTTAGGTGGCGCTCTAAGATCGTCTCAATCTATTTTTCTAATTTTCTAGAATTTTAGAATTTTAAACACTTATAAATATAAAAATATCATTTAACATATTAGAAGTAGAATAGGTGTTCGAATTTATAGTGGTGAAGAGTTCGAATTTATAGGAAGACATATGATTAGAAGTTTTATTGTAAGTAGAATAAGTATTTATAAAGCATATGATTAAAAGTTCTATTGAAAGTAGAATATAGGAGTTCGAATTTATAGAGATAAGAGTTCAAATTTATAGAAAAAACATATAAATAAAAGTTTCTATTGGAAGTATAATAAGTATTTATAAAGCATACGATTAAAAGTTCTATTGGAAGTAGAATAGGAGTTTGAATTTATAGAGAATAAGAGTTCGAATTTATAGAAAAACATATAAATAAAAGTTCTATTAGAAGTAGAATATGTGTTTGAATATATAGAGCATCCATATAACTAAATATTTTATAGAAAGTACGATCTTCTTAAATTATATATTTTTTATATAAGTTAATTATACTTCTATTAGGAAAATTTATTCATAAATCCAATACTATTATCATAAAAAAGTCATCGTATTTAAAAGAAAAGAATTGATGTGTTAACATTATAAAAGAACATTCTCATGCAGGAATCCTAAATAAAAATAGGAGTATCTATAATATAAAGAGAAAATAAGATGTGCTTTCATTTTCTAAAACTCCATAAATTTTAGAAAGTCTAGATAAAGTATAAATTGGAATTCACTCTATTTTTTAGGTTTTAATTTTAAGGAAAAAAGTTGTTGTGTAAGATAAGTATCAATAATAATATGTAATGAATTTGGAATTTCGACCCAAACGAGAGCGGCTCGAAACGTGTTTAACAGGAAGACGGCTCACTATAAAAGATTGTATTAGCTATTAAAATATCATTTTGATGTTATAAATTTTATTTTATTTTTAGGATTTGATTTTTATGGATAAACATTATCATACAAGTGATACATGTAAAAGTTAGGTTTTTGGTCTTAACTAGGGAGCAGATAGATAGTAATAACCGTGTTTAACGATAAAGCGATTCATTAGAGAAGACCGTATAAAAATGTTTGAATATATAAGGAATACATAAAATAAAAATGTTTTATTAATAGAAGTAGAATACGAGGACGGTGGAGACGTCTTACACGATTTTTAAAATTATATATCTTTTTTCCTAGAAATCCTTTATTTTATCTTTTTTATACAAGTTAATTATACTTGCATTAGAAAAATATATCCATAAATTTAATATTATTCCCGTAATGAAAAGTCTTCGAATTTAATTTTTTTATATGTTAACATAACAGAAAGACATTCTCATGCAGAAGTTGTAAATAAGTACATGAATATCTATAATATACAGAAAAAATAAGATGTATTTTCATTTTTAAAACTCTATAAATATTAGAAAGTTTAAAGAATATAAAAATTGGAATTTACTTTCTTTATATAATTAGTTAGAATTTCGGTTCCAAATAAGAGCGACTCAAAACGTATTTAACAAGAAGACGACTCACTAGAAAAGATTGTATTAGCTATTAGAATTTGATATTGATGTCATAATTTTTTTTATTGTTCGATTTTATGGATAAAAAATATTATATAAGTCTTTATAATATATGTTAAAGTTGGGATTTTGATTTTAATGAGAGAGCGGCTCAATTGAAAGAATCGTGTTTAACAAGAAATTGATTTATTAGAAAAGGATATTTAATTATTAAAATTTAAAATTAATATTACAATATAACGTAAAGAGTACACTGGCCCTGAGGTCACCCTCAGGTAAGAACCCTGAGGTTAACATAAAATAAATTACAAGTTAGGGTTATTTTTGTAAATTCAGAAGGATAAATTTTATTATTACAATATTGTCATTTAATATTTATACTAAAACCAATATAACCTCAGGTATGGTCCCTGAGGTCATCCTCAGGGCCATTTTTCTCTATAACGTAAATGTATTAATTTTTTTTAAAAAATTTTATAACGCCGCCGTGAAGCGCGGCTTTATCGACTAGTTTCACCTTAAACTAGAGTGAGGAATCACCATCCCTGAATCGATTTCAATCAAATATATTGTTGTATAATTAGAGATATAGGAAAGATGGGAATATCAAAAATTCTAAAAGTTATAGTACATATGAGCATGATACAAGCTACAAATTAAAATCTTGAATCAAAATAACTAAATCGCAAATAAGAGAAATCTGATCAAATTACAATAAAATTGTTGGTTATTTTCACATTGTCGTGAATCGAAACCCTCAAAATCAAATACTATAAAAATATGAGTAATCAGCACTTTGCACCCCTTATCTTTGGGCGTTTTTTCAATTTGGTCTCAAACTATGTTTCTTGGCAGATTGCACCTCTATGGTTTCAAACTCGCTTCAGTTTGCACCTTTTTGACCAAATTTCGTCCATTTAACCGCTACTATTAGGATGAGTGAGGGTAAAAATACAAAGATTTATTCAAGAAACAGTCAATTTACCCTTGATTAGCCTAATAGTAGTGGTCAAAGTGGACAAAATTTGATCAAAAGGGTGCAAATTGAAGCGATTTTGAAACCATAGAGGTGCAATCTGCCAAAAAACATAGTTTGAGACCAAATTGAAAAAGTGCTCAAAGATAAGGGGTGCAAAATGCTAATTACTCTAAAAATATTAGTTGATCTTCACACCATTGAGAACTGAAACTCTAACATCTCAGTTCTGAATAAAGTAAATTTAAATTCATGGCTGAAAATATTGAATTAGATGACTATCTTAGCATATAGTATAAATCTTAGACAGATCATGTTGAAAATGAAGTCCTCGATAAAAGAGTTTGCTAAGCTAGATTTAGACAACATTGCTACAAACTGAAAGGTGTTCAAGACCACAAAAATTAACTACTAAAAGCTAAAATATCGCAATATTTTACATTTTAATGAGTATCATTTCACATTTATACCTTTCAATTTTCTATGATTTTACTATAAAATCCACCTAAAGTCAAATGCTACGAAAACGTTAATTAATCTTCACATTGTCCAGATCGAATCGAAACTGTGACAACTTAGTTCTAAATCTAATGAATTTAAATTTATAACTAAAATCACTGAACTAGATGACTAATTGATTGGAAATTACAATATTTTGGCCACAATCTATTAAAAAATGAGAACACTTGAAAAGAGAGTAAGTTAATCTATATTTAGGTAATATTGAAATAAATTTAAAAATATTCATGATCTTAACTATTGAAAACCAAAATCTCGCAATAATATCCCCGTGCCTTGCACGTGTAACGAAACTAGTTTTGTTAAAATAACAAATTTCTACTTATAATTTCAAATGAATGTTATGTCTTAAATTTGCAACTTACCAAAAAGATAAAATTACACATACTTTACTTGACTTTGCAACTAATGAAAGGGTAGATATTGATGACCGACGATCATAGGCATGTACGGAACAAAAACCTTGTTTATGATTTTGAGGTTCAAACCAAACAACATGTATGCAAAGTAGTTCAATTTGTTGAAATTATTGCCATTAAAGTATTTTTCCTTGGTCTTCATGAACATGTGCATTGTTAATAAGCTATCTGAACCAGCTTGATGATGCTTTCCAGCAACGCGATCAACTTCAAGTATCTCAGCCATTCTCTTTAATCCTCCATGCAAACCTTGAAATTTCAACATCACTTTCAAGTCATATATGGAAACTCCAAAATAGTAGTGCAAGAGGCAGATGAAAGTATCCAAGTCGTTTGGTAACTTGCTTTGTATAATCAAAGCCAACAAATAAGCAAGGTCATAGGTTCCATGAAAAGTCACCCAAGTAATTTTTAGATTCTCCGTTAAATTATAAAACTTACGCCCTGGTCCAAAGCACAAAAAGAACAATTTTGAAAATTTTGTTGCACTTATGCCTTCTTGCTGTTGGATATTTTAGTGTAATTGGATTGGCTAGTTGATCAATGTAATCGTAATGTTACATCGAACAAGTCGGGAGAATGTGGAGTGCATGCTCTGTTCGAGTTCGTTATGATTTCAGAATTATTGCTTATGAGACATGTCTATTGGCATCAAACACATCTGTTGGAAATGAGATGTGTCTATTGGAAAAGACACACCTTGAGGTGTGTCTATTGGCATTGGACATGACTGTTGGAAATGAGATGTGTCTATTGGAAAAGACACATCTTGAGGTGTGTCTATTGGCAAAAGACACATCTGTTGGCATCTATAAATAGGTGTGGCATTGATCATTTTATATATAGGTTCATTTTGAAATACACAGCAAAATTCATTCTCTCTTCTTGCAGATTTTCTGATTTTATCCGATTGAATTATTTGGGTGAACCACAAATAACTTCAATCTGAAAGTGATCACACGACTTCAGAAAAATCCAAGTTATCACCCAATTCCCCAACAAAGATTGAAGTTATCTATTTTCTGAAGATGGCAAACTCAGAATCTGCAAGAGACATGACAAGCAAGTTTGCAAAGTTGGACAAGTTTGAGGGTCAAGATTTTAGAAGATGGCAAAAGAAGATGCATTTTCTATTGACAACGCTGAAGGTTGTATATGTTCTGAGTACCCCCATTCCAGAAGTGGTTGAGGATGAAACCGCTGAACAAACAAGGAGGCGTTGCAAATGGGAAAACGCTGATTACATCTGCCGCGGTCACATCTTAAACGGTATGTCTGATTCCCTTTTCGATGTATATCAAAATGTTGAGTCAGCAAAAGAATTATGGGATTCTCTTGAATCCAAATACATGGCAGAAGATGCTTCTAGTAAGAAGTTTCTGGTCAGTAATTTTATGAATTACAAAATGGTTGATTCTAGACCGGTGATGGAACAATACAATGAATTGTTAAGGATTCTGGGTCAGTTTGCCCAACACAATCTGAAGATGGATGAATCTATCTCAGTTTCTGGTGTTATAGACAAACTACCACCATCATGGAAGGATTTTAAACACTCCTTGAAACATAACAAAGAGGATATGACTCTGGTTCAACTTGGAAGTCACTTCAGAATTGAAGAGGCTTTGAGGACTCAAGAAATTGAGAATAATCCTAAGGGCAAGAACCAAGTCAGTAACTCTTCTGTGAATATGGTTGAAGATGGTGGATCTTCAAAGAATTCTAAGTATGGCAAGGGTGATAAACGAAAGTTTAAAGGAAACAACAACAATTCTTCCAACAAAAAGCCTAAGATGGCATGTTGGAAGTGTGGCAAACCTGGACATTTCAAGAAGGATTGTCGGGTTGGTAAAGGCAAGCAAGAAAAGCAAAATGCTGGTCCAAGTGGATCCAAGGATCCAGAATTGCAACAAGGTCAGATTTTAATGCAAAATTGTAATTGTAGTCAGAATTATGTGTCACTAATATCTGAGGCATTTTATGTGCAGGATGACAATGTTGCTTGGTGGATTGATTCAGGAGCAACGAGTCATGTATGCAAAGATCTTCGTTGGTTCATAGACTTTCAACCAATCGAAGATGGATCTATCTTAAAGATGGGAAATGTTGCAACTGAACCGATCAAAGGACTAGGAAATGTCAAGATAGTTTTTACTTCTGGCAAATGTATATTATTAAATAAAGTGTTGTATGTTCCTGGGATTCGTAAGAATCTCTTGTCTGGTGTTGTATTGAACAATTGTGGATATAAACAAGTTTATGAAAGTGACAAATATATATTGTCAAAACATGGCTCTTTTGTTGGCTTTGGCTATTTGTGTAATGGCATGTTTATGTTGAATGTTAATACTCCATTTATTGATGAATCTGCTTGCATGGCTTCTACTAGTACTAGCAATAATTTGAACAAACCAGAATTATGGCATGCTAGACTAGGACATGTACATTACAAAAGAATAAAGGATATGTCTAAAATGAGTCTCATACCTGCTATTGATTTAGACAATGAAAAATGCAAAACATGCATGTTGACAAAGATAACAAGAAAGCCCTTTAAGGAGGTTAATAGGGTGTCTGGTTTTTTAGAATTCATACATAGTGATTTGTGTGATTTCCATTCTACACCATCATTAGGAAATAAAAAGTATGTAGTTACTTTTATTGATGATGCTACTAGATATTGCTATGTATATTTATTGCATGCTAAGGATGAAGCTCTTGACTTCTTTAAAAATTTTAAAGAAGAAGTAGAGCTACATCAGAGTACCATGATTAAAAATCTACGTACTGATAGAGGAGGTGAGTATTATGATCCGGTTTATTTTCAATCTACTGGTATAATACATCAAACCACGGCTCCTTATACACCACAGCAAAATGGTGTGGCAGAGAGAAAGAATAGGACTTTGAAAGAAATGGTTAATTCCTTGTTATCCTACTCGGGTTTGAGTGAGGGATTTTGGGGTGAGGCTATGTTGACAGCCTGTTACTTATTGAATCGAATTCCTAGTAAGAGGAATAAGATTACCCCTTATGAACTTTGGTATAAAGAGTCACCAAAATTGAGTTTTCTGAGAGTTTGGGGATGTAGAGCAGTTGTAAGACTCACTGAACCCAAAAGAAGAAACTTGGGTGAACGAGGTATAGATTGCATATTTGTTGGCTATGCTGAGCATTCTATAGCATATAGATTCTATGTGTTAGAATCTAATGACTATGTATCTGTGAACTCGATTATCGAGTCAAGAGATGCTATTTTTGATGAAAATAGATTTACATCTATACCTAGACCAAGGGACATGCTTCAGAATTCTTCTAGTAGGAACTCAGTTTCTACTGAAGATGTGAATGGACCGTCTGAACCAAGGAGAAGCACTAGAGCTAGAAAGGCAAAGTCTTTTGGAGATGATTTTCATCTTTATCTAGTAGAAGGCTCTAGAGATGAAATTGAATATCAATACCAATATTGTTTTCTTATTGAGGAGGATCCAAATACTTTTAGCGAAGCTATGAAATCTAGGGATGTTGCATTCTGGAAAGAAGCTATCCAAGATGAAATGGATTCTATCATGAATAATAATACTTGGTAATTGAGTGATCTGCCCCCTGGCTGTAAAGCATTGGGAAATAGATGGATCTTCAAAAGGAAAATGAAGGTGGACGGTACCATAGATAAGTTTAAAGCCAGATTGGTGATCCAAGGTTTTAGACAAAAAGAAGGGATTGACTATTTTGATACTTATGCTCCTGTTGCTAGAACCTCCACTATTAGGTTGTTAATAGCACTTGCTGCTATACACAACCTTGTCATTCACCAAATGGATGTGAAAACTGCATTCTTGAATGGTGAATTAGATGAAGAGATTTATATGAAACAACCCGAAGGGTTTGTTATGCCTGGTTGTGAGAACAAGGTGTGTAAATTGAAGAAATCAATTTATGGTCTGAAACAAGCACCAAAGGATTGGCATGATAAATTTGATACTGTGGTCTTGTCTAACGGTTATTTTCTTAACCAAGCAGACAAGTGTGTATATAGCAAATTTGATGCTTCTGGTAAAGGAGTTATAATTTGTTTATATGTGGATGACATGTTGATTTTTGGGACTGACCAAAATCAAGTGGATAAAACCAAGAAGTTCTTGTCATCTAATTTTGATATGAAAGACATGGGGGAGGCTGAGGTGATTCTTGGTATAAGGATCAAGCGTGAGAACAATGGCATTTCAATTTCTCAATCTCATTATATTGAGAAGATTCTTAAAAGATTTAACTTTAAGGATTGTTCTCCTGTTAGCACTCCTCTTGATCCTAGTATTAAACTCCTACCTAATACAGGTGTTGCAGTATCTCAACTTGAATACTCAAGGGCTATTGGTAGTCTCATGTATGCCATGATAAGCACTAGGCCAGATATTGCCTATGCTGTTGGAAAGCTTAGTAGGTATACTAGCAAGCCAAGTACACATCATTGGCAAGCCTTAAGCCGAGTGTTCAAATACTTGAAAGGAACCATGAATTATGGTTTGACATATACTGGATTTCCTTCGGTTATTGAAGGTCATTCAGATGCAAGTTGGATTTCCAATAAGGAAGATCATTCTTCCACAAGTGGATGGGTATTCCTTCTTGGGGGAGGTGCTATCTCTTGGGCATCAAAGAAACAAAGTTGCATTACTGATTCAACGATGGAATCTGAATTTGTGGCATTATCAGCGGCTGGTAAAGAAGCTGAATGGCTAAGAAATCTGATTTATGAGATTCCATTGTGGCCTAAACCGATATCTCCCATATCTATCAGATGTGATAGTGAGTCTGCCTTGTCTAATGCTTATAGACAAGTGTTCAAAGGCAAGTCTAGACACTTAGGTGTTAGACACAGCATGATTCGTGAGCTTATCATGCATGGTGTTATATCAGTGGAGTTTATAAGAACTCAACATAATTTAGCCGATCATCTAACCAAAGGGTTGAGTAGAGATCTTGTGCACAAGTCGGCTGTAGGGATGGGATTAAAGTCCATCGAATAACCTCTCATGTTGAGATACCCAATTCCCATCTAATATGACATTAGGTGCTGAATTCAATGTGGAAAGCTTAACATTTAGAGATTGGAACACATTAAAGCATCATCCCAAGGTATGTGTTCAGACCTGCAAGTTAAGGAGGTTGAAGTTTATCTTCTTAATAGTTCTTTTGAAAAATTGCATATGCAGGTGCGAGAATAAAAGAACTACCTATATGAGCATGAAGTTTAGCCGCTTCAAGAAGCTTGGACTTGGCTTTGATATGCTTATGAAGGATTAGGACACTAGGCTAGTAAAAGATAGTGTCAAGTAAGAACATTTGAGAATGTAAATTTATGTGTATATTATCTTCATGTATTCACTATGAATAACCAAGGTTCAATCCATAGTGATACCTTGGTATTCGAATATTTGGAATGTGTAATATACTAATGTGAAATTCAATCGTCACGATATTTCATTTATGCATAAGTTTGTCGTTTGTTGTGATTTTGTTTAGTTAATCATGGATTACGCTAAAATGGGGGAGGATTGTTGGATATTTTAGTGTAATTGGATTGGCTAGTTGATCAATGTAATCGTAATGTTACATCGAACAAGTCGGGAGAATGTGGAGTGCATGCTCTGTTCGAGTTCGTTATGATTTCAGAATTATTGCTTATGAGACATGTCTATTGGCATCAAACACATCTGTTGGAAATGAGATGTGTCTATTGGAAAAGACACACCTTGAGGTGTGTCTATTGGCATTGGACATGACTGTTGGAAATGAGATGTGTCTATTGGAAAAGACACATCTTGAGGTGTGTCTATTGGCAAAAGACACATCTGTTGGCATCTATAAATAGGTGTGGCATTGATCATTTTATATATAGGTTCATTTTGAAATACACAGCAAAATTCATTCTCTCTTCTTGCAGATTTTCTGATTTTATCCGATTGAATTATTTGGGTGAACCACAAATAACTTCAATCTGAAAGTGATCACACGACTTCAGAAAAATCCAAGTTATCACCCAATTCCCCAACACTTGCTTATTTTTCGAGAAATTAATTCCTTGTTGCTTAAGCAACTCAATGGAGGTAGGGTTTGAAAGATCTTTATCAACATCGAAGTCTTTAAAATTGAATTGCCAAACATAACATGAATCCGTGCCCAAGTGAGGAAGATTTCCATTCGCATCCGATAATGTCAATCCAAGTTGAATTACTTTTGTAGCATCCACATTAGCTTTCATCAACGAATAACTTTGTGATGGAGAAAGATGAGTGATATGAACATTATTTTTGGTAATATGATGATAAATAACACCAGGATATTCAGTATCGATCGAAACATAAGAATATTTTCTTAAACTATTATGTAAAATAGCAATTTCGCGATCAACATTATGTGCCCACACTTCACGAATAATAATTTGAGAATTTCTAGAAGAGAAAGTATTCATCCTTTTACTACAAGATAACAATGAATATACTTATGATGAAAACTTAATCGTCTAAACATAAACATATGTTGGTTTATATAGATTATTTACGTGAGTTTAATTAAGAGTAGGAAAAGGTTTTAGGCCACTGAAAATTCCAATTCTATTCACAAATTGTTAAATCTGTTTTTGAATGTAAGTTGGTAAATTTCGACTTCTAATCGAATTGTCACGAAACAGTTCAGACATGCAGCGATTTCTAACAGAAAATTAATGGTTTAGATACGTAGTGGCCTTTGAATCCATTAATTAGATAAATCCAGCCCATTTAATAATGGGTTTTAAATTATGTTATTTGATGCAGAGTTGGAGCTCGGATTTGTAGTCCACTCAGTGTGTAATTGTGAGGAAGAAGATGGATTACAGGAACAAGCTTGTCCTGGCTCCCATGGTTGGAGTTGTAAGTTTATTTCTTAAACTTATAATATAATATTATTAATTTTATTTATATATGTGATGGTGTAATATTTGTGCCCCAATTTCAAATCGCTGATGTACTTATATATTGAGCTGAATTGTTTTGATGTTGGTGATTGTATCAGGGTACGTTTAGGTTGTTATCTGCTGAATATGGATGGATATTACATACGGGGAGGAGATTATTGATCATAAATTTATTAAATGCGAGCCTTGTGTTAATGGTATTTTTTTCGTATTATTTGGGGACTACAACTAGATATCAAGCAATTAGTTGATTACTTGTTATCCGTATTGGTGAGATTTTTTAGAGATTAATGCACTACCATTTTTTGTGAATATAGTTGTAAACAAAGAAGATCGATGATCACCCTTCTTTTAGTTCTCATACGTATTCCAGCTCATATACTTGGAGTTTATACTTTTGTTCCTTGGGTCGATTGACGTTGTTGAAAAGGGAACTGAGGCTGTTGTTTTTAGAACCTGTGGTGAAGAGAAAAGCCGGGTTGTATTTCAAATGGGCACATCTGATGCTGTGAGGGCTTGAACTGCTGCTCAGATAGTGTAAGTTTCAACTTTCATTTTTTCTAGCCATTGTATAGAAGTTTTAGAGGAGTCGGTACTCGGGTGAACCCTAGGTTCCGGGATGTCCTTATCTCTAGTCTTAATGTTATGGACCACTTCTGTTGCTCTGTTGAGCAAGAAATTAAGGAGTCATGTTTTGATATGATATATGCTGTGCTTCTGTGAATTTCGCATATGGTTTGCTCTAGCTCTCATGAATTTTGCATATGGTTTTGTACAGATATAAGAATCTTATAGAGCATGTTGCATGAATGATAACGGAAAATATTTTAGATCAGTACGTACATTCGCTCACTGCAAGTATTACACAACTTTTTGCTTGAAAACAAAAGGCATGTGAACCGAACCAATCCACAAGTATCCATTACTCTCCTCTACTTCACTAGCAAACATCCACTTTTTGCCATACTTATCTTCTAGCATCTCTAATATTTCCCCATTCTCACTCAACCGCACTGCTAATCCACACCCCTTGAAACTCATTAGGTATTGAACCACTTTTGTTAAGTTAATTGGAAGTTTCAGCAAAACCTTTCCGATCCAAGAATAGGAAAGAAGAATTCTTGAATATATATCGTTCCACGAATGAATGGCAACCCAAAACTCACCGTTATGATTTCGTTTTATATTATCTGGAAATCCAGGAAGTTGAGCAAATATTTCAATCTTTCCATACAATTCTGACGGTTGAAGCCACACCTTTAAAATTCTGCAATTTCGTGTCTCTGCAATGAGGATAAAATCGCGATTTTTGCTCAATGCAACTCCATTTGGAAATGCCAAATTGTTTGAAATAACCTTAACTTCTCTGCTAACAGGATCATATTTCGATAACCTCCCGGTCTTGTCACTGCTAAATATCACCGAGCTGTGGTCCCTGAAATCAAACAATTTTCCGGGCTTATAGGATTAGAAATTCTTTTAAATTAGAAGGAAAACAAATGATTAGTATAGCGTATAATACCTGCGCTGGTAATTTAAGCTGCTCTCTGTAAAATACACAACCCCGTTGCCCTGGTCAATGTCCAAACCATTAGCAAAATATAAAGGATCGTTGTGGGACTGTGTCGAGATTTTAGTAGCTAAGCCACCACCAGGGCCTACAAAAAGGAGGCCCATGTAGGCATCTGCAATGTAGAGATCTTGTGTTCTTTCGTTGAAGCGTAAACCCAATGGACGTCCACAAATATGCTCTTTTTCTTCATGATCGTATGATCCTTGACAGCCATCTCTGCTAGATGCACAAGTACCTCAGCTACTAATCAACCAATTTACATCTTACAAGTCGAAATTTACACCTACTTTTATAAATTACGAATCTGAACCGATTAGGATCCTGGGTTCTTAGGTGATGGGGGCGAAAACAATTACTGCTTTTTTTTTTTTTTGCTAAATTAATTACTGCTTATACCACTAGGACAGTAGTTATAGCTGCTCACTTGTTATGTATTCTAGGAACGTAATCACTGGGGCAATAGTCGAAATCTTAATCTAGTCTAGCTTGTTCATCACATAACTAGCAAATGTAAGTTGACAGTTCAGTTTGCTGGTCCTTGCCTCTCTAGGCATGCCCAAAAGGATAAAAGCAGAGTAAGTGTACATAGGCATGAGGCATCTACTAACATTCCATGCAAATATAACTAATACAGCCTCCACGGGGAAATCCTTTTGGACTCCGTTTTATTTTTAGAATTTCAATTTTTACTTCTAATTTTGTAGTTACGATATATTCGATGATGGGTCTATCTAATCTTAAATATTTGTATGGGAAATGGAAATGTGACTAAGCCAGCTGGTATAGCTCCATATGTATAGCGTGCATAACCTACCCAGTTTTATAAAAGAAATGATTCATGAAACTTAGCTTGGCCGACTCATTCAGAACTTGTTTCTGAACTGTGCATATTAAAGAATATAAATATCGTTGAATAATATATGATCCATTTAAGGTTTTCTTCTAACCCCTTAAAATTGTAGATGGATCGGTTACTTTACAAATATTACTCTAATCGGACACATGTATTTGAGGCTTGATATTTGAACGAGTTAACCTGAGACTGCGTGCCTGAGCTTTGATACCATGTTAAGTAACCAACTCATCTAAAACCTTAAGGTTTTAACACTTTAAGGTTTTAGATTTAAGGTTTTAGATGAGTTGGTTACTTAACAAATGGTGAATTGAGTTAAGAAAACAATCATTTTCAGACCTGATAACATTTAAGTTCAGATACCCAGCACAAGCAAAGTTGTAACGTATATTATTCTGCAGTACCAAAAGATGCACTGTCGAAACCTGCGTCTCATTTGTGAAACCGAGACTATTTAAAATGCGACATCGAATGTAAAAACTGGACTCATACACATACATGCTTAAGTAACTATTATGAAGGTTGTTTTTAAATATGGCAATGATGTGTTTTGAGAGTATTGTGTGGTACCTCTGTGGAGAAGTAACGGCGAAATCAATCCAGGTGCGGAGAGTTTGATTCCATTTGATAATACGACCGTCGGAGACACCAGTGTATGGACCATCACCAGTGGTGGGATGAAATGCAAGGCTCTCTGGACCAAGTGTACCAACCAGGGGGATCACCTCTGACTCAACATTATCATCAGTAGACTTATGACCATCATTGCATAGAAAAAGCGACAGTGCGACTGATATCAGCGCAACTGTCGCGGCTGCTATTACGAGTCTTGATGAGTTCGTCATAAGAAGAAATTTGGTGTGGAAGAGAGAAATAATTAGCAGACGTGCTGTTCTCTGTTTTTCGAAAGAGAAATAAGCTACGTACTTCAAAACGCACAGCTTGCCAAATCACATATATATTATACATAAACAGAAATAGAGAGAAAGAGTGCGTGTGGGCTTAGTTCCTGTAAGATATGAGTCATGAAGTGTTTATGTCAATTGTTAAATTTATGAGCCGGGATCCTCTGTCCCCTTCTCTATGCCCCTTTTGTGTCTCCTGTACAAAATAGGTGGTCCTGACATGACCCATTGTAAGTGAAATGGAAATAATCCTCACCATAAATTTATATCCTAAAGTCATGAAGTGTTTATGTCAAGTGTTTAATTTATATCTTAACTCATGAAGTGTTTATGTCAAGTGTTTAATTAATATCTTAATTAGAACTGATGCATGATTACAACATATAAATGCAAATTTTTTCTATGTACCAAATTAAAAGGCTCTACCGACTGCCAAGTAGAGGGACGTTATAATCTAGTGATAAAGACTTATCCTTGGTTTGGGAATCATCTTAAAATATGTATTATTTTTTAAAAAAAAAATTATAATGCAATGCATATATTCCCTCCGTTTCATTATAATGTCCATTATTTCTTATTTTGTATGTCCCAAAATTATTGTATAGTCCCGTAAAGGGATAAGCATCTAGTAATATATTTACTATTTGAGAATCATGCAAAATTCTCATATTGTCATGAACAAGTTATTTAACAATCTGCTTCTAAGCCGTTGGATTAATGATCTAACGGTCCCCTAGACTACAAAAACAAAAAAATTGTCTGTTCGTTATAATTTTCCGCGCATATCAGTGAAAAATTATAGCGGAGTTAAAAGCAGATTGTTAAATAATTGATCCCTAACGATTCAACGACTTAGAAGTAGATTGTTGAATAACTGGTCGCTGACAATCGATTGTAAATAACCAGGACCCTAAAAGATTAGATATGATGCAAGGTATTTACAAATTAAAAATACACACGCACCCTTGACCTGTGTGACGCAGAAGAAAGTTGTCCCTAGTCAACTTCGTTTCCTTCCGAAAGAAATAAGGGAAACACGTGGTGGGATTTGGTGGAAACGTGATGGAATAGGCAAGGGCCTTCGTTGATCCCAGGTTTCTGAGTTCAATTCGTGCTTGTTGGCTTTCAATGTAATTGTAGAAGATAATAATTATATGTTGGTTCAAGATATATACGAGAAAGATAATAATTATATGTGTAGATAATTATTATATATGGTATGGCTTGATCACTAAGTTGTTGAGAAATTAGATACCAATAATTGAAAAACTTGTATAACAAATATGGTAAGACTTGTAGAACAAGTATGGTAAGTTTTGGATGGCTATATATACATATCATATTGTATTTGTTTTATAAGGAAAAAAATTAAGAGATGTAGTCTTAAATATTGTTTGGGAGATTCTTGAGCATGGCTCAAGTATCGGGTTTGGGATACCATTGAGATGTTATTGTTTTGTTGTATTATTGATAAACTAGTCAATAAAGCCGCGCTTCGCGGCAGCGTTACAATATTTTTAAAAAATTCAATACATTTATGTATATTATAATATTAATATTAAATTTAATAATTAAATAATTTTCTCTAATATTTTTTCGATTGAGCCGCTCTCTCGTTAAAACCGAAATCCTAACTTTAACATATATTATAAAGACTTATAAAATAATTTTTATCCATTAAATCGAACCGTAAAAATAAAAAAATTAAAAAAATTTGACATCAGCATCAAATTCTAATAGCTAATACAATCTATTCTATTCTAGTGAGTCGTCTTCCCGTTAAATACGTTTCGAGCCGCTCCTATTTGGAATCGAAATTCTAACTTCATTATATGAAGAGTAAATTCTAATTTTTATATTTTTTGAACTTCGTAATATTTATAGAGTATTAAAAGATGAAAATACATCTTATATTTTATGTATATTATAGATATTCCTGCATTTATTTACAGCTTCCGCATGGGAATGACTTTTTGTTATGTTAACATATCAAAAAAAAAACGAAGACTTTTCGTTACGGGAATAATATTAAATTTATAGATATATTTTTGTAATGCAAGTATAATTAACTTGTATAAAAAAATTAAAATAAAGGATTTATAGGAAAAATTAAAAAATCGTATAAGACGTCTCGACCGTACTTGTATTCAACTTCCAATAAAACATTTTATTTTATGTATTCCTTATATATTCAAACATCTTTTATACGGTCTTTTATAATGAACCACTTTCTTTTTAAACACAGTTATTACTATTGATCCGCTCTCTCGTTAAGACCAAAAACCTAACTTTTACATATATCACTTGTATGATAACGTTTATCTATAAAAATAAAATCCTAAAAATAAAATAAATTTATAACATCAATATAATTTTTTAATAGCTAATACAATTTTTTATAGTAAACCGTCTTCCCGTCAAACATGTTTCTAGCCGTTCTCGCTCTCGTTCGGGATCGAAATCCCAACTTAACTTTTTTCCTCTATACTTTCTATGTGAAATTTTAGAAAAAAAACATCTTATTTTTACTATATATTACAAATACTCTTGTATTTTTTTTTCTTCCAACTTAAAATTTAGAACCTACAAATTGAGAAAATTTTATATTTAATTTAAAACATCCGATTAAAATAAAAAATTATATATTATAATTTTTCGAGGACATCATCTACAAAATCTATTATACATGTACACACCAATATATTTATAATAATATAAAAAATATATTAATATCATATCCTATAATTAGGGTTAAAAGATCGAAAAAGATGTCACCTCACCGTACTCGTATGCTACTTTCAGTAAAAAAATTAATTATATGTCATTACTTTAGATTCGAACTCTTTATCTTGTTTATATTAAGACACCTATTGTACAACCAACAAAACTTTTAGTTATATATATTTCTTAAAAATTCGAACTCATCATTTTTATAAATTCAAACACCTATATAATCTTTAATAAATTTTAATTATATGTCTTACCTATAAATTCGAAATATTAACAGATATTATAATGAAGAAATAAATAAAAAATAAACGAAATAATAGGTAAATTAAATACGATGAATAGATTACATGTTGACATACTTAATTTTTAATAGTGAATTTGAAAACTTCTACTAAGATCTAAAATATGTTGCATGTTGGTACCTGTAGAATGATACTTATCTTCTGTCGATTTTTATCTTGATACAACCAGCAAACACCATATTTCAAAGTCGCCTGCATGTACATAAAAACCAAATTCAGATTTATGTATGATATAAATATAAATGCTAATTACAAAATTGATATTATTAGATTGAAGGAGTGTTGTCTAGGCTTGGGTACTCGATACTCCGTACTCGGAAGATGTATATATATTATGAAACTCCATTTTCTACTTCTACATGTTGAAGGATATTTTAGTTTTTTTTTGTTATAAATTCGAACTCCTATTTTTTATAGAGTTATAAATTTGGACTTCTATTCTTCATAGAGTAAAATTCTTCTTTTTCATAAATTCGAACAATATGTTAAAGTATATTTTTATTTATTATTATTTGAAATTGGAAATTTTAAAAAATTAGAAAAATAGATTGAGATGATCTTAAAGCGCCACCTAAACTCCATCGTATCCTCCTTTATATATATACTAGTCGATAAAGCCGCGCTTCGCGGCGGCATTAAAATATATTTTTTTAAAAATTCAATACATTTACGTTATATTATAATATTAATATTAAATTTTAATGACTAAATAATATTCTCTAATGAATCGATTTCTTGTTAAACATGATTCTTTCGATTGAGCCACTCTCTCGTAAGAACTGAAATCCCAACTTTAATTATAAAGACTTATATAATAATTTTTATCCATAAAATCGAACCGTAAAAATAAAAAAAAAATTTGACATCAGTATCAAATTCTAATAGCTAATATAATCTTTTCTAGTGAGCCGTCATCCCGTTAAATACGTTTCGAGCCGCTCTTATTTGGAATCGAAATTTTAACTTCATTATATAAAGAGAGTAAATTCCAATTTTTATATTCTTTAAACTTACAGCTTCCGCATGGGAATGTCTTTCTGTTATGTTAACATATAAAAAAAAATACAAAGACTTTTCTTTACGGGAATCTATACTATATTATAATAAGCAAAAGGGGGTATAATTTGTAGTTGGTTATCCCCTCTTTTTGGTTATCCCACAATAAAAAAAAACGTGCACGGGCTTTCGTTAGTAACACTTTCGTAGTCAATACCAATTCAATTACTCACATATTCTGTGCTGCTTCAAAAAAACAAACCCACTAAAGCTTTGAACATAGTTTGGTTATCCCCTCTTTTTACATATCATTTATTAAATAAATATTATTATTACTAATAATTTTATTAATTAATATTACAAAATTAAATTATATCCATAATAAATTATTATATTCTATTTTATTTAATCATATAATTTTAAAAGTATTTAAAAGTGACCCATGCTTTGCACGGGCTATAAGCTAGTAATATTAAATTTATGGATATATTTTTCTAATGCAAGTACAATTAACTTGTACAAAAAAGTTAAAATAAAGGATTTCTAAGAAAAAATATATGTAATTTTAAAAAATTGTAAAAGATGTCTCCACCGTTCTCGTATTCTACTTCCAATAAAACATTTAATTATATGTATTCCTTATATATTCAAGCATCTTTTATACGGTCTTCTCTAATGAATCGCTTTCTCGCTAAACACGATTGTTACTATTGATCCGCTCTCTAGTTAAAACCAAAAATCTAACTTTTACATATATCACTTGTATGATAATGTTTATCCATAAATATCAAATTCTAAAAATAAAATTTATAACACCAATATGATATTTTAATAGGTAATACAATCTTTTATAGTGAGTCGTCTTCCCGTTAAACACGTTTTGAGCCGCTCTCATTTGGGATCGAAATTCTAATTTCATTATATATTATTGATGATACTTATCTTACACAATAACATACTCCTCAAAATCAAAACCTAAAAAATAGAACGAATTCTAATTTACACTTCTTCTAGACTTTCTAAAAATTATGGAGTTTTAGAAAATGAAAACACATCTTTTTTTCTCTTTATATTATAGATATTCATGTATTTATCTAGGATTCCTACATGACAATGTTCTTTTGTTATGTTAATACATCAATTTTTTTCTTTTTTAAAAAACAGTGACTTTTTTATGACAATAGTATTGGATTTATGAATAAATTTCCCTAATAGAAATATAACTAACTTTTATAAAAAAATATAATTTAAGAATATCGTACTTTCTATTAAATATTTAATTATATGTTTGCTCTATATATTCAAACACCTATTATACTTCTAACAGAACTTTTATTTATATATTTTTTCTATAAATTCGAATTATTACTCTCTTTAAATTTGAACTCCTATTCTACTTCCAATAGAACTTTTAATCATATGCGTTATAAATACTTATTCTACTTCCAATAGAACTTCTTATGTCTTCCCTATAAATTTGAACTATTCTCCTCTATAAATTCGAACACCTATTCTACTTCTAAGTTCTAATATGTTAAATGATATTTTTCTACTTCTAATAGAACTTTTATTTATATGTTTTTCCTATAAATTCGAACTCTTATTCTCCATAAATTCGAACTCATATTCTACTTGCAATAGAACTTTTAATCATATGCATTATTAATACTTATTCTACTTCCAATAGAACTTCTAATCATGATGTCTTCCCTGTAAATTCGAACTCTTTTCCTCTACAAATTCGAACACCTATTATACTTTTAATATGTTAAATGATATTTTTACATTTATTAGTGTTTAAAATTCTAAAATTCTAGAAAATTAGAAAAATAGATTGAGACGATCTTAGAGCGCCACCTAAACTCACGCGTATCCTCTTATATACATATTGATATATATTGATGATTATTAAGATTAATAATACGAGTTGGGACGTGGGTGTTTCCACGTCAAATATTGTGTGTGTTCTTGTTTTGTTTTTACTTATTGTTGATAGAAGTAGAAGTAATACTTAAATAGTGTTTGACCGTGCTTTTGTGGATCTTGTCAATTAATCGATTGGTAAGTCCCCTAACCTAACAAGTGGTATCAAGAGCCAATGTTCGGGTTCGTGATGTATGAGGTTGAGGGAAAATTCGAGGTTCAATTGGTATGGCGGAGCATGATGAAGGATTTGTTGACAAGGAGACTGCTAAAGTGGAAAGAGACAAAGTTATGTGCGGTTTGGCGGTTGGCTTGCACCGTGAATCAATCCTGTGTTCGGACTCGATATGGAAGAAGATGGAAGAGGTCATCGCAATTATTTGGCTTGATCAACCATGTGAACTATTTGGATGATACTAGTGATTTTCTTCAGGAGACCGAAGGATTGTGAAAGCAAGGATCGGGTGACTCAACATGTGGAAGAGCACTCGAGGTGGTTGATGCACGTGATTTTGTAGATTGAATATACCGTTATGATGAAGAACGGTGGTTTGGAGGGTCACTATATGGGTTTTAACGACACTCAAGATTGGAAGAGCAAGATGAGGAGATTCTTGTTCAAGGGGAGACATTGACGAATGGACGTCGATGGCTTGATTGGTTACCGTTCAATCCGATATGAGTATTAGGTTGAAGGGGAGGATTGTTGGGTTTCAACCCAATGTGATTATATGGGCTTGGGTGGTTCAAGATATATATGGGAAAGATAATAATTGTATGTGTAGACAATTATTATATATGGTATGTGTTGATCACTAAGTTGGGAAATTAGATGTCAAGAATTGGAAGACTTGTATAACAAGTATGGTAAGACTTGTAGAACAAGTATGATAAGTCTTGGTGGCTAAGTTTTGGATGACTATATATACATAGTCATATTGTATTTGTTTGATAAGGAAAAAGCTTAAGAGATGTAGTCTTAAGTATTGTTTGGAAGATGTTTGAGCATTGTTGGCTCAAGTATCGGGTTTGGGACACCATTGAGGTGTTATTGTTTTGATGTATTATTGATAAATTATTAAGATTAATAATACGAGTTGGGATGTGGATGTTTCCACGTCTAATATTGATGTTTCCACGTGGATGTTTCCACGAATATTGATTGGTGAGTGTGCTCTGTATTGATGTTTATAAATCTCGGATTGTATAAGTTTCCTAGCCTAACATTGCTCATCCGAGAGTTATCTAAGAATAGAGAGCATTCACATCCCATCCCCTATCTCCATCTCCAAAAACTTACTAAAAATAGTAAATCCCCAAACAAAAATAATAAATTCTCAAAATTATCAAAAATATTCTACATCCCATTCCCCATTTTCCATTAGAGCTGTAAATGAACAGAGCTGTTCGTGAACAGCTCGAGCTCGACTCGATAAAAGCTCGGTTCGGCTCGAGCTCGAACAAAACTTTTGTTCGTTAAGCTCGGTTCGATAAGAGCTCGGTTTAATTCGGCTCGAGATCGGCTCGGCTCGAGCTCGGCTCGTTAAAGCTCGAAAAAAAACAAAATTTTCACTTTTTATTTTTTTTATCTCCAACTAAATTAATTTTTATTTTTTTGAAAATTTGGGAATATTAATAAATTAGATATATCTTGACATTCATACGATTGGATCGTCGAGAAATATTTTTTAAAAAATAGAAACAACAATTCGTGACACATCATTAGTTACTAGTACTACAGTAAAACCTCTATAAATTAATAGTGTCGGGACCAGCAAATTTTATTAATTTAGCGAGATTATTAATTAATCGAGGTTAAATTTATACTATCGCTATCGCTATTATGTTAGGACCAAAAAATTATTCTGAAAATATTAATTTATAGTGGGTTATTAATTTGTCGAGTATTAATTTGTAGAGGTTTTACTCTAGTTAGAATAGTATTGATCTACTAACCAAATTAATTTTTATTTTTTGACAATTTGGGAATATCACTAAATTAAATATATATTGACATCCGTACGGCTGGATCGTTGAGAAATATTTTTAAAAAATAAAAACAACAATTCGTGAAAAAGCACTAATTACTAGTACTAGTTAGAATAGTCGTGATCTACTAAGATCTCGAACCAAATTAATTTTTTAGTTTTTGAAAATTTGGGAATATTAATAAATTAGATATATCTTGACATCAGTACGGTTAGATCGTCGAGAAATAGTATTTTAAAAAATAGAAACAACAATCCGTGACAAAACACTAGTTACTAGTACTAGTTAGAATCGTAGTGATCTACTAAGATCTCCAATCAAATTAATTGTTCGCGAACAGCTCGAGCTCGGATCGAGCTCGACTCGACTCGAGATTGTTCGTGAACAACTCGAGTTCGGCTCGGTTCGGTCAAAGCTCGGCTCGGTTCGTTAAGAAATTAGCTCGGTTCGTTAAGGTCAAAGCTCGGCTCGGTTCGTTAAGGTCAAAGCTCGGCTCGTTTTGGTCAAAGCTCGGCTCGACTCGGTTCGTTTACAGCCCTATTTTCCATCCCCATATCTCTATTCTTTTTTATATTACTTATTTCTCTCTCTTTCACTTACCACTTTAACTACCAAAATACATTCACTATCTATAAGTACAATAAACAAATATATAATTTAGGGATAGGGGATGAATAGTATAACATCAAATATGGGGACTTGGATTTAGTCCCTATAATTATTCTCTATTTTAGGGTTCCGGATGTGGAGGGTATTTTAACCTATATTATGGGGATGGGGTTGAAGATAAGGGAGTCGGATGGGATTGCTCTAACTCTAAGTTTGTAAGATTTATTCAAGAAAACAAAGGAAAAAAAGGAAACACGTGGTGAGTTGTAGCGTTACCAAAGCTGATGTATGAGTTCCCAGAAAAGCCCTTAAGCTGTGACCCTGCTGTTTTTGTTCAGGGCCTAATTATTCTTGATTTTCCAAAGTAATAATTTTTGATGTTTAGAAAAAAAATGATCTGAGCAAACTCTATAGATTTTCTGTTGCAAATAGAGTGGCTTATAATAACAACATAAAATTTTAAGGATAAAGGATTTTTATCTTGGCTGGACAAAAATGTATCCCCCACAAGTATGGGTATAATTTGGCTGGATGAAAATGAATTATTTTGGATAAATTATTTTGTCTTTACTTATTTTTTCCTTTTTCTTCTCATAAATCTCGGATTGGACGAGAATTGAACCCAGATTCTGGGATGACAAGAATTTTACACAACAAGAGAGGAACTCTTTACCCCTTCAGCTATCTAACCGCGCTCCCTTTCTCTACATTAAATTATGAAATAAATCAAATAATCATCTATTATAGATTAGTTAGTATGGAATACGAAATTTTATATACATGCTTTTTCGATTAACTTATAGAAGATAAAATCAATCATTTCATGAAGGCATTTTCTTTATAAAGTAAAGAATTCACACGTACATACACAGATAGACGAGCGTTGTGTGTGTTGCATATACTAGTATACTACTCAAGTACTCATACATCGTAACCAAGAGGCAAGCTGCAAAAATGGAGTAATATTACAATGGTCCCGGAGCTGCTGAAGAAATAAGAATGCATCACCTGTGGGCTATGGACACTTGTTCACATGACTTGATAAATCTTGTGCTTTTTGGGCCAGATCCAAAAGAGCAGCTATTTAGGTCGACAATTTGCATGCCTACTACAATGCTACATAGTCTCCTCATAGTTGGACGACAGGGTTTCTCGCTGGTAGATAGGCATGCAACTCTACGGACAAGTTGGAGAATCTGACAAGTTTTAGCTGAGGTCTCACTTTTTTCAGATGAACCCCAGTCTTGTAAAGACCGATGGTTCTTGATTTATTTTACGATTAATACAACGCGTATATACGTGTAAGATTGAGGGCTAAAACGGATCAACCTTTTTAGATGTCATTTTGGTCATTAGAATTGCTGCATTCTGAATGGTGAACTACAATTTTTAAAATACAAGTGCCATTCTTTTTAAAGAATATATGAAAGCATCTAAGAATCGGAAACAACTATAATTTTTTGAATGGGACTATAGTCGTACATCAAAACTTAGGAAAAAAAAAGGCCAAACTCAAAGAAGTCACTTACACAGTTCCATGCCAGCAAGCATGTCATCACATTAAACTCCGATTGTACATAAAGAAAAGATAATACATATCTTCATTCCAACTTCCGGGACAACATATGATCGAATAAACAATTTTGTGTTAGAAAAGGTGTACGCATCTATATAGGCCCAGTACTAAGAGCATGGTCCAGGTCAGCAATTAAATCATTCACATCCTCAATTCCCACCGATATACGGACAAGATCCTCGGTTAGACCTCTAGCCTCGCGTACCGCCAAAGGTATGGATGCGTGGGACATGAAGCAGGGCATACTTATAAGGGACTTTACGCTCCCTACAATTAAAACAGTACATCTGTAAACTTGATTCAGACGAAATTAATGCTCTTTTTTAAAGCCGCCACGTAATATAGTAAACAACTAAAAACATTTCTAATGATTACTACTAAATGCTAAATGCTTCCATATTGATTACGACCTTTTGTCTTGTTTTGCATCTTTTACAGGGGTGAGGTTTGGTTGGTGAGTGTGGTTATGGTGGTGATTAAAGCTACAGTATACAATAATGCACCTTTTGATTGGAGAGATAATGGGGAAGGAATCGAATGAGATGAAAAATTGTGAACAAAATTCAAGAGGAAAAAAAAGGATGTAAGAGGGAGGAGTGAACGGTAAGAAGGGAGTGCAACTTTTCTCTGATCAAGTTTGTAAGAACAACGAGTAGGAATGAAAATGGAGCATTTTTTTCAAATTGATCATTGATGGGTTAGAGCTCTAATTTAGATTGCTTGGAATGGAATGGAGGAAGGAATGAAGATTATAAATACTTACCTGTAGAATAGTAAAAGTTTTCCACTCCCTCCAAATTTCATTCATCCCAACCAAACACAAATAAGGCTATTACATTCTTTGGAAGTTCATGTCATCTAAGTTGTGAAACCTATTTGATGCAGTCACTGATATGGTGATACGATGCAGATGAGTAAGAGATTATTTACCAAAACTGACAGTTATGCTGAAATACTTGGTGACCTCAGTTACATGTTTAGAAAGTGCCAATGATCCAGTAAGGAAACTGAGAACAGATCCTGCACCCTTTGCCTGCAAGAAACATAACATCGCCATAGATTACATGCTAAGAAATAAATTGAACAGACAATGGTGATGAGAACTACAATAGAGTAGCATTAGATCTGCTTCAAGACCTCCTTTGTACCTGAGAATAGTGTAAAGAATGTCCAGGATGGCTAGGAAGGCCAGCATAATTAACCTTCTTCACCCGAGGATGGGAAGAGAGAAATTCTGCAAGCTTTTGTGCATTCTCCTGCAACAGGTCCCAAAGCCATCAAATCAATATTTTTAAAACACTGAGAAATAAGTTTTACTATAAATGTGAATGCCACGGTAAACTGGCATTCACTGTAGTTGTGGCCTGAATGCGACTACCGTAGTTGTGGCCATCACTCACCTCTCTATTAGGTATAAAGACTTGGTTGACAAACGAAAGAAATTAAGTCCATGAGATGCCTTTAGACTTGTCAGGCTAATTGATAATAACTGAAAATACTTCCATTCATTGGGAACTCAAAAGGATCCTATCCTAGTGATTTATACAGTATAAAACAAGAAAATATGTATACGAGGTCTAAAGTAGAATGTACTAAAGATTTAATTTCATCAGAAGACAATGAGTAAGGCGAAATGGAGTAGAGCTCTGAGGGAATTATTATTATTTTGTCTAGTATTGTATATCCTCTGGGTATTAAAAAGATTAAGAACACAGAACTGAAGAACTATGTTTGCAGTAAAAGAGAATATCAGGGAAGCATGGAACCTGTTGCTTCTCCACGCGCAAGACCATTGTTTTAATACCCCGCAAACAGATCCAGCAGTCAAATGGTGCTAATCCAGATCCCTCTGCATTTTGTAGGAAATACAAATCCTTTGCCAACCTGCCCAAAATAGAAAAGCCAAATGATGCTACAAATAATATCAAACAAAATTACTAGTACATTGAAAAGCAACAGCATAACTCTAACATTTGAAAAAACAAGCAATAGACTAATAGTCAAGTAGTATGATGATAATAATAATAAGTGAGCTGAATTTTACAAAATATTTGTCATCTCTCTCCACTCTGCCAAAGTTACTCACTGTTTTCACCGGTTTATCTTCATGAATGTCATTTACGACATGGTGGTTGAATTGTTTCCTTAGTGGAGGTGAAGGTGACAAGGCTTGATGGCAAATTTAATAGTTAGAAGTAGTGATGGGTGGACACAGTGGAACCAGTAGTTGTAGGTCAATGAATATTTTTCTACAAATCTGTTACTCTATTGAGCGGAACATGGTTTGGCAAATACCAATATCCTATGTTACCCGGACTCGGCTGGAAGTGTCCAATATGGATACATATCCAAGTGTCGGACTCGGTTTTGAAAAAAATACATGTTTTTGGCCTAAAATTCACGTTCGAGTCCATACCCATGTCCGAGTGTCGAGTGTCCGACACGGGTATTTGAGGCAAAATGAAGAGTCGGGGTAACATAGCCAATATCTCATGTACATGCCAACACGAACTAACTGATAGTAATTGATGCAAAACAGCTATGGAAAAGGTGCAATGAATCACGGTTCAAACAAAAGTTATCGGCTTTGGAAGCCCAATATAAAAGATTCTACAATGATCACAAATGATTTTTGAAGTACAAGATCTAATCTGATAAGCAACTATGCAAGGAAATACAAAAGAAACTAGGTGGCGATGCATGACAATACTGCATTTAGGGTGTCATAGTGAAACTCAATTTTAATTTAAT
Organism: Kitagawia praeruptora; assembly: GCA_037693485.1. Classification (NCBI taxonomy): domain Eukaryota; kingdom Viridiplantae; phylum Streptophyta; class Magnoliopsida; order Apiales; family Apiaceae; genus Kitagawia; species Kitagawia praeruptora. Next base: position 150,637,401 of record CM075345.1, on the reverse strand, counting down.
TCTATCACCATTTCATTCATGTTGTTGATTTTATTGCTCTTTTATCAGGTATACAGATTTTATTGGTGCTTTGCCTAGTACTGCATCAAGAACTGATCATCTCACGTGTCTTCTAATATCACAATCCTAAAATATAGTGGTGATAATTGTTTTACAACTATTGAATCCTGGATTTTAAGGTTTTGGCACTGGTGACATATATGGTAAATATTGGTGGTAGCTGGCCTACATTGCACATAGATATACTTTTACACCACCAATATTTTGGAAGTTCTCATGTTTTATTATTTCCACGAGTCCAAAGAAAATAAGCACTGCATGTTATTTACCTCTACAGCAAAGGTAGTATACGTTTGGGGAGAACAAATATATAATTTATTGTAGAAAAATAAGTTCTCATAAAAAAATGTAGTACAAATATGTTTACATGTCAAACTTCTACTATAATCTTCAGCAACTATACTTTTACTTTATTTTTTTAGGTGTATGGACCTTAATTTCAACAAGTTTTTATATTAAGACACAACCTTTCCCCTTTCACAGCCAACACGCCTGCCATGACATCACTATGTCCAGCAATGAACTTGGTAGCTGAGTGCATTACAATGTCTGTTGAAAAGCAAAGATCCAATAATAAATACCTCAAATATTAAGTGAGAATGTTTTTAATATATTGTTGCATTACAGCATATAATTGGCAAAACCTGCTCCAAGTTCAAGGGGTTGTGACAACACAGGAGACATAATGCTGTTATCCACCAAAACAAGAGCTCCATGACTATGAGCTATCTCTGCTATTCTCTGGAAACAATAGAAGTCATTTACTCATTTTCTAGAAATTAGCACCTTTCTGCAACTTTTATTTTAGCATTAGCCACTTCTATTCACACCAAGTTTAAAATAGCAGTTAGAAACATTTCCCCTAACCTTCTACTCCATAATATAAGTATTCATTACATTTTTGTAGGCAGAGACATAAAAATGTATACAAGAGAACACAAATCAGATTTTTATTAGTTTTATCAAATAAAAGAGACCTATAAATGCGACCAGGCAGCCCTATGAGAGTTTCATATATCTGGAAGACACCAATAATACGGATGGGGTGCATTTGGCGGATATATAGTAGTAACTATTAACAAATTTAACTAGTGGTCAAACAAATTCCATGCTTATCTATGTGGTCCACCCTGTCACAGACTTACAGTGCTAGTAAAAATTTGTTGGGGAAAGTCAGAATGTGTTACTACAAAGCAAAAAACATAATGAATATAATAAAAACTGGATGTCTCAGAACTAGATAGGCAGCAGCGTAACAAATGTCATAGCAACACAGTTTAGTGTGCAAAACTTGTTACATATATTATAGCAGTGATACTAGTAATTTCCTAAAATTTATAGTTTCCTTCTGGGCAAAAGGTCACTTTGCCTATTGTACTATTTAAAAATTTCCACTTAACCTACTGTAGTATCGAAGAGGTCATTGTACTTTCCTTTTTTTCTCTTTTCCCCATCGCCGTCTGTTGAAAAATAAATCCGTATGTTTGACTAACGGAGTGCTGAGGTGGCGTCCTAGTCAGCAGTCCACGTTGCACATCAACTGTATTGCTTTAAATCCCAAATAAAACCCAAAATTAAACCACTAAATAAATCCTAATTAAACCCAAAATAAAACCTAATCTAATTATAACCCACCCCTAAATATTTTTTCAAGAACATGATGAATGTTCTTCATCTCTCCCCAGAATCCCCCAAATCGATCCCAGCTATGTTTCTCTCTTTTTCTCGTGAACTCTCTCGATGCTTCTCTCTCTCCTACAACATCTCTCACAATTTCTCTCCCTAGAACCTCTCGTGAACGGAACGGCGGAGGGCGATGGGCTGCTGTGATGTTAGCAGGTGTTGGTGGTTGAATGGGTCGACCGGAACGGAGGTGTGAAGGGGACGGGTTGAAGGGGATGGGTTGAAGGAGAATAAAGAGTGGCGGTTTATGGTGGTGGGTGTTTGTGCAGGAGGACAGAGGAGATCGTGTGGGTGAGACAGAATTGGTGGTGAATTGTGCAATTGGGACCGTGGCGAGGTGGAGTGAAAGATTGGGATTAATGGAGGAAGTCGAGTGGTGTGAAGGTGGGAGGTGAAAGGCGAGGAAGTGTGAAATGGCGAGGTGGAATGAAAGATTGGGATTAAAGGAGAGAAGGTGGGAATGGTGGTTGTTGGTGAAAGTGGTGGCAGACGAGGTGGGTTATGAAGGGAGAGGGGAGAGGCTGTTGGGCGGTGGAGGTGGTGTGATGTTGGTGAACGGAGGTGGTTTGAATGAAAGGTATTGTGAGGGTGTTGAATGAAGGAGAAGAGTGGAGCAGAGGCGGTTGAGAGGTGTACGGAGGCGGTGGCTGGGTTGGTGAAGGACGGAAAAAGGAAGGAGGTGATAGAAAGGGAGGTGGTGAAGATGAACGGGGATGGCTGTTGTTGAAGAAAGGAGGTGGATGGTTTGGTTGTGAATGGAGGAATGAAGTTGGTGAAGACTGTAGGAGAAGATGGGTGGAGGACTGTTGGTCGGAAAATGAAGGGAATAGAGTGGCGATGGGTTCTGGGCTCCCTTGCCGGAATCTGGAAAAACTATGAATGTTCTTCGTCTTTTATTTCCCTATTTTGTTCTGTATTAATCAACTGGGTTTGATCTGTTGTGGTATTATTGTGGTAAAAAAAGTTATGATTTTAACCTTTATCTTTTTACCATGGCTGTTAGTTCTAAAAAGAAAGTTAATTTTTATAATTTTTTAAAGTTTTTATGATTTTTAAAGTTTTTAATAATTTTTTATTAAAAAAATTATGGTTGTGCTGATGTGGCGTCCACGTGGCAGGCTGACAGTGCATCACAGTCAGCATTTTAACAGTCAAACTGACGGAGCCAATTCTTGACTGACGGCGATGGGGAAAAAAGAAAAAAAGGAAAGTACAATGACCTCTTCGATACTACAGTAGGTTAAGTGGAAATTTTTAAATAGTACAGTAGGCAAAGTGACCTTTTGCCCGTTTCCTTCTTAGTCACTATGTAAGGCTATGTAAGGATCTCTTATTCTAGTGTTTGATTAATATCTGGTTTGGTTACACTACTGACACAAAACACTTTTATAGCATTGTGGTGCAGCTATAAAATATATCAATATTCCCAAATTTCTAAAAACTTATGCAAGTACATGCATATGCTTGTGGTAGTCTGTGTAAACAATTTCCATTATACCCGATCTGATAATCATTAAAACTTAGCCATCACGATCTGTAGCTACTGGTTAGCATGACTTACACGAATATCAGAAATTTGCTGCCGAGGGTTAGTTGGACTCTCAAGCCAGACAAGTTTTGTCCAAGGTCCAATTGCAGATGCAACCTCATCCAAATCAGTAGTGTTCACTCGTCTACAAAAAACCCACAATTTTACATTTTAAGGCATGTCCAAATTTTGAAATGAATATCACTGCAAAACATACATCATAAGGCATGTCCAAATTCAGAAATGAACAGAGTATAACAGAGCAGCACTCTCTAACCAAAAGAATTTACTAACTTGACAACAGCTCCAGTCTTTGGGATGACTTGTGATAACAATCGATCAGAGCCACCATACAGGTCATCTCCGGCAACAATTTCTTCACCTAAAACGAAGACTTTGCTCAACATTTTCAAACATATAAAATAGTGTCGCGAGAATACAATAAACACCACCACTCGTGCATGAAGCCTTTAGGGGTTAATTAGATATACTAGCTTATAGCCCGTACAAAGCACGGGTTACTTTTAATTTTTTTATAATTTGCTTATAGTGTAATATTATATAAATATTAATTTTAATATGTTGTTGGGAGGATTAGAACCTTAAATCTTTGTATATAACAACTTTTAATATTAAATATAAATTAATATTTTGTTCGCAAGAATCGAACCTTAGACCTCTATATATAACAATTTTTAGTATTGTTGTATCTAATGGTCATCATCTATTTGAGTTGAAGATCTAACGGTTGTTAATGAAAGGGATAACCAAAACCAAACTACAAATTATACCCCTTTCACTTATTATAGTATACAGTAGATACAGTAGATAGATAGTATAGATGAGAGGGTTTATTAGATTAATGAAACCCATATCTACTATAGTGAGATAAAACTCAGAAAATTTTCTAAAGGATATGTCAGGTCTACAGAAATGTAAAACAACACCTGTTCCAACAAGATGACTAACTGCAGCCAAAGCAGCCATTCCACTTGTAAAGCACAATGCTCTATCAGCTTTGTCGAGCTTTGCCAGGATGCTGAAAATAAACGGATTTTTTTTAATCAATTATGGTTCTTTGCCAACAGGTGAAGAAAAGAGGAATAATCCCTTCATATTATACGATATGGCAAAGATATTCAGACCATTCCAAAGCATCTCGGGTAGGATTTCCACTTCTTGTATAGTCATAGGGGCCATTTTCTGTGGCACTAGGCTGCATCAAAATGTAAACAATATAAATGTGTAGATATATAAGCAAAGGAGATAAAAACTAACACTTATCCAAATTTGCAATGGAGCGGACAAAATGGCACATCAGACAATCTACTACACTAACTGACCATCAAGTAGAACACGGTCGAGAAAATACCTGCTTAAAAGTGGCTGTTTGGTAGAGAGGTACACTCATAGAACCATAAGGATCAAACTTATTTTCAAAGTTCATCAACATTGTCGATATACTAGGCTCTTTGATATCTATCATAATAACAATAGTTATCAGTAATCAAAAAAACCAAAATCAAGCCAGCATAACAGTAAGAAAAACAACCTTGGTCGATTTCAGCAGAATAATCAATAAAGGCTGATGCTTTCACATCCATATCTTTATCTTTAAAGCAGTTCAGTACAAACTTCTTTGCAACTAACACAGTACTCCCGTTGTCGAAGACCGTTCTTTTACAGGCGAAAGTTGGCTGCGCATTCCCAGTCATAAAACCCTTCAAATTTGACACACATCAGAAAACAAAAAAAAACCACCACTGATTCCCAATAAAATATGAAAGGGAATTAAAGTGAGACAAATAGGATATCAAAATTGCTACTTTCCGGGCTAGCAGAAAAACCCAAATGAGCCAATCATAATTCTATCCTATCTTTATTGGGTTTTCAAATTAGGGCAAGTTCACATTTTTTTAGACCAAGATAGTACTTAAAATCAAGAATATAAACCCACATCACTCAAATAGACAAATTGTTCAATTACAATGCAACTGAGAGAAACCTAAACAGCAAAGTCAATAAATACATATCAATTAATTAAAGGGTCTTTTTTAAATCCTCAAAGCATTCATTAGCTCCTTTGTTAACACAAACACAGAGAGAGAGAGAGAGAGAGAGAGAGAGAGAGAGAGAGAGATACATGGTCTTTAAGCTGATATGGAAGAGAACTGGAGAGTGATCTGAGAGACAAAGAAGATGCAGCTGAAGTATCCATATAGTATTTATCTACTTAGGAACATATGAGTTCTTTATTTTACTTACAATCACCATTGATATCCTGGTTTATGCAGTGTTATAAAAATTGGGGTCGGATAAAGGTAAAAAATAACTGATTTTAATACCAATCTGACAGGAATACCAATATCGGGAAAATTGGCCATAAATACCATTTTCATTTTGTTACACATCTGAAATCAGGGCCATGCCTATTACGCATTCTACATCAGCATAACATGATTTATTTTTTTATTTTTTATTTACAACATCTACTTCGCATTGGAGATTTGTAGGACAGTGTATTACATGACTGTTACGCATTGGAATGTGGGTCATTGCATACGTACTTTTAAAATGCGTAATACTACTTACTACAAACACCCCACATACACATGCCATACACATACCATACTGTTAGTTACAGAGGCATGCCTGTACACATCTAATAACAAGCCTAATTGTTTGTAATGCTTTGCATTACTTACATGACCTCTTAACTGAGGGAACCTCTAGTTGTAGAGTTTCTGTTTGTATTGTACTTGTAGTAGGCATCGAATCCTAGTTGTGTAATTGTACAAATAGAGTCTAGAATAATGCTTGAAAGAAGTTCCAAGGTTCATGCCTCAAGCAAGGAGTTAAAGACTGTCAAATAATCACAGTTGGGATTTGAAGAAATGAAGAATTTGCCTAAGTACCAATTCGAGAAGTATATTTGTCTATTCGAGAAGTCCAGCATTCGAGAAGTCAGGGATTCGATATTGATAAGTGGAGTTTATATCCACTTGGAACATTCTAAATTGGCTTAAATTGATTGTCTTGGGCTCAAGTTTCTTGTAGTTTTGATGTATTTTGTTTAGTTGTGCAGATTTACAAGGATGTTGATTATGGTGGATGTTTTTGTCGTTTTTGGAGATTTAATTTATTAAAATTCGGATTTATTGGGCTGCACGCTTGAGATTCACTGTTTGGGCCATATCTTGAGTTCTATAAGTCTGTTTTCAGCCCGTAAGCAGTCTACGCGAAGATAACGAGATTCTCTATCATTCTAAGATGGTCCAGAAGCCCAATTACGTCTGGAACGGCTCTGGAAAACAGAAGAAAAGTCAGCTACGAATTTCCCTTAAAAAACAGAATCAGTTTAGGAAACGTATCTTGCAGAAATTCTATTATAATTCTGTTTTGGTATTTTCTTGCTGGGCAAGATGTCTAGAGCCTATATAAACACATCCAACCCTTGTAAATTAGATCATTAGATTATCATCATTAGGAGTAGAACTATTACATATCAATTACTTAGGTTTATTTGTATATTTTCATACTTTGTTTTTATCATGGTTTCATCAGATCCCATGATGACGAGAGGTTCGATTATGAACTAATTGTTGTCATGGGATTCTAACGGATTTATTTATGGAGCTTTAGTATCTTGATGCTTTAAAGATCTGTGTGTGATGTATATCTGATATCCTCGTATGGTTATGCTTAATTGATAGATGCGTCATGAACATCTAATTTGTTAATCTCTTGTGAAGTGAAAGTGGATCTTGAGATTTAGAACTTGCCATGCTAGCATAGGTTCATAATTGTTTATCAATATGGTTGTGGTACGAGATGAGAATACTTGTATTGCCCTATGTGATTATTATGGATAACTTGCTCTTCAACCGTTATGTTTTCAAATTCTATAGACATATAGGGTCTAAGCATAATTGGTGTCTATTCATCTTCTATCTCTTTTGTGGATGTATGTTTAGTTTGGTATACGTATACTGAGAAGTAGCGTGTACTTATTTCGTGTTATCCGATCAGATATCATAACCATTGCATATAGTGATTAAAGGCGTCAGATCTAAGCAAAGTATTTAATGAAGTTAGGATTCCATGGTTTTTCTTGCAGACGTAATTAGATTTTAATTCTTGTTAGTTAGTTAATTCTTAGTTTTGTTAATTTGTGTCTTAGTTAATTTAGTTTAATAAACCCAAAATTGTTATTGTCTTAGCAGTGCATAATAACCATACATTGTTGCATAGGCATATTTACTGAATAGAACCATAACTTGCTCCCTGTGGGAACGAATTTGGACTTAACCTTATATATTACTTGTGACCACGTACGCTTGCGTGATTTTGCATAACAAGTTTTTGGCGCCGCTGCCGGGGATCATTGGTGTTTTATTTTTGGTTTATGTGCTTGTCAATAGTGGTCGTTAGAGTTCACTGACTCAGATTTCTTTTTCTCATCTATTCTTGTAGTTAGTTGGTGTTTCAGGTACTTGTCAGAGAGCATTGACGTTGAAGATGGATTTTCTATCTTACTATGGAGTTCAGCAGGTGGCTAGTGTTTGCGAGCTATGTGCGGGCGCACATGAGACGTATCAGTGCTGGAGCAACCAAGGTGGTATTCAACAGCCTCAGCAATGTGAGCAGTATTTGGGTGTTCATGATCCATCGCAATATTGTTACTACGGAGGAGTTGATCCATATGTCAGTTATGAGGAGCAACCATATTTTCAATACTATCCTCAACAGTACCAGCAAGATGTTCCAGATATGTCATATGTCTTTGGTAGTGAAGAGTTTCAACATCAGCAACCTACTCCTACTTATCAATCAGATGATGATTTGAAGGAGATTAGGGAGGAGATTAGGATGCTTGCAGAGAATAATGAGAAGCTTGTCAAATCTATGGGGACATTAGCTGCTTAAGTTTTGAGAGTTTTGGAACAAGAGAATCAGCAATTCATACCAGAAGCAATTCCAGAAAATAACGGTGACTTGGAGCAAGGTACTGCATGCTTAATTGAAGAAGACAAATTCCAAGAGGAGGAGAGTGTTCATAAGCCATGTGAGGAATTTGATCAAGCTAGTGAGGTGGATGATTTGGAAAGGGCACTATTTGAGACAGACACTGATGAGCTACGCAAATTTCAAGAATTGTTTTGTGTGAACCTAGAAGACACTGTTGGGCTACAGAAATTTCAAGAATTGGTATGTGCGAACCAAGAGGTTGATGATCATGAGAAAGATGCAGGTCTTCTACTTGTCTCAGAATTTAAAGATGGAGGTAGCGCATTAGAGCCAATGGAGGAAGTTCTCTTTGAGGAACCAAAGGCTTCAGAAACTTACATTTACCCTCCTCCATTATATTCAAGCGAAACCCGCGAATGTGTGTTGTTCTACAAATTGTCAGATTTTGGGTCAACAGATGAAGGCATGGGAAGAGGACATGGTTGTTACCTGAATAGGCCAAGCGAGGAGAAAGGGCAGAAAGTGTGCCGCCGAGATGATGATGAAGTATTGCGAAGAGAGGACCAGGCGAACTATTATCATCCTTAATGGAGGCTTGGAAGTAGCGTCAAGCTATTGACGTTAAAGAAGCGCTTCGTGGGAGGCAACCCATGCATTAGTGTAGGAAGAGGAAAAAAAATTTGAGTGTTGTGTGAAAAAAAAAAAAAAAAAAAAATCGAATTTTTGGTGTGTCACGCAGGAGCAACCTGCGTTACAGGGCAATTTGCGCGCCTGTTGCGCAAGTTGCGCCTGCGCAACTGGAAAGGAGGCAGGCTGCCCCGCTGTGGCGCAGCTTGCATTGGCGTGTCTGTAATAGGGGCAGCTTGCGTTCAACACGCGCAGTCAGCGCGTTGTCCAGGAGGAGATCACAGTTTTTTCAGCTTGTTCCTGTTGTGTTGTCCGAGTGTGTTGATGTGTATTATATATATAAAAAAAAAAAATCTTTCTCACCCCCATTCTTTTTATACCCCCATTCTAAACCTATTCTAATCCTATTTCTATTCCAAAAACCCCCATCTTTTCTCCAAAAATTCTAAACCTTTTTCTATTCTAATTTTATTCTTATTATTATTATTATTTATTATTATTATTATTATTATTTATTATTATTATAGTTATTATTTATTATTATTATTATTATTATTATTATTTTCTTTATTATTATATTTATTATTATTATTATTTGTTATTATTATTATTATTATTTTATATACACACCTAAACATACAAATCCAATTCCTCTTCTATTTTATTTAAATCTCTAAATATTCAATTCTAAAGAGGAATTAATTGCAAGTTCACCTCTTTGATTCGTATTGGGTAAATCTTTTTCTCTAATCTTATTTTTATTACGAATTTGTGTTCTTGTCAATTGTGGGTTTTGTAGTATTCAGGCAAGGTGGCCAGTCTATGGAGCTCGTGCGCACTATCCTCCACCAGATTCATCCGAGGAGGGTGACTACTTCGGTATTCAGGTATGTTTTCTGCTATCCCTTGTATTTACTTCCATTCAATGAGGACATTGAATATTTTAAGTTTGGGGGTGGTTTGAGGGTTTAGTAGTTGTTGTTGTATTATTTGTTCATGTAGGATTTCATATTTTGCATATTAGTAGTAGTAATTTATGCATATATGTTCGTGTTATCTACGTTTGTTTCATTTAGGACATTCTGTTTTTTTATGTTCGTATATCATGTGAGTTCATAATAGTTTGCATTTGCACCCATGCTTGATAGGAATTTTGTGTTGTTGACGCTTTTGTTTGAGAAGTGATATGCTTTGTTCTTGTGCACACACATACACTAGTAAGTTGAAGCTAGTAGACTTATTGAATGTTGTAAGTGATTAGAAGGACATGAATATGTGCAAGATGATTTAGTTTGCATGCTTTGAATACAAGTTGGTGCGTTAGAGAGATGTTGCTTGGGATTGAGTATGTTTTTCCACCAAGTGAGTTTTTGAGCCTTATTGCATATTTTTTTTTTGCAATTTATTCGTTTGCTTGAGTGTCCACGGATTGTTTGCATTGCTAGCAGTTGTTTGAGGTCTTTCTTGAAACGCATGACATTATTTGACGATTAAAATGATAAAGGCATTTAGGATTAACCGCATATTTTCCCATATTACCATACCATGTTTACATGATCAATTAGTTAACCCGTTGAGCTTAATCCTATTTTTTCGGTGACATACCACATTACTTGCCTAGACCTTTTTCTTGTATTGGCCTTACATTAATTTGAACCCACATTGTCAAAGGCTAGTAGAGTGCTTAAGGGAGTAATAAGGTGTGTAAGGAGGGGTTTATTGTTGGTCATACTTTTGGGGAAAAATATTGAATATTGGGTTTGGTTGTCTACTTGTTAGTCGACATATGTAATAAAATTGTGGGATCATTGTTATTGTTTATATTATTGTTTGTGTTCTATTTAGCTCTCGGGAAAAAAAAAGAAAAAAAAAAGAAAAAAAAAGAAAAAAAAAGAAAAAAAATAAAGAAAAAAAAAATATATATTATGAGAGCATGTTTGTATTTGTTGCGATCCTATTTCAGTCGTCTAGTTGAGTGTTTGTGATAGTAAAATTATGTGGGGGGGGGGGAAATATGGTGTTGTGTATGATTTATTATGGTGCTTACTAGCTTTTGACACTTCACCTGTTTTGGCTTATTTGACATACCTTGTCCCTAGCCCCGTTACAACCCAATTAAAGACCTTTTGATTATCGTCATTGATGTATGTTGTGTTAAGAGTTAGATTGATACCAAATGTCAAGCGTGTTTATGATTTTGTTGGAATTGAGTGATACACTTACCCTTGTTCTTGAGTGAATATTCTTTTATGAGTGGATTGTGAGTGTTTGCTTGTTTTTGCGTATGAGATCCCGAGTGTTGTCTCAAAGATGTGCTCTTGTAGGCTTAGCATGTTTACTAACTTATTCTTACACTTGACATGGACTTCTGAGAACTTATGCATGTTCATTGAGTAGACTATGTGAATACTTGCACTTTCGACACCAAGACATTGCGTATTTACTTTGATTCTTAAGTTGATATGGCATAAGAGGATTTGAAGGTATGGTAGGATATTAGTACTAGATTATTTGCATTTTCATATTAGTTGCATTCATGCATCGCATTGCATTAGGTTACATGGATTTTGTGGGTACATTCGCTATAGGCCCTCACGAGACCTTACTCGTCCACTAGGGCTGCCTAGGGGTTTAAAGGGCTTGTTGCATATGCCAAATGCAACCGTGATCACCTACGGAAGTGGTACTAGTTAGTTAGTTAGTTGTAATTGTTTATGCTTGAGGACAAGCATCGGTTTAAGTTTGGGGGTGTGATAAGTGGAGTTTATATCCACTTGGAACATTCTAAATTGGCTTAAATTGATTGTCTTGGGCTCAAGTTTCTTGTAGTTTTGATGTATTTTGTTTAGTTGTGCAGATTTACAAGGATGTTGATTATGGTGGATGTTTTTGTCGTTTTTGGAGATTTAATTTATTAAAATTCGGATTTATTGGGCTGCACGCTTGAGATTCACTGTTTGGGCCATATCTTGAGTTCTATAAGTCTGTTTTCAGCCCGTAAGCAGTCCACGCGAAGATAACGAGATTCTCTATCATTCTAAGATGGTCCAGAAGCCCAATTACGTCTGGAACGGCTCTGGAAAACAGAAGAAAAGTCAGCTACGAATTTCCCTTAAAAAACAGAATCAGTTTAGGAAACGTATCTTGCAGAAATTCTATTATAATTCTGTTTTGGTATTTTCTTGCTGGGCAAGATGTCTAGAGCCTATATAAACACATCCAACCCTTGTAAATTAGATCATTAGATTATCATCATTAGGAGTAGAACTATTACATATCAATTACTTAGGTTTATTTGTATATTTTCATACTTTGTTTTTATCATGGTTTCATCAGATCCCATGATGACGAGAGGTTCGATTATGAACTAATTGTTGTCATGGGATTCTAACGGATTTATTTATGGAGCTTTAGTATCTTGATGCTTTAAAGATCTGTGTGTGATGTATATCTGATATCCTCGTATGGTTATGCTTAATTGATAGATGCGTCATGAACATCTAATTTGTTAATCTCTTGTGAAGTGAAAGTGGATCTTGAGATTTAGAACTTGCCATGCTAGCATAGGTTCATAATTGTTTATCAATATGGTTGTAGTACGAGATGAGAATACTTGTATTGCCCTATGTGATTATTATGGATAACTTGCTCTTCAACCGTTATGTTTTCAAATTCTATAGACATATAGGGTCTAAGCATAATTGGTGTCTATTCATCTTCTATCTCTTTTGTGGATGTATGTTTAGTTTGGTATACGTATACTGAGAAGTAGCGTGTACTTATTTCGTGTTATCCGATCAGATATCATAACCATTGCATATAGTGATTAAAGGCGTCAGATCTAAGCAAAGTATTTAATGAAGTTAGGATTCCATGGTTTTTCTTGCAGACGTAATTAGATTTTAATTCTTGTTAGTTAGTTAATTCTTAGTTTTGTTAATTTGTGTCTTAGTTAATTTAGTTTAATAAACCCAAAATTGTTATTGTCTTAGCAGTGCATAATAACCATACATTGTTGCATAGGCATATTTACTGAATAGAACCATAACTTGCTCCCTGTGGGAACGAATTTGGACTTAACCTTATATATTACTTGTGACCACGTACGCTTGCGTGATTTTGCATAACAGATATCTCAAGACACTATTCGATATCTCTGAATACACTGTTCGATATATCATTCGATATCTCAGGGATTCGATATGTCTACTACTCTATTCGAGAACTCAAGAAGTCAACAAGTCAAGATGGTATTCGAGTTCTCAAAGAGTCAACAAGTCAAAGTTCCATTCGATATCTCAAGGACTCAGAAAGCTATTCGACAACTCGAGGATTCGATAAGTCAAATGTTCTATTCGACAACTCAAGGAATCCTGATGGAAAAGAGCTATTCGAGAAGTGGTTCGATATGTCATTATAACAGTATTCGAGAACTCAGAGTTATCGATCAAGTCAATTCTAGTTCTCGAATCACTTACTTAGTCACTTCTCGAATACATTCTTGGAGACAAAATACTGAAGAAATTGTACAAGTCAGAAACCTGCAACAAGCCAATGCACTTTATGGACCACAATCTGTAACGTGCTCTGGAAAGCCTACAAGGAAGCTTGGAGAGATATAGAAGAGACAAGGAGCTAAAGAAGTGGATCTAAACAGGCTTTGCAAAGTCAAATCTGTAACCGTTTGGACACTTACTCAAAAAGGATAGACAGACTAGAAAGTAATTTGTTTAGCTACCTTATTTGCAGTAAGTAGGTTGTATCCATGTTCTATAAGGACACAGCCTCACTTCATAACTTAGTAACTTTTTGTGAGTCAAGTTTTTCATACACTGTAAGCCATATCTCTCTGAGAAAAACGAAGCTGAGAATACTACCATTTGTATTCACAGATTGTAGCAACCTTTATCTAATAATACATTAGATTAAAGTGATATTGTGTCTTGTGTTGTTTATTTATCCGCACCTTCACTTCTACACACACATGCACTTATCTGCTACATAGACTCAATCAAAGAAAAGTTCAAGAATCCATTCACCCCCCCCCTCTGTATTCTTTTACCGTATTCAATACTCAACAAGTGGTATCAGAGCGGGCTGTTTATTCAAAAACAGAGAAACGATCATGAGTTCGAATACACCAAAGACTACAGGAACGGTGAAGGTCCCTAAGTTTGATAAAGAAAACTTCAACCTCTGGAAGATAAAGATGATGTTGTTCATTAAAGCCTCTCATCCCTTGTATCCTGAGATTCTCAAGAATGGTCCTTTTGTTCCACAACAAGAGATACCAGAGAAGACTGTTGGAACCATAACTATCCCAAGAACTTATGAGGCCAAGGATCCATCAAAGTGGACAGAGTCAGAAAGGGAGAAGGTTGCTCTTGACAGCCACCTCATGTTGCTTATCATTGATTCCATGGACATGTCAATGTTTGCAAACATTGCATCATGCACGTCTGCTAAAGAGATGTGGGATCACATTGAGGTGTTGTGTGAAGGGACTGATGAGGTTAAGGAAAACAGGAAACAGATACTGGTCACACAGTATGAAGCTTTCATGGCACAGCCCAAGGAAAGCATCACTGAAATGTTTGAAAGGTTTCACAAGCTAGTTACTGAGTTGCAGATGAATGGAAAGGTTTACAGCACCAAGGAGTTAAATATGAAATTTCTGTTGTCTTCACCAAATCATCTGGAGCAAAGAGTCATTTCTCTAAGAGAGAGAGATTTGAACAAAGTCACCTATGATGTGCTCTATGGAGTCCTAAAGACTCATGAACTTGAGTTGCTTCAGAAAAGGGCTATCCAAGCCAACCAAGGTAGGATGATAAACACATCATGTGCCTTGATTGTCAACAAATCCATCCTGGACCTAGAAGCATCTACAAGCCAACTAAGGATAGAGGAGGTGGCAGATGATGAAGAAACTGAAGCTGGGGTGAGTGAACCTGTTGAGGAAAAGGAGGAAGAAGAAGAAGAGTTTTACACTCTGGAAGAACTTGATGGGATGGAAAATACCTCATATGCCTTCATGGCCAGAAAATTTCCAAACATCAGATTTAAAAGAAATCAACCCTTCAAACCCAAAACTCAAAACCATTCAGCCAACAAGAACAAGGCACCTGTGAAGCCAAACAGAAATAAGTTCAAAACCGGTTATGTGGATAGGTCATCTGTAAGGTGTTATAGATGCAATGACCTAGGGCATTTTGCCAGTGAATTCAAGAAGCCTAAAAAGAAGGATAGAGATTATCTTGAGCTAGAAGCTAAGTATGAGGCCCTTCTGAAAAAGCAGACACATGGTAAGGCCTACATAGCTGAAGGGAAGTGTTGGGATGATTCTGAGAGTGATGAAGAGGAACAAGAATTCTGCAACTATGCCTTGATGGCCAACTCCAAGGATGACTCATCTTCATCTGATTCTCAGGTACCATCTCTCACTACTATAGACATGTCTGTTTCTGAATACAAATGCATGATTGAACAATTATCTGTTGAAATGTTTAATATTCATACTAGTATGACTGCTGCTAATGAGGAGATTGCTAAACTGTCTACTAGAAATGAAGTATTAACCAAAAAGAATGAGGAACTTGAGCTAACTACTATGCAAGTAGAAAACCTTAAGAAAGAAGTTGAATATTTGAAGAACAAGGTTCTATGTGCTAGTCAAGTAGAGAAGGCTCTTAGGGATGAATTAGCTGAGAATGAATTCAAACTTAAAACTTTCAAGAAATCATCTGGTTTAGTGCAATCCTACTGTGAGAAAATTGAAGCTAAACCCAAAGCAGCTATTGGACTTGACTATGACTCTCTCAAACAAAGGAAAGGCTATGCTGTCATTGAAGAGGACACAGCTGTTCATGAGAAAGTGCCTCACATTTTGAGAAAAACTGAAAATCCAATTTTTAAGGAATCAACATTTGAAATTGATGAGGATGCCTTACTCATCAAGCAAATGTTGAATGATGAGGATGAGGCACAATCTAGTGAACAGCAAGCATCCTCTAAGGGTGAGAGTGTCAAGTCAAAGACCAAGAAGCCAGTAGTTGATAGGCCAAGACCTAAGAAGTTTGTTAAGTTTGTCTCAGCTGGGAAGAGTGAATCAGAAAAGGAAGTGACTAAAAAGAAACAGAACAGAAATGGCAAGTTAGGGATTAACAAGGATAACAACTATGCTTATATGCCTAATGCCCCTAGGAAAACTTGTCAGAACTGTTTCAGTACCAATCATCTAACTCATGCATGCAAGAAACCTGTTGGTAGTGTGTCTAAACCTTTCTATGATTGTTCTGTGCCTCTAAGTCATAGAGATGCACCTTTCTGTGATAAATTTGACTGTATGCCATGCAATATGAATGTTATGACTAGTTGTTTTAATTTAAGAAGGCAGTTCATTGATGGTTGTATCAGTCACAATTCCCACACACACTACACAAGGTCAAAGTCTTCAAGTCCTCCTAAAGCTAGGAAGGTACCTTTGTCACCTAAGTCTGAAACCTCAGGTTCTAAGACTTCCAACAGTGACAAGAAGACTAACACTAAGAAAGTTGACAAACATGTTGTTTATGATAAAACTGTCTCTAAGTCACATGGACCCAAACTTGTTTGGGTACCAAAGGAAAAGTAATACCTTTGTGTTTGCAGGGCAAAGAAAGTGAAAAGAAGGTCATGTGGATTTTGGACAGTGGATGCTCAAATCATATGACTGGTGATATGGCCCTGCTATCACAGTATGAGGAAAAGGCTGGCCCAATGGTTGCTTTTGGAGATGACAGCATGGGTAACACATTGGGATATGGCAAGCTGAAAGTTGGAAATGTCATCATTGAAGATGTAGCACTAGTCAAGGGGCTCAAGCATAATCTGTTAAGTGTTGGTCAGTTTACTGATAGAGGATTCAAAGTGAATTTTGACAAAGATGAATGTTTGATCACCCACAAGAAGACTGGTGATTTTGCTCTATCTGGAGTAAGGAAGGGAAGCCTGTTTGTAGCCAATATGGACTCTGCAAACAAGGACAAAATTTGTTGCTTTTACTCAAAAGCATCAAATGAAGATTGTTGGCTGTGGCACAAGAAACTATCACACCTGAACTTCAAGGCCATTAATTCTCTAGTCAAAAGAGAGTTAGTGAGAGGCATGCCCACACTTGAATTCTGCCAAGAAGGAGTGTGTGAGGCTTGTCAAAAAGGAAAAATGAAGAGATCAAGCCACAAGTCAAAGACAGTGACATCTGTAACCAAGCCACTACAACTCATCCATATGGATTTGTTTGGGCCTGTCAACATAATGTCACTTGGAAGAAAGAAGTATGCCCTGGTAATGGTTGATGATTTTTCAAGGTATACATGGGTGGAATTTCTGGCATCAAAAGATGAGACTCCACAAGTAATTATTGAGCATATAAAGAAAGTTGACAAGGAAGCAAAGGCAAACGATGCAAGTGTGATTGCACTGAGGAGTGATAATGGAACAGAGTTCAGAAATGCCACACTTGAAGCATTCTGCAAAGAGAATGGCATTTCTCAGCAATTCTCAGCTCCAAGGACTCCACAACAAAATGGAGTTGTTGAGAGAAAGAATAGAACTCTAATTGAGGCTGCTAGAACAATGTTACATGATGCAAAAATGCCTACATGTTTTTGGGCTGAGGCTGTGAGCACTGCATGCTATATTCAGAACAGGACCCTCATCAACAAAAACACTGGAAAGACACCTTACAACTTGATGACTGGAAAGAAGCCTACACTAAAGTATGTTCATACTTTTGGAAGCAAATGCTTTGTACTCAAGGATAATTCTGAATATGTTGGAAAGTTTGATGCAAAAGCATTTGAAGGAATTTTTCTTGGCTATTCTATGGAAAGAATTGCATACAAGGTTTATGTCATCAGTCAAAAGAAAGTTATGGAAAGCACAGATGTAACATTTGATGACAGCAAACTACCTGGACTAGAAGAAGCCAATGATGAAGACAGAGATCCATTGAAGTTTGATAATCTAGATGATTCTGATGAAGAGACTGAAACTAGAGTTGAAACTCAAGTTCAACATTCTCAAGTGAATAATGATACAAGAGAAGAATTTGTGCCAATCAATAGTGGAGAAACAAGCATCCAAGACACACCTGTGAGTAATGGTAACTTCACAGGGGGAGGAAATGAGGATGACCATGATGTGGATGATGAAGCAACATCAAGAATGAGAAATCAGGCTGAACACTCGAGGAAATGGGATAGATCACACACTGCAGAGCAAATCATTGGAGATCCTAATGCAGGAGTAAGGACTAGGAGAGCAACTCAAAATGAGTGCCTCTATGGATGTTTTCTATCACAAGTTGAGCCTAAGAAACTTGATGATGCATTGTTGGATCCAGATTGGATTATTGCCATGCAAGAGGAGCTGAATCAATTTGAAAGGAACAAAGTATGGGAACTTGTGCCTGCACCAAAGAATAGAACCATTGTTGGAACAAAATGGGTTCTGAAGAATAAGATGGATGAAGATGGTGTAATAATAAGAAACAAAGCAAGGCTGGTTGCAAAAGGATACTCTCAACAGGAAGGCATTGATTATGATGAGACATTTGCCCCTGTTGCTAGATTGGAAGCCATTAGAATATTCTTGGCATTTGCTGCTCATTCAAACTTTAAAGTTTATCAAATGGATGTCAAGAGTGCATTTCTAAATGGAGAGTTGGAAGAAGAGGTTTATGTGCAACAACCACCTGGCTTTGAGGATCCACATTTCCCAGAATTTGTCTACAGATTGCTTAAGGCATTGTATGGACTTAAGCAAGCTCCAAGAGCATGGTATGATACTTTATCACAATTCCTTCTTGAACATCAATTCACTAGAGGCACATTGGACAAGACACTGTTTTACAAGAAGCATGGTGATGATATGATCCTAGTTTAAATCTATGTGGATGATATCATTTTTGGTTCTACAAATGAGAAACTGTGTGAGAAATTCTCTAAACTCATGCAGAGCAGATATGAGATGAGTATGTGTTCGCACTTATTCACGCAAGAGAACGTGGTCAACAAGTAATATAGAGTAAATAGGATTCGTTCCCACAGAGACTCAAATTGTTCGTTATGTTAACTTATGCACCAGCTTATGATTTACACTCACTGCTAAGACAATCACAATTTTGGTTTGATTTAACTATTGTTTAATTACCAACTAAGCCAATTACGAGAAAATAACTTAACTTTAACCTTATAATAAACAAACATGGGATTTCAATTTCAATTACTACTTCATCTAGAATCTTATGCCCTTTAGCCTAGCATGTGACCGAGTTGATTACTGATTAGATGCACTAAACTGATACATACCAACTTTCGTTGTGCATATACCATCCTACTGATCATCCACAATTGATAGAAGTCAAGTAGTCACCAAATATGTGTAGTCCCTATATGTCTATAGCAATTGAACACATACCGGTTGAGAATCAAGCACCCATTAAACCACATAGTCGATGCAAGACGGTTAGAATTACATCACAAATTAATACATGCTCTTCACATGCAAAAACCTATGCTAGCATGAATTGTTCTAAACCCTAGATCCACTTTCGCATTCACTAGGATTAAACAAACAATTACAAGTGTTCGCGACGCACTTATAACGAATAAGCATAAACATACTAGGCAATCAATACATTCAATCACACACCAAGGCATAATTAACACTCAATAACTAGAATCCATAGCAAAATCCATTAAAACCCCATGATAACGAATTAGCCCATAATTGACCTAATTGTCATCATGGTTCTTTGGAAAACATAATTCTGAAATCAACAAGTAAAAATAGAGAAGAAGTAATAAGGTTTAGAATTAATTCCCCACAATAGAAGAATACAAAGGTTTCAAGAATAATCCTTGCTTGTCACTAGCTCGGAGGAATTCCTTCTCCTTTTCTCTCTTCCCAAGAACTAGGTTATATTACGTAACGTGTGTATATTATGATTACAAGGGTTGGATGTTGATATAGGCTTTTTCCTAGAATACTTTTCCAACAAGAAAAGACCTAAAAATACAATTTAATTCGAAACAGGATAGAATTCAGCAATTTCCAGCGAGTTCGGGCGCACCCTGCGCGGTAGCAGCGCAGTCTGCGCGGCTAGCTCCTGTTCAGAATTATAGAAAATTTCCCAGGCTTCGCGTGGACAGCTTATGGGCCTCAAACGGACTTGTAGAACTCCAGATATGGCCAAAACAGTGAAGACTGCGCAACCTACCCGGAAATCCGAATTTTCCACAATTTGCTCATTTCTCCTCCGTTTTCTCTTCTGATTCTTTTACCACTTCCCGTTCTTCAATTCTTGACTTATGAATCCTCATGGTAGCTTAGGGAAATACACCATCCTTAATTCCTATGCTCGAATTCAACTCCAAAATTGACGAAAACATCAACCTTAATCGATATTTCATGAACCTGCACAACTAAACAAAAACACATCAAAACTACAACAAACTTGAGTCCAAGACAATCAATTTAAACCGATATAGAACGCTCCAAGTGGATATAAAATCCACTTATCACACCCCCAAACTTAAACCGATGCTTGTCCTCAAGCATAACAATTAAAAACTAACTAACTAACTAGTACCACTTCCGTAGGTGATCACGGTTGCATTTGGCATATGCAACAAGCCCTTTAAACCCCTAGGCAGCCCTAGTGGATGAGTAAGGTCTCGTGAGGGCCTATAGCGAATGTACCCACAAAATCCATTTAACCTAATGCAATGCATGAATGCAACTAATATGAAAAAAATGCAAAGACCCCCTTCAAACTCACCAAAACCAACTAACAAGCAAATATCTCGACGAATGCAACAAATCCAAGCAGAGCTCGATTAAGTCCCCGTATACTAACAATACATGAACAGAAACGTGCGTGTGTGCAATGCTCATCAGAAATACCCCCAGAACTAGGTCAAAAATCATACATGCTTTCCGTCAAGACAATCACAGGTTTATAACTAGAATAGACTGTAGACACTCCATAACCTAGGAACACCTCCACCCTCATCCAAGGTAGACAGAAACTCATGCTTTATTACTATACTACGACACTACATATACAATACGCATGCTTATTTAACCGTGCAATAAATGAGACCCCAAAAGGCTTATACAATAATACCCATGTAGCGAGTGTTGGGTCAGTGGATCCCAGACTATAAAGCCTTAGGTCACTAGGACTAAGTCCCCTCAGACTTAATTACTCGAGTATTAAAGAGCTCATTCTGGTTAATTTTGCATTAACAAACAACACTTGACTTTTTTTTTCTTTTTTTTTCCTTTTTTTTTCATTTTTTTTTTCGCAATCTGGAATGAGCCTTTCTCATTTCCAACCCTAGACTACTCATATAAATATGAGCTGGCTACTAGCCATTTGACGCCTAGCCTTTATTGACAAATATTAACAACTAGCATGAAAATTCCTGGTTTCCCCCAAACTTAGACTTTAATGTTCCTACGCTATAAAGGGAATAACGAAAATTCTAAATATAAACAAGTGATTAAATCTCAAAACATCCCACAGGCATAACCCTAACCTAGCCCAACAGCACCCCAATGAGACTGTGTAATAAATTTTGTTCCCGTAACATGCAAGTCAATTTCATAGAAACTATAAATCAGCCCTCTACTCATCATCATCACACCCAAATCAACATCCACCTATCAATCAGAATCAGCTCGTCCTAAGGGATCATGAAATATGCATGCCATGAAAATGCAACTAAATGAAAACTCACATGGTATACGAAAATAAAACAAAATGTCCTATATGAACAAACGAAGATAATACGAACATAACAATCATGCATGAACTATCACTACTATGCAACATGATATCCTATATGACCACAAAATACAACAATACATACAACTACTATCCCCCAAATCACCCCCAAACTTAAAAATTGCAATGTCCTCATTGAAGGTAAATTAAAAGGGTACAAGAGCTACTCCCCTACACGCCGGCATCTCCACCCTCCTCGGGTGGTGTGTCTGGTGGTGGATAGACGTGGTGCGCTCCAACACAACTGTTGTTTTATTCGAAAGCAAGAAATCATGGGTTGCCTCCCACGAAGCGCCTTTCTTTAACGTCTTTAGCTAGACTTGGCCACGATTTTCCTCTTGAAAAATTTCTGCACCGCATCTCTATAAGGCCATTTAATGATCTTTTCTGGAGCGACATCTTCAACGACAAGCTTTACCCGTATTCGCTCCTCACAAGATCTCTTAACAACATTCTCCCGCCTACCTGAAAAGTTAGCAGCAATAACAATAGCAAGCAAAGGATTTGAATTACAAGAAACATACCCCAGGTGAACTAGCAATGTTTTTAGCTCAAGTTCGGGAGCTCCTTCAAATGATGGCTTAAGGCGCACCTGAGAATTCCAGAGATCTTCCACTCCAAGCAACTTATGTGAAATACGTAGCCCCATTAACCAAGGCACTGTAATCCTCAGTTGGCCATGCTTTGCCTTCTCCTTCTCCGTGTCATACTTTTTACTCTGCCCTGCATCAACCAATTTCAAGCTAAAACACTCCTCATCCTCCGCCGGCAAATTCATGGCTAGAGTTTGCTTCTGAAGCCCTTGTGGATATGGAGGAGGAAAATCGATTTGGACGATCTCTGTAGTCTTCTCCGGAGTAGATTTGTCAACAGGAGTGATGCTCTTTTCCTCTTCGGCCTCCAGCTGGTCGAAGTCAGATTGCAACGGAGCGGCATTCAACAACTGAACATGCTCTTCTAATTCATCATCTTCCACACTGAGACACTCTTCATCCTTCGAAGGAATTAGCATAGCCACTTGAGCCTTGGAATTTTCTTGATCTTGGGCTGATTCTTCAAAATTTTCAGATTGCAAAGGAAGTGGTTGCGGCTGATTATTCAGAATCGAGTTTTCTGGACATTCTGAATTTTCTGATTGGTTTGCCTCCGACTCTGCTTCCTTATCAGCTTCATGTTCTGCTTCTTCCCCATCTTTGCCCTCAGACTCTCCTTCCTGAACTTCGATCATGGTCTCACCCGTGGCTAAGAAAGGCCAGTCAAGACTGATAGGAAGGTTCTTGTCCTCCTCCTCTACATCTAGGCCTTCTGTGTCACTAGCAATTTGATTCAATGTTTGTAATGCATTTGCAATTTGACCAATCTGATCTCCTATTCTCTGGAGAGACAATGCATTGCTTTTAGCCATCAACCTCAATTCTTCTAATTCAGCTTCTTCGGTCGACTGTTGGATAGACCAAGTCTGAAATTGCTGCTGCTGAAATTCAGGAGGTTGAAAGTGTTGATGCACTGGGGCATACTGATGCTGAAATTGTTGCCCCTGTTGCTGCTGAATTCCCCCTGGATTGTATGGCTCATCTTCAAACTGCTGATTTTGGAGCGGGTATGATGGATATTGGAATTGCTCCATACCACTCTGATTGTAGTCCCAGCTGAAATTTGGCCGGTTTCTGTTAAACTCACATTGATGAGTGTAATGTCCACCTGCACACAGCTCACAAACAATTACGAATTCATGCTCCCAATAATCCATCAAATAAAAAGAAAAAAAACGTCTGAGTCAGTGAATTTAACCCAAATTGATGACAAGATCATAAACTAAACAAACAATGAACCGAGTCCCCGGCAGCGGCACCAAAAACTTGTTACGACCAACTCAACACGCAAGTGCACGTGATCTCAAGTAATACAGATAGCAAATAAGGTTCGTTCCTACAGGGACTCGTTGTATTGTCTAGCTAATTCACTCACCAATGTATGATTGTTTTCCGATGCTAAAACAAATAATAAAGTGGATTGTTGTTATCACTAAAATTTATCTAAGAAATTATAACTAATTATCAACTGCTTAACTGAGATTTATGTCGAATTACTTATGCAAATATAACATGGGAATTTAGTTTCTTTAAACAATCCATCTATAATCTCCAAATCCCTAGCCTTTTTCATGTGATTTATTGACACCTGATCGAACACACAAAACTGATATAAGCCAACTTCCGTTAAACAAATACCATCCTAAACAATATCCACAATAAAGATAGAAATCATTTAGTCTTCCGATTATGCCAAGTCTTCATATGTCTATAAAGAATTAAACATAATGGTTGAGGTGCAAGCATTCAATTGATCACATAGTCGTCATAAAACGATTAGAGTTACGACACTAATTACGAATGATATTATCACGCATAAACCTACGCTAACATGGCAAGTTCTAAACTCTTATTTCCACTTTCGCTTCAACAAGAATTAACACACAATTACAGGAGTTAGCTACTCTCCTATAACGAATTAAATCAACCATGATAGGATATCACATCAATCACACTAAAGGCATCGAGAAGATTCAACACATAGAATTCATGAATAAGTCCACTAAACCCCCATGACAACGAATTAGTTCATGATCGAACTAATCATCATCATGGGTTCTATTGAAAACATAACTCCAAAATAAACAAGTAAATAAAATAGAGAAGAAGAAGAATAAGGTTTAGAATTAAATCCCCACAATCGAAGAATACAAAGGTTCAAGAATAGCTTGGAGGAATTCCTTCTCCTTCTCTCTCTTCTTGAAACCCTAGCTTATAATACGTACGTCTGTATCTGATTACAAGGGTTGGATGTTGATATATGTTTTTTTCTCCCACTTACCCAATAAGAAAAGACCTAAAAATACAATTTAATTCGAAACAGGATAGAATTCAGCAATTTCCAGCGAGTTCGGGCGCACCCTGCGCGGTAGCAGCGCAGTCTGCGCGGCTAGCTCCTGTTCAGAATTATAGAAAATTTCCCAGGCTTCGCGTGGACAGCTTATGGGCCTCAAACGGACTTGTAGAACTCCAGATATGGCCAAAACAGTGAAGACTGCGCAACCTACCCGGAAATCCGAATTTTCCACAATTTGCTCATTTCTCCTCCGTTTTCTCTTCTGATTCTTTTACCACTTCCCGTTCTTCAATTCTTGACTTATGAATCCTCATGGTAGCTTAGGGAAATACACCATCCTTAATTCCTATGCTCGAATTCAACTCCAAAATTGACGAAAACATCAACCTTAATCGATATTTCATGAACCTGCACAACTAAACAAAAACACATCAAAACTACAACAAACTTGAGTCCAAGACAATCAATTTAAGCCGATATAGAACGCTCCAAGTGGATATAAAATCCACTTATCAGTATGATGGGAGAGTTGACATTCTTTCTAGGGTTGCAAGTCAGTCAAAGGAAGGATGGTATCTTTATCAGTCAAACCAAGTACATCAAGGATTTATTGAAGAAGTTTGACTTGGAAGATTGTTCACCTGCCAAGACACCCATGGCCACTGCCACTAAATTGGATGAAGATGCTAAAGGCAAGAGAGTAGATATCTCAGTCTACAGAGGCATGGTTGGTTCTCTACTCTACCTCACTGCAAGTAGGCCAGACATCATGTTTGCTACATGCTTGTGTGCAAGGTTTCAATCAAATCCAAAGGAATCACATTTGATTGCAATAAAAAGGATCTTTAGATATCTGAAGGGCACTCCTAACTTGGGATTATGGTATCCTAAGGACACAGGGTTCAATCTGGTTGGTTATTCTGATGCTGATTATGCTGGATGCAGAGTGGATAGGAAAAGCACCTCAGGAAGCTGCCAGTTTCTTGGACAAAGGTTAGTTTCTTGGTATAGCAAGAAGCAACAATCTGTGTCAACTTCTACAGCTGAGGCTGAATACATAGCTGCTGGAAGTTGCTGTGCTCAAGTGCTTTGGATTAGAAATCAACTTAGAGATTATGGACTTGTGTTGGAAAGAATTCCAATCATGTGTGACAACACAAGTGCAATCTCTATAGTTGCCAATCCTGTCAATCATTCTAGAACAAAGCACATTGACATCAGATATCATTTCATAAGAGAACATGCAACTAATGGAACCATTGAGTTGCATTATGTCTCTACAGATAAACAACTAGCTGATATATTCACTAAGCCATTAGATGAAGCCACCTTCACAAGGTTGGTAAGTGAGATTGGAATGCTGAATTCTTCAGATTCTGGCTAAGTGAATACACCATCTAGATTGTTGCAGCAGTAAACACTTACTTTATCTAAATTCTCAATATTTTTGGAGTAAGTGTTGGCTGAAATATGATTTATAAATATTTCAAATCTGTTGTATATGTTGAAAATCATATTTTTATTAACTTAAAATTTCTATGAAATTTTGAGAAAATCACTATTTAATTTGCTAGGATATTTTTCAATGAATATGTCTGGTAAATTTTTAAAAGATAGTGAAAATCAAATTTTTATGAGTGATGGGTATAGTTCGATAAGTCAGACTTCTCGAATGATTCACTATTCGACATCTCTAATAAGTCTCATTAGAGTACTCTTGAGTTCTCGAATAGAGTCTTTCTGAGATATCGAATAGAGGAATTCTTGACTTCTCGAATATAGTAACTGAGTTCTCGAACACTATATCTGAGTTCTCGAATCATTTGAAAAGGCTGAATTCTCGCTGAATTTTAACCGATTTTGGACTTTTGTCTAAAAGTTTAATTCACTCATAAAAACACATATTATTTAATTTAGAATTATTTCTGAGTTAGATAACTGCCAGCTGTGAGTTTCTACCTGCTTGAGTTATCGATTAAGCCATTCTTGACTTCTCGAATAGTTGTTTCCTACTTCTCGAATGCCTGACTTGTCGATACAAAACTCTCTGCTAATCGACAATTCAAGTACTTCATACTTATACAATTTCACAACTATTCGATTCATTTCATTCGATTTCTCAAGCATCTACACTCTCTAAACCCCTGAAACCCTAGCTACGAAAAGCCAAATTTCTTCTTCAACCTTCAATTTCTTTCCTCTCTTCTACACAAATGGCAACAGTAAAGTTTAACACCAACTTCATCGCTCTCACTAGTGATGTTGAAGCACCCAATGCCAATTTCAAGTGCTTTGTGAAATGGATGGCTGAGTCGTATATCAAGGATGCACTCTCTGCCAACCCAACTCTATATCTAGATATTCTGGAACAATTCTGGAGTACTGCTATTGTGGAGGTTGTAGCCCTGGAAAACGCAATTACTTCATATGTCATCTACTGCAAGGTTCAAGATAAGGAAATCACTATCACTACTGCAGACATGAACCAAGCACTAGGCCTACAACAAGAGTCATTTGACAGAATGGCCACTAATGCAGAGTTGGAGGAATTCTTTGAGTTCATAAACTACTCAGATGGGATTAACCTTGGAAAGCTAAACAGAAAGAATCTGAGAAAGGAGTGGAGTTATGTGTTTGCAACTCTTCTCCAAGTCTTCACTGCCAGGAAATCAAGCTTTGATCAAATCAGTGCACCTGTGCAGCAAATTGGATATGCTTTGGCCTATGGGAAGAAGATTGATGTTGGCCAAATCATACTCCAAGAATTATATGGGAGACTTGGTAAGAACATAACCAAGAGAGGTACTGATATTTTCTTCCCTCGCTTTATTCAATCTGTACTTAATTATAAAAATGCTTCATTGATTGAATTGCCTGGGATTGATAAAAATAAAATAGGCTATCCTAAGTCCATGACCAAACTCATTTTTGGTAATTTGGAGACTAGGAATGATGTGGATGTAAGACTGAACATAACTCCCCATATGGAGAGTTTGTTTAGGACTTATCCCCACAACATGCCAATATTTGATGCAAAATCTAAGTTAGCACAGCCCAAGCAAGTAGAACAAAATGCTAACCCAGGGCCTGCTAACCAACCCTCTCAACCAAACACTCTACCACATACTGAGCCAACTGCATCATCCTCTCAAAAGGGTGATGTTAGTAAAAAGAAGAGAAAGGAAGTAATGTCTGCACCATTGAATATCTTGTCTGAAGCAGCATTAGCTGTTGAATTAGGTCTAGGAAGTAAGGAACCTGAGTTACCCTTACACAGGACAAAGAAGAAGAACATTAAGACCACCTCTTCAGTCACACAAATGGCTGAAGTTGTAAAATCAGGGGCACACAGCTCACTAGGTGTATCCTCTCAACAGGGTGCACCTATAGAATCAAGCATCCTCCCCAATGCACCTTCTTGTATAGAGTCAGCACATGGGAGTGATAAGGCTGGCACAACACTGAGTGGAGAGCACATCACATTTGAAACTCCCTCTATCTCTCAGGGGGAGTTGCCAAAATCTACTCTTAAACACACTTCTCTTCCAGAATCTAACTCTGAAATTTCTTTGGAACCTGCAACTCAGGCAACTGAGATGCAAGGTATTGATCATCAAGAATTCTTTTCTCTTGATGAGCCAATAATTTCAAGTGACTTAGTGCATGACACTTTGTTCACCACTCAGAACCCACATTTAGATGGTGAGGGAATGCATGCTGAGGCATCTCCTAATGACACCATCACAAACACAGAGGTTCCACTAGTTTTTACTAGAGACTCTGTGCCTGTGTCAACTGCTGGTGTAATTCATCCCACCTCTGTGGTGACACCAGTAGTAGAGTCAATCCATCCGGTTACAGAAGTTGCATCTGTAACTGAGGAGTCTAGCTTGCCTAGCTCTAGCTCTGACTTCATGTCGAAATGGCTGAAGCCTGTGCAACATGACAGTGCTTCAGGATCAGGGTCTGTTCCACAACAATTGACGGTTGAAGCACTTCAAAGCTTAATTGTGGATCAGATTCCTGAGTTCACAAAGATTGCTCAGAACCTTCTCACTGCAGACATGCCTAATCCAGACTATGAGGCTATTCTGTTATGCCATAGGGATGATGTGGAAGTGCAGAAGTCAAAGATCATTGATGATGCTGAGAGAGATGGCAACATAGATGCCTGGTTGCAAGGAAAATATGATATTACTCTCGATGAAGCACTTCAGTATCTCAGGAAGGAATACATCACTTCACTGGGCTCCAATGCAAAATCCCTGTCACCTGGTGAAGTGTATGAAGCTGTAAATGATTCCTACAAGGGTTTCCTCAAGGCTGCATACTATCTTGGCAAGGGAGTCAAAACTGAAGTCAACAGGGTGTGTGACAAGACAGCCACTTCAGTAGCAGAAGTCAAGAGGGCCTTTGATGCTAAATTCCCTCAGCTAGATAGTGTGTTCAAGGACATCAAACACTGCAACTCTACCTGCACCCAGATGGATAATGGGCTAGCTCTGCTAAAGGATACTGTCACAGGTCTGGGGCATCAATTTCAAAATCTATCTGACCAGACTACAGATGCCAATGCCATGCTGAGGACAATGTTCAAGAATCTTTATGGAGATAGGCTAGTGACTGATGTCCCTATGCATGAACTGTCTAAATATGAAGTGAAGAGGCTGCAGGATCAATCTTTATCTGGTTTCAAGGCCAATGAGTTATTCACTAAGGTAAACACTCTTGAACAGGAGGTAGCTACTCTTACCAAGTCCAATGTTCATCTTACAGAAAAGGTTGCACTGCTAAATGATCAGTTGGACACTCAAGCATCCACCACAGCTGATGTCCTTCTGCATCAACAATCCATGTTAGCTGCAATGATGAAGCATATGGGTCTCCCTCTACCTGATGAATCTTCAATCCCAAAGGACATTTCTACAGCCTCTGTGCCTGACAACAAGCCTAAGGGGGAGAAGAAGGCAAGGAACTCAAATACAAAGGGGGAGAAAGGCATAATAATAAAAGAGGGTGGTCAACAAAGGGCTTCAAAGTCTCTAGCAAATGTGCCTGGCAAAGGAAAATCCAAAGTGGATGAGCCTCCATCTACCTTGCCAATTGTCACTCTACCAACTGTGCACATCACTACTCCTGGAGGACAAAAGCAATCCATAACTACCACAGTGGTTGCAGGGAGTATGCCATCTGACAAACCTCCAACCTCTATATCTGAGAGTGCCAAGCCTGTAGAAGTCAAAGTTGTTACTGAGGCCAAGCTGCAAGAAGTTGCCAACTCAGATATTTATCATGATAAAGCCTTCTTGGAGTTTCTGAAAGCCATAAGGGAACAGGTTGGTGACACTCAGTTTTATCTGAGGGAGGTGAAGAAGCAGATTGACTACATCACTGTCATCCCCAAGAAAGTCAACAATCTATGGGTCAAGGAGATAGTGATGGTTTCCAAATTAAAGATATGACATCTAACATACCAGACTCTACAAGACCTAAAACACTCAGAGATAGATGCCATACTTGAGCTCATTGAGAAGAGGAATGAGAACAGCAAAAGTCTGTTTGATGATTTGAGGAATGGTCAACCTTCAAGGCTACCAGAAGTGATCAAGAAGCCATGGACAATCATTTATCAGTCTGGCACCAGAATTGAAGATATCAAGCAATTGGTCATTCCCCATGATCTCACCACTAGAAATCACAGACTGATCATTGCTATCATTGATCAATTACAGAAGAAGGTTGGAGCCAGAAATGCTGAAGAAACTGAGGCACTGCACATCCTCAGAACCTATATTGCAACTGGTGAAATTCCAGAGATGGCTCAACCTAGGAGAAATAAGGATGATGATTCTGAAGACAAAGGTGATGGGAGGAGAAGACATCACAGGAGAGATAAGGGTGATGAAGACAAGAAGAAAAAGGGAGACAAGGATAAAAAGGATGATGATGACCAAGGTAAAACCTATGAGAGGAAGAGTGGAAGACAGCAAGCCTTAGGCACTGCTAGCAGTAACCTCACCACAACACAAGACTCTAAGTCTAGGGTGAATACTGTTAGTAGTGACCTAGCAAAATCTACATCTATGGCTTCTGCAACTGTCTTACCACCTCAAGAAGAGAAGAAGATTCAAGTCAAGAAACCATGTGTATGTTTCAGAAAGCAATCTGCTAATGGAATACTATTATGGTCTACCAACAAAGGTCAAAGATTTCTGCCAAGCAATCATGTCAAGAGAATGAAATTTAAACATGTTGCAAGAAGAGTGAAGCTATCCAAATCTAGAGCCCTAACAATCATTCCAGGATTGAAACTCCAGCCACTTGATGAAGACTTTGATGAAGAGCAACTGCAATTTCTAAGAGCTCAAAAGATATGCTATGCTGCAATTGTGGATGACCACCTTGAAATCAAGTACACTGATGGGAAAGAAATGAAATTCAAACAAGGGGGTTGTCAACATTGGGGTAAATTGTATGAGATAGAAAGAATCATTGCATTGCTGAATTCTAAAGACAAGGTGGAGAAAGTATGGAAGCTGGAATTGATTGACTTTGTGAAAATGAAGAAAGATTATGCTGAGAAGATAAGAAAGGGCTGCTATGAGAAATGGTTAGAAAGGGAGAAAGAAATTGATAGACTGGAGATTGAAGCAGAAAAGCTAAGGGCAAAGGGATTGTGTAGAGTTCAGTTTGATCCCTATGTGGTGAAGTATAGGAGAAGAAATGGAGACAATGTCAATATAAGAATGGACCTACTCAGTCACTATCCTGCCAACATTCTGAAGCCAGTGCTTGAAGATTTCAAAAAATCTATTATGATTGAAGAATTGGATGCTATGACAGAAATCATGAGAGCAATAGATGAGATTGCAAGAAAGGAGAAAGAAAGGAAACAGAAAGCATATGATGATCTACAAGCCAAAGCAATGGAGATGCAATCAAAAGAAAATGGCTAGTACCTCATCATACTGTAAGAGTATTTATCTTGTAATTTCATTTATGTGTTCAATCAAAATACATACCTGTACTTTTAAAGTTTTATCTTTATGTATGTTAGGCTTGTTATCAGACATGAAATTGTGACTAAGGGTCTCACTCACAATTTGGGGGAGATTGTTAGTTACAGAGGCATGCCTGTACACATCTAATAACAAGCCTAATTGTTTGTAATGCTTTGCATTACTTACATGACCTCTTAACTGAGGGAACCTCTAGTTGTAGAGTTTCTGTTTGTATTGTACTTGTAGTAGGCATCAAATCCTAGTTGTGTAATTGTACAAATAGAGTCTAGAATAATGCTTGAAAGAAGTTCCAAGGTTCATGCCTCAAGCAAGGAGTTAAAGACTGTCAAATAATCACAGTTGGGATTTGAAGAAATGAAGAATTTGCCTAAGTACCAATTCGAGAAGTATATTTGTCTATTCGAGAAGTCCAGCATTCGAGAAGTCAGGGATTCGATATCTCAAGACACTATTCGATATCTCTGAATACACTGTTCGATATCTCAGGGATTCGATATGTCTACTACTCTATTCGAGAACTCAAGAAGTCAACAAGTCAAGATGGTATTCGAGTTCTCAAAGAGTCAACAAGTCAAAGTTCCATTCGATATCTCAAGGACTCAGAAAGCTATTCGACAACTTGAGGATTCGATAAGTCAAATGTTCTATTCGACAACTCAAGGAATCCTGATGGAAAAGAGCTATTCGAGAAGTGGTTCGATATGTCATTATAACAGTATTCGAGAACTCAGAGTTATCGATCAAGTCAATTCTAGTTCTCGAATCACTTACTTAGTCACTTCTCGAATACATTCTTGGAGACAAAATACTGAAGAAATTGTACAAGTCAGAAACCTGCAACAAGCCAATGCACTTTATGGACCACAATCTGTAACGTGCTCTGGAAAGCCTACAAGGAAGCTTGGAGAGATATAGAAGAGACAAGGAGCTAAAGAAGTGGATCTAAACAGGCTTTGCAAAGTCAAATCTGTAACCGTTTGGACACTTACTCAAAAAGGATAGACAGACTAGAAAGTAATTTGTTTAGCTACCTTATTTGCAGTAAGTAGGCTGTATCCATGTTCTATAAGGACACAGCCTCACTTCATAACTTAGTAACTTTTTGTGAGTCAAGTTTTTCATACACTGTAAGCCATATCTCTCTGAGAAAAACGAAGCTGAGAATACTACCATTTGTATTCACAGATTGTAGCAACCTTTATCTAATAATACATTAGATTAAAGTGATATTGTGTCTTGTGTTGTTTATTTATCCGCACCTTCACTTCTACACACACATGCACTTATCTGCTACATAGACTCAATCAAAGAAAAGTTCAAGAATCCATTCACCCCCCTCTGTATTCTTTTACCGTATTCAATACTCAACACATACACATCGATACAAGAACCCAAAGCGAATTTATATATACATCTTCTTTGAGTTAATCAGTCAACACTAAAATTGGGGTTATTTCGATTGGATCGCTTCTTTTTTTTTTTTTTTTTCGTAAAAGAGATTTGCTGAATGATTGATTGAGGGTTTTGATTACTTTGTTATGTATGGTATTTTCTCCTGCAATTTTGGGTATTCACGACGAGTGTGGAGAGTGATGAATTATTGTGTGGGTTGTTAGTCCGAGGAGTTACGCATTTGTGATAAGGGTATTAAACGGGTATTATTGGCCCCACAAATTTAAAAATCGTTATTTTGGTTCAGAATGGGAGAGAAAAAAAGGTAAAAATGTCATTATTTCGACAACATCGGTAGGACGACCTTGCAAAAATTGGGAATTAATCGAAGGAAAATTTGAATGTATAGCTTATAACTCGTGCGATGCATATTTTTTTTTGATATTTAATAAATTTTATTTTATGTTACAATTACTCTTTTATATAATTATTATTTACAATATTTTATTTTAGTTTTAACTTAAATTATTTTTTAAAAATTTAATTAATGATATGCATGATTTAAAACTTATATCATAAAATTTTAAAATAAATATGTCGTTGATGGAATTCGAACCTTGAATTTTTAATAAATTAATTTAATTATATAATATATCTAATCATTAGATCTAACGGTTCTGATTTTTTACTAAAAATTTAAAAGTCATTATTCATATTATACGGATTTCTATTATATTTTGTTAGTAATTAGAAGATAGGGTGTGATATTTTTGGGTATATATTAATTATTGCAAGATTATGTTTTAAATTAAAAGTTAACGTGTTTAAATTAAGAAAAAATATTATTGATTTGAAGATATAAATTTATAAAATTATAATAAAATTTTATTATGTTATAAATAAAATTTATTGATATGCTGTTTCTTTTATTACATTATAAATTTTATTTAATATTACAATTATGTTTTTATATAATCGTTATTTTTAATAATTTTTTAATTTTAATTTAATGTAATTTAATATGCTCATGTTTACGAATTATACTAATGTTTGCTTATTATAAATAACGTATAAGGATTTTTAATATATTTAATTAAATAATTGAAAAATATGGTGTGATAAGATTAGTTTTAAATATAAAAAGGTAACGTGTTTTAATTCGAAAGTAAATATTATGATTGGAAGATATGATACGATTGATGTTTTTAGGTGTTTATAAAAGGTAATATCTTTAACTAAAAGTCAATGTGAAAAAGGCAATCGATTAATTACCATTAATTATTTTATGTTATTATTTATTTTAGGTGTTTTTATAGTATAGATATGAATATATTTTTCTTTTTAATGAAAAATTATACTAATATTTCCTTATAAATCAAATTCAAAAGAAAATATTAATAATTGGAAGATATGATACGATACGATTGATGTTTTTAAGTGTTTATAAAAGGTAATATCTTCAACCAAAAGTAAATGTGAAAAAGACAATAGAATTTTCATAATTTTTTTTTATAATATGTTTTAATTAATTTTAGCTAAGGCTACTATATAGTTGGAGATGATCTTACTATGCATGAATTTTTGGACTCTTTCGAGAAGCTTTACAGTCTCCGGTGCTAGGGTAGTCTTGTTATGTCCTATTTGCGCTTTGTTGTCTGTGTTTATTATTCGGTTTTAAGTGAATTAGTTTAGTTACTTTTTTTGTTAGGCTTGAGTTTTTTTTGTTGGTTTTATGTATTTTATTAAATAATTGAAAAATATGATGTGATAAGATTAATTTTAAATAAAAAAGGTAACGTGTTTTAATTCGAAATAAAATATTATGATTGGAAGATATGAACGATTGATGTTTTTAGGTGTTTATAAAAGGTAATATCTTTAACTAAAAATAAATGTGAAAAAGGCAATCGACTAATTACCATTAATTATTTTATGTTATTATTAATTTTAGTGTTTTAATAGTATAGATATCGAATATATTTTTCTTTTTAATGAAGAATTATACTAATGTTTCATTATAAATCAAAAAGGTAACGTGTTTTAATGATAGGAAGATATGATACGATTGATGTTTTTAGGTGTTTATAAAAGGTAATGTCTTCAAGTAAAAGTAAATGTGAAAAAGGCAATCGACTAATTACCATTAATTTATTTATATTATTATATATTTTAGGTGTCTTAATAGTATAAATTTAGAATATATTTTTCTTTTTAATGAAGGGTAAATAAGTAAATTTACGAAGTACCAAAACTTTTAATGTTTCGGCTTTTATATCATAGTATAGATTATGATTTAATTATGTTAGTTTACTAAATAAAATTGCTGGTAATATTTTTAGAAAAGGAGATATTAATGTTGCCCGTGATACTTCTAGAAAAAGTGGGATTTTAGTTAGAAAATATAAAAGAAATGATATTTTTGAATTGAAAAAGGTAATTAGCTAATTATTAATATTATAATTTTATTATTTTATTTTCTTAAATAAAACTGCCTTTGATATAATTGGAAAAAGAGAGATTTTAGTTAGATAAAATATAAAAAGTAACGGGAAAATTAAAAAGGTGACATGTTTTAGGTAAAAAAAGGTAATTGATTAGTTTATAGTAATTATAATTTAATTATCTTATTTTATTAAATAAAATTGTACGTAGTGTTTTTATAAAATGAGAAATTAATGTTACCCTAGAATAAAAAATTTAATTAGAAAAAATAGAAAAGATGAAACGTTTTAGCTGAAAAGGCAATCAGTTAATTATTAATGTTATAATATCATTATTTTATTTTTATTAAATAGAACTGCACGTGGTATAATTGGAAAAAAACGAGATTTTAGCTAGAGAAAAGGCTTAAAAAGGTAGCCGCCCATGATATAATTGGAAAAAGAGAGATTTTATTTAGAGAAAGGAGAAAAGGTAACGTGTTTTGGCTGAAAAAGGTAATTGATTAGTTAATAATAATTATAATATAATTATTTTATTTTATTAAACAAAATTGCTCGTACTGTTTTTAAAAAAGGAGAAATTTAGTTAGATAAAATATAAAAGATATTGTATTTTACCTGAAAAAGGAAATTATTTAGTTATTGAAAAATAGAAAAGTAAAAGGAAATTATTTAGTTATTGAAAAATAGAAAAGGTAATATGTTCAACCTAAAAAAGGAAATTGATGATTGAATGAGAAATTTTAGTTAGATAAAATATTAAAGATATTGTATTTTACTTGAGAAAGGAAATTATTTAGTTATTGAAAAATAGAATAGATAATATGTTTAACCTGAAAAAGAAAATTGATTATTGAAAAATAGAATAGATAATATGTTTAACCTGAAAAAGGAAATTGATTAGTTAGTATGATAGATTTTATTTGTAATTAAGTAAGGGTAAATAAGTAAATTCAACAGGTACCGTACCAACCAAACTTTTAATGTTTCGGCTTTTATATAATAGTATAGATATAGTATAGATAGATAGTATAGATTACATGTTTTTACCAATAATAAATATTTAAGTAAGGATAATTAAGTAAAAAAAATCAAATTTAAAAATGAGATATTTTAGTTAGAAAATATAAAAAAGATATTATCTTTTAGCTGTAAAAGATAATCAGTTAGTTATTAGTAATTTTTTTTTTTGAAACAGTTAGTTATTAGTAATTATAATATTATTAGTTTATTTCATTAATTAGAACGACCATATTTTTGGAAAGAAGAGATTTTATTACCTTTTAGTTGGAAAAAATAATCAATTAGTTATTAGTAATTATAATATTATTAGTTTATTTCATTAATTAGAACCACCATATTTTTGGAAAGAAGAGATTTTAATTAGAAAAGTTAGAAAGTTTATAATTAAGTAGAATAGGTAAGTACCGTACCAAAACTTTTAATGTTCCGTCTTTTATAATAAAGTATAGATATATAAAGAAGATATATTAATGAGAAAAGGTAATAGCTGAAAAAGGTAATTGGTTAGTTATTATTTAAAAAAATGCGATATTTTAATTAGAAAGTATAGAAAATATATCATCTTTTAGCTGGAAAATGTAATTAGTTATTAGTAATTATAATCTTATTAGTTTATTCATTAGTTAGAACGATCAAAAGAAAGACAATATTTTAGTTAGAAAAGTTAGAAAAAGTAATAGCTGAAAAAAGTAATTGGCTAGTTATTATTTAGAAGAAATTGAGATATTTTAGTTAGAAAATATTAAAAAGATATTACCTTTTAGCTGGGAAAGGTAATTAGATATTAGTAATTATAAGATTATTAGTTTATTTCATTAATTAGAACGACCATATATATTTTTGGAAAGAAAGAGATTTTAGTTAGAAAAGTTAGAAAAGGTAATAGTTGAAAAAAGGTTATTGGTTAGTTATTATTTAGGAGAAGAAGAGTTGCGTTTTGAGAAAAGATTGTGCTTTGGTTTTTTATAATTAAGCTAAATAATTAAGAATAATAAAGTAAAATAATTAAATAAGGTAAGTACTGTACCGTACCGTACCAAAACTTTTAATGTTTTGTCATTTATAATATAGTATAGATTTAACTTTTTTATATTATTTAGTAAATTAGTATATTAGTATGATTATATTACTGTAAAAAAAAACTTAAAATCCATATGATATACGGATTATATTATTTTTTCAATGAATAAAATTTTTATGATATGAATTTTATAAGTTAAATTTTTAAATGATATAATTTTATAATATTTACATATATACATATACATGCTAGTAATCAAAAAAATCAAAATTAAAATAAAAATTAGAAACTAATCTTACTCATTCGATCAATCTAATCTAATGGTTCAGTTAAGGGCAGCACACACAAATACAATACACAGTCACATACATAATTCCTCCGTTTTTAATTTAATGTTCTCCCGACGAGTTTTTTTTTGAAATCTAAATTCATTGTATTTTTCTACCTCTCCCAACGATCAGTATTTAGTATTATCGCAAGTTATGTTCAATTTTGAGCATTTGTATATGTAAATTAATCTTAATTTCGCTTATTCTATTATTCTTTTAGATGTATTATGTTTATCAGTTTGAAATATACTACTTGCCTGACTATTTTGAAGACAATTGTTTAGCTGCTTTTAGCAAAATTGGGCTTGAATATGAGTTAGTTTTGTTTGTTTAGATTGTGGTTATAGGATTATAGGTTAAATTTGGTTGTGTAGAATTACATTTAGGTTTCTGGTATAAAATAAAAAATATGTTTGGTCGTGTAGCAAATATATAAACTGATTCTTCATTATTTGTGATCGGTGTTTAGCTAAAATGATGGAATTAATCTATAAGTTGAGAGGTTACTGCATTGGAAAGATTTAAGTATTGTCTTCTATCCTTAATGATAGTTTTTGATAGTTTGGAAAGTTTAAGAATTTGCACAATGCCATTTAGGTTGGGGATATATAGACTATATATATTCGTATGTATAATTTTTTAATGGGCTTCCGTTAATAAATTTTCTATTCTTGTAATATTGACGGTCTCCCGAGATATTCTATAGCTTTCATACATGCATGGAAAAACTTTGTTGTGATTTAGCTGTTCTTTTGGCAATGAAGACATATTTAATTTAAAATGTCATTGTTTATCGAATATTATGAAATTCGAGCAGAGGAAGTAGCTGATCTCACTTTAAATTGGAGCAGTATTGTAGGAAACCAGATCATGCATGCTACAATAGTATGTTCTCCACAAGCATAAATATCTCATTTTCTGGGTAAATGTTCATAATCAAAATTGTGAGAATGTGCCTTGAAGCTTCTTAGCCGCGGTAGGTGGCCACCTACCACACCCACCTACCACACCTACCACCACCTAATCCATCTATCCCTTAGATTTTGTCTATAAATAAGAAATGCATGTAAGCATTTGAAATCATCTGAGACATCTGAAAATCTCTGTAAATCTGTTTATCCTCAAGATCAATAAACTATTTCTCTTCTGCATATAATCTTTCTTGCTTCCGTTATAACAAACTGGTATCAGAGATTTGGTCGAAGCTGCTGCAAAATTTTCGCCGGAATTTTTTTAAGCTCGTCGGAATTTTTCGCCGGAGTACTGTTCATCGCCGGAGAAGACGATACTGTTCAGGCGGAGTTACTGTTCATCACCGGAGAAGACGACACTGTTCATCGCCGAAGAAGACGACACTGTTCATACGGTACTGTTCATACGGCACTATTCACGGGTACTGTTCATACGGCACTGTTCACGGGTACTGTTCAGACGTCACTGTTCACGTATACGGTACTGTTCACATATACGATACTGTTCACGTATACGATTCTGGGAGAAAGATGTCTGGTGGTATTAGCGTCAAGGTTGACAAATTTACTGGGAGAAATAGTTTCAGTCTGTGGCAAATCAAGATGCGTGCTCTGTTAAAGCAACAGGGGCTCTGGGCGCCGTTAAAAGGAAAATCGACGACAGTTCCTGAAAACGCTGAGATGGCCATTCTGGAAGAAAAGGCACATTCAACAATTCTGTTGTGTCTTGCAGATGATATTATTACTGAAATCGCGGAGGAGGATACCGCGTCTGGTCTGTGGTTGAAGCTTGAAAGTCTATACATGACGAAGTCTTTAACAAACAAGTTGTTGCTGAAGCAACGTCTGTTCAGTCTGCGAATGCAGGAAGTTTCTGTTGCTGTCGCATCCTCGGAGAAGTTTAAGAGGTTGCGAACTGATAATGGTCTGGAATTTTGCTCATCTGAGTTTGATGAGTTCTGTAAGAATGAAGGGATTTCTAGGCATCATACAGTCAGGGATACACCGCAGCAGAATGGTGTAGCAGAGCGTATGAATCAGACATTTCTGGAGAGAGCTAGGTGTATGCTCTCTAATGCTGGACTAACTAGAAGATTCTTGGTAGAAGCAGTTAGTACATCAGGTTATCTGATAAATCGTGGATCTACGATTGTTTCAGAAAGTGGTGGTGTTGAGAAACAGGTGGAGCAGGAAGTCACTCAAGATGAGAGTGAACCACAACAAGAAGTTCAACAACCACAGTCAGAATCAGAATCATCAGTAAATCAGCACAGTTTGGTCAGACACACTTCCATCAGGGTGCTACTAGCGATAGTTGCACATCAGAATCTGGAGTTTGAACAACTCGATGTGAAGAACAAGTCTGATATTCAGAAGTTAAAAGGTCTCTTTGGTGCTGATTTTGAAATGAAAGATTTGGGTGCGGCTCGGAAAATTCTGGGAATGGAGATTTATAGGGATAGAAGCAAAAGAAAGCTCTTCTTGTCACAGAAGGGATACATTCAGAAGATTTTGTCAAGGTTTGGCATGTCTACAGCAAAGCCCATAGATACTCCTAGTGCTGCAAATGCACATCTGTCTATCGATTTTGCACCTAAGTCTGCTGAGGAAAAAGAGTACATGTCTCGAGTTCCCTATGTTAGTGCAGTAGGAAGCTTGATGTATGCAGTGATCTGCACTAGACCCGATCTTGCACAGTCTGTCAGTGTTGTCAGTAGGTTCATGGGTGATCCAGGCAAGGAGCACTGGAAAGCTGTGAAGAGGGTATTTCGGTACTTAAATGGTACGTCTGATGTTGGTCTCATTTATAGAAGTGAGACGAGAATTAAGGTGAGAAAAGTGGGTACTACTGATAACCCAGCCGATATGCTCACCAAGCCGGTTCCACATTGCAAGTTTCAACATTGTTTGAACTTGCTAAATGTTCGGAGTTGTTGACTGCCCTTTTTGAGGGAAAAAATCTGAGGCAGAAGAGTTTTTTTTTTATCTGGTACATCTGGCATTATTATGATGCATCTGGTACATCTGTTATCTGTTTTTGTGAGAGGATTCAAGTCAAGGTGGAGATATGTTATCTGGTATATCTGGCATTATTATGATGCATCTGGTATATCTGTTATTTGTTTTTTGTGAAAGGATTCAAGTCAAGGCGATACATCTGTTATCTGTGAGAGAATTCAAGTCAAGGTGGAGATCTGTTATCTGGTACATCTGGCATTACTATAATGCGTCTGTTACATCTGTTATCTGTTTCTGTGAGAAGATTCAAGTCAAGGTGGAGATTTGTGAGAATGTGCCTTGAAGCTTCTTAGCCGCCGGTAGGTGGCCACCTACTACACCCACCTACCACACCCACCTACCACCACCTAACCCACCTACCCCTTAGATTTTGTCTATAAATAAGAAATGCATGTAAGCATTTGAAATCATCTGAGGCATCTGAAAATCTCTGTAAATCTGTTTATCCTCAAGATCAATAAACTATTTCTCTTCTGCATATAATCTTTCTTGCTTCCGTTATAACAAAAATGTTACCAGTCTTACCTTTGACAATTAGGTATTGTACCACTTTAATCACCGAAGCTTACACGAAAAGACACCCTTACCATTCAAGTTAAAGTTAAGACGGTTTAACCATGGATGTTAGAAAAATGAGCACCCAAACATTATTTAAAAATCAGAGAGTGTAAGCACACTCCTTTTAACTGAAGTAATCGATATCAAGAGCTGTCTTTTTCTGTTACACGCCTTATTTTCTCTCTTCTCCAAGTTCTTCATCTCCATCTCCGACGTCTTCTCTCTTCACGCTTTTTCTCCGATCAAAACATGGCTTTGCATCTCCGATAGAGTATTAGATTCATACTTAACCAAACTTTATGTTGTACTTTTCTTGTGTGTTTAGTTTTTTGTTTGCCCCCTTCTATATTTTGATAATTGTAGTCCAATAATTTGATGCAATTGGTAATAGCTGTAGAAAAGATAAAAAATGAATAATTTAGTTTCCAGTGTAGGATATGTCTCATTACGGGAGGATCAAATAGCGAGTTTGATTTGGTTGTTTGCTTTAAATATATTATGTTTTAAGTCATAGACATCTCCATGGCATAATCCATGTATTTACATATAATGCAGTTTTCTTTTCAGTACTGTACTTGTTAATTCCCAGTTTAAACATATAAAATGCAAGTTTAAACGCTCAAGTACCTTCAATTGTATAATACAAATACAAAATATCTGTTGTTTGGTCTCATACAAGTTACAATCAATTACACTTTTGTCTCTAAGTTTATTGTTAAAAAAATTTGACCCTCAGACAATATAAATTATCTAATAAAAATATATAGTAGCACCCAAAATGAGGAGATAATTAGATGTTTGGCTGTAAATTAGGCCAAGGTTGCAAAATTGAGTTACGGTATGATTTTAATATTGTAAGCAACACTGTTCTTCACTTGTATACCTTTATATTATTGGCTCCAGTATAGCTTAAGGTAATAGTTATTTTGAAAAATATATTCTAGGTCTCAACCTGCACCAACAATTTCTGCCTTGATGAATTTGGAATTTCAAAGGAGAAAATAGGTCCGAGAAAAGTGACGTGGAACCGAGGTAACTATTTTGCAATGTATGTGTTTGTATTACCAAATTGGTCCATATTTTTCATAATTGTACCGGCCGTGTAGTCGATCATAGGATAGAATATTAACATTTTTGGTGGTCCATGTGTACGGTGTACCAAAGAATCTGGTCTCTGGTTCCTGTGTAAAGAAGAATAGAACTCATGCATGTATGTGAATTAGGGTCCAACCATAAGAAATGTGAAGCTATATTGCGAAAGTGTTGAGATTATGAACCTATTTTACCTTGTTTTCATGGTTGTTTGTGCTTAGATTTAGATCTATATGCATATTAGATTTTAATTATTGAGACATTTTCTATAGAACATAGGCCATTTGTGCAACTGGATTCAGGAACGGGAGCCGTTGGAGAAACATGTGTTTGTCCGTTGCAGGTTATCATGAGAAGGTGCAGGTTATGTGGATTTTTTGTTTTTTTTTTTTGAATTGATCGGAAAAACTTTGCTCAAGGTACTTGTCTCTTGTACTAATCTTATTGTTTGTCTTTTCAGAATTCAAGCTCCACATTTTAATGCAAACGGATATCCTGATATGTCACATTATTTTAAGAGAACCCTTCAGCACGAAAGTTTTATAGGTCTCTCTAAAGGATTTGTCCGAATTCTACTCAACACACTTCCATCGGGGAGGGCTGCCACAAAACTGAAACAGCAATTTAAGTGGTGGATATGAAACTGAATAGTTTAGTGATCAAACAACGAGAACATGGTTTTATATTGATTTTAGTTTCTGCACGAGTCAATTTATTAAATAAACATGTTGAGCCAGACTATTTCCTAGCCATGTATTATAAGTGCGAGAAGGATATGATGTACGCAACTACTCTCAAAAAAATAGAATGCTATAGTGTGATGCTTGAAAAACTTTTTTGTGTGACTGGATACTTTTACTCAAATATACAGATTTTTTTTAGCTTGTAAGGAGTTATTCTCCACTTTGTAATAATGTTGAAAAGTAATCTTTCTCCATTTTATGATATGTCGTTG
The DNA here is from genome assembly GCA_037693485.1 of Kitagawia praeruptora. NCBI lineage: Eukaryota > Viridiplantae > Streptophyta > Magnoliopsida > Apiales > Apiaceae > Kitagawia > Kitagawia praeruptora. Next base: position 150,593,988 of record CM075345.1, on the reverse strand, counting down.
GAGGAGACAAAAAAACAACCATGTTGCCTCGGGGGAATTATGTTTTCCTTACTGATGAGAGCGAAGATAAAGGTTGCAGCATAAGCAGGTTGTACTTTCTGCTGGTGCAGACAACAGGATTGCAGGGTTCAACTTGCTATCCTGGATTCGAGAATCCTTTGCTTCTTGGGTGGTAGTTAGTAAAGCTAACTGCAAGCGTACTTTCTTCTTTGAATGTCAATTATGTGCACTGGTGCTAAATCATTTCCGAGGCAAGGGTTTCTGTTTACTGCAGTTTAATTCGTGGGATGATTTTGCTGCAAGTTCTGCTACAGATCGGAGAGGTAAATCCATTAATGTTATGTGACTATAAATAAATTGCTTCTGGGCTCTTTGGTGTATTTCTTGAGGCAGGAAAGAAATATGCATTTGTTCCAAAATTCTAATAGAAGTGTGAAGCAGGTTGTAGATGTTATAGAGGGAAACATTCGGTTAAAATTGTTGGGGCTGAGAGTGAAACATAATAGTAGAGTTGAAGCTGTTATGGTAGTATGGGGGATTCGTAAGAGCTCACTTCAATCCAAAGGACCTTGATGCTTCTGGTGGGTGGGGTTGATTTTTGTCGTAATGATTGCTGTGCTGCTGATACATACGGTTGGTTGGTGTGCATTTTGTATTGGAGCTGGTTTGTGTGGGATCCTGGTAAGATTAGGGTGCATGTAGAAGAAAGTTTGCAGAGCTGGTGCAGGTGGTCGTTGCTTCAGATTTTATTCATCTTGGGTATTACCTACAGGTTGGTTGAGCTGCGCTGGTAGTACTATTTATAGCAGAAGCATGGGAACAATGAAGTGTGCTTCAACAAATAATGGTTTTGTCTTTTGCTGGTTCTTGCGCGTCTTTTGTTACTGGTGGGGGAGTGTGTTTTGCTTCGAGGTGTGGTGGGTTTGTATGATTGTGCAAGTTTACATGTTTTTGAGTCAGGTTTCTGGGAGTTACTTCAGTTCGATCTGTGTTGGCTTGGAGGGTAGCTTCAATATGGGTGAGTGTACGATGGGGTCTACTGCGAGTGGTGGTCGTAAAATTGCAGGTCAGGTGGTGTCTTGCAGATAGGAAGGGTGTTCGAAGTGGTGCTGGGTTACTTCTGTGTCTAGGCTGTCCATGGAAATTGAGCTGGTTAGTTCGGGTTTTTTGCAACTGTGGGAGGAAAAGAAGGGGTGGATAGCATCACTACACTATTATGGCCAACTCTATAGCGAATCCTTTCTTTATCTTTTTATCATATGAAAAATTTATACTCCATCTTAGGCGGATAGCGGGAATCGAACCCGCGTCTTCTCCTTGGCAAAGAGAAATTTTACCATTCACCGTATTGACTTATTTTTCAAACCCATGATGGGTTTTAGTTCGAACTTTTGTAAGCTCTACGCCTAAGTCACTATATATCAGCCAACATATTAGAATCCTTCCATCGTCCCAAAAATTTAATACCAAAAGTTGTCTACTATATTTTTGAATGCACATCATAATGAGTGACACATAGATTCGAATATAAATATCTTAAAAGGAGTATGTAAAATTTGGTGTAGATTAAAGTTGCTCAAAGTGATTGGATGAATATATTGTGTTGGTAAAGCGTGAAGAGCACTGTTACAGCTGAAGTGGAATGGAAATGGTAGAATTTATCACCAACGACCCTCATAGTTGAGCTGGGAGCTATACCATGTAGATGCATTGATGTAGGCTCCTTGCAATGAGTCATATCATGTATGTAACTAGATCCATTTTGGATCATAATGACCAAAAAAAAAAAAAAGAATGAGGGGAATGTATCGGGGTTCTTATATATATGATATTCTGATCAGAACAAAGGCGATGAAGCATGGTTCTCATCTTATACATTGCCTCCTAGTGAAAAATGGGGTGTCTCATTTTTTTGTGTTTAATTGTGTCTCTAAATTCTATAAACTATTTTGAGGCTATTTATCTCAAGGTCATTTCGGCATATGATTCTATTCACTAAACTATTATATATCAAACGACAACTTTTATTTGCGACATACAATTTTCTATTGCCGAACTCTTCTTTTCTGCATATATATTGAAATATGAGTAAAGTGCACTTTGTGTACCTGCACTTTGCCCTTGACACCACTTGCAATACCTAACTTCAAAAGTGAGCATTTGCAATACTGAATTTGTTTTTTTGTTATATTTTGTGTACTTCCGTCAGTCAAGCGTTAACTCCGTTAAAAAGCCAGGGGTATCGTTGTCTTTTCACTGGCTGTCTGTGCGCGCGTTTTTCAGCAACCTTCAATGGAGGGAATGGATTGTGCAAGTATATATACATGTTTGGAACCCTAATTGACTCAATTCTTCCAATTGATAGCTCTCCCTCTCTCATTCACTTCTCCCCACCCACAAAAATGGATTCCAGAAGACGTACAGAAGAAGAAATTAATGCTATATTGGACCTTGCTTGCTACTGTGATCAGATGAGTGTGACAAAGACACAGTGGTTTGGCCCAAACGCAGGTAGGAGGTACAGGGCCTGTTGGAACAATAGCTGTGGCTATCAAGTGTGGATTGATGAGGAACCTTTTGGACCTCGCACTTTAAAAATCATCAAAGAGTTGCAGGATCGTGCTTTTGACAGGGAGGAAAAGTACAGGCGCCGGATTGATCGCATGAGAGAGAGGCATGAAGCTCAGATGAATGAGTTGAAGACTAAGCAACAGTGTGTTGTTGCTGGGTTGTTTGTACTTGTTCAGTTGATGACAAATATGGCTTTCAACACAATGAGGAATGAAGTGGCAGCTGAGGATGAAGAATACGATTCTCTTGATGAGTGAATCTTTGTTTAGTTTGTTATATGACTGTAGTACTTTTGTTAAGGTTGTTGTGTTTGCTTTTGTTAAAGATGTGTTTTTAATGTTCCCCTTAAGCTTTGTTCATCTATCTTCTTTGTGCACTCGTATTAATGTTCTTGTGTTCAGTAGTAATTGTGTTTGTACCAAAGCAAAAGACATTCGTATTAATGTTCTTGTGTTCAGTAGTGATTGTGTTTGTACCAAAGCAAAAGACATAAAATCATAGAGGGTGGCAAAGTAGTTAAGTTTACCATACAAGAGAGTAACAAAAGGGTTCATACAGACCATTAATGAAAGAGTTTACAGGCCATTGCCATAATACCATCTATTACATCCATTGCAAAATAAACAGTTTGCCACCACCATCAAAAGAAATAGTTTACCAGCACCAAGTAACTAAGTAGCAAAACAAACAGGATAACAGTTTACAACTTCCACACAGGCTTTTGCTTAAGCCTACTTTCCCTTCTCCTCCTAGCTAGCTCCAAATTCTTCAAAGTAGTCACTGTGGCTTTCCCTTTACTTGCAGATCCAAGGGGTTGTATACCTAGAGGAGTATTTGATGTTTGAGGGGGGTTAGAGTTCATAAAGACCCCTCCTTGGCTACCTTGTACAACTGTTTGAGGAGCATTTGTTCCACTCCCTTCCTTGCCTTGATCAGCATTTGTTCCACTCCCTTCCTTGCCTTGATCAGCATTTGTTCCACTCCCTTCCTTGCCTTGATCAGCATTTGTTCCACTCCCTTCAGTCCTTCCCTCTTCAGCTGTCTTTGCCTTCTTAGCCCTTGTCTTCACTTGTTTCTCACAACCATTAGCTTTGTCATGTGCCTATGAAGACAGTTTACAAAGAAACTGATTAAATCAAAGAAACATCAGATGTCACCGTGGCTAAAGGTTCGAAAGCAATAACAAATACAAACACCAACCTTGATGGTGGCACAAGCTCACACATTTCAACAACATCACTATCTGACTCCAAATTCCACACTCCCCTAAACCAGTCAGACTTAGGATATTTATAGGACAGAGTCTGAGAACCCAAAACCCCACATTCTTTTAACATATTATTCACCTCTAGCAGACTCATCTTGTCTACACTACATCCATCCACATAATCGTACAACCCACCAACATATTCCTTTGTTTGTGTGTCGAATACCCCACCATGAAACAGTTTAATTGTAAATAAATCCAAAGCTGAAACGAATAAAAGAACAAAATGAAGTGGGGAACAAGAATCACGGACATAAACATAAAGAAAGACATAAACAACTATTTGAACACAAATGGGACCACTGTCAAACATCAAACCTAATTTTTAAACAACCAAAACCCTAACAGCATAAACAATAAAATAAGATTCACATTTAAAACATATAAACCCTAATTTACACATGAAGAACCCTAATTTAACACATATAAAACCCTAATTGAATTATAGCCGTACCCGTATATGTTGGGCACTCATTTGGAGAATAGGCGTCCATGTCTTCCTTTGCGCGAACCAACCAACTCATTTCTTACCAGATTTTTGATCTACAATTTGCTTAATTAACTGAAGATTAGGGGTAGGTTTAAGGTATTGTTGGGGGTTTTGTTTAAGGAGGAGCGTATAGAGATACATATAGATACATAAAGTGAGATGAAAAGGCGGACTAAAAGGCCGCGTACAGAAATCCCACTGAAAAGACTACAATACCCCTGACCTTTTAAACGGAGTTAACGCTTGACTGACGGAAGTACACAATATATAACAAAAAAACAAATTCAGTATTGCAGATGCTCACTTTTGAAGTTGGGTATTGCAAGTGGTGTCAAGGGCAAAGTGCAGGTACACAAAGTGCACTTTACTCTTGAAATATTGTATTACATGCAGGACAATAGTTAAGTAGCTTTAGTTATTTGACTAAATGGTGAGATAGATGGAAGTCCATGACTCTATGCATTTGTTGGGAACACGAAACTAGTGAATCACAGTCTGCATCAATAAATCAAGCTCGATCACAAATAGGAGTAACTGAATCAATACTCAATCGATATGTTTTATGGGTTTGGGTTATGTTTTAGTATGAAAGACTGGTCTAATTTTTTTGCTCATTCCAGTGGGAGAAAAGAAGTTGGTAGAATCAAATATGTAAGGCTTAGAGGCCGTTTGAGATTGCTTAAAATAAGTTACTTTTAACTTAATGGAGGTGTTTTTAACTTAATGGAGAAAGTAAAGTTGTTTGCTTTAAGTTGAATGAAAGTGTTTGGCTAATTTTACTTAAAGTTAAATGAGGTTTAATAATTTTGACTTAAAGTGAAATTTGACTTAAAAAAAATTTAAATTCATAATATTTAAACTTTATAAGAGTCCTAAAACAAAAAACAAAAAAAGAAAATTGAATAAGTCATAAGTCATAAGTCAAAAGTACTTAAATGGAACTTATGACTTAATAGAATTTTTTAACTTAAACCTTAGCTTTAAGTCAATTACCCAAACGGAGCAAAACATCCTTAAAAGTCATTTTGTTCTAAAAGTCATATTACCCAAACAGGGTTCTTAGTCTTCAAAATGTGAAAAACATTTTATATGTTCTTCATTTTAAGGAGGGTACCAAAGAAGGAAAATTGAAATTAAGGCAAGGACTTCCTCAACCTCCTCAGGTAAATTTTATTTATATTTGTGAAAATATTGCATTCCTATATTTCTATGATTAATATTGCATTTCTATATTCCTATGATTTTCATTTTATTTCGTCATTTTTTGCAGGTCTAAAAGTGGGTCAACCCAAAACCGGGTCATATTGTTCAATTCAGTGCTCGACCATTCTCTAGTGGCTCTTTCCTGCCGAAGAACTAGAACCCGAGAGGTCCTGTTTCGTTTCTTCCGGGCAGTGGCATTGGCCCCGCTCTATGTGGGAGCAGGATGGGACCACTTTATGGAAGTCCTAGTTCTTTCTTTTCGTATGCTCCGAGGTTGTTGAGGTTTATTTGTAGGTTTTAGTTCGTGGTTTCCTTGTTATCTACTGTTTTAGTATTTGTAATATGATACGGTAAAATATTATTGTTTTAGTATTTGTAATATGAAAAAATGTAATTGGTTAATTATTATTTAGAAAAAGTGTTGGGAAGAACTGCGTGTAATATTTTGAGATAAGATTGTGTTTTGTGGATAATTAAGTGAAAAAATCAAATTTGAAAATAAGATAATTTAGTTAGAAAATATAGAAAAGATATTACTCCCTCCGTCCCAATGATTTCTATACATTGGGGGACGGGGGCGTGACACACATTTTAAGCCTCCTAACTATTATAGTTACATAACTTATTTTTACAATTTTTTTTTTTTTTTGTATAAAAATAGAACAATCCTACTTTTATACAAAAAAAGAAAATTTTAAAAATAAGTTATGCAACTATACTAGTTATGTACATTAAAATGCATGTCAGACACTTTAAAAAAAGCATATAGAAATGAATGAGACAGAGGGAGTACCTTTTAGTCGTAAAAGGTAAACAGTTAGTTATTGGTAATTATAATTTTATTTGTTTATTTTTTTTAATTAGAACGACCATATTTTTGGAAAAAAGATATTTTAATTAGTTAGAAAAGTTAATAGCAATAATTTTATTAGTTTATTTTATTAATTAGAACGATCATATTTTTGGAAAGAATATATTTTAGTTGGAAAAGTTAATAGTTCAAAATGGTAATTGGTTAGTTATTATTTAGGAGAATTGTTGGAAAGAGCTGAAGGTTAGTACCGTACGGTACCAAAACTTTTTATGTAGTAAAACAATTAAATAAGGTAAGTACTGTACCATAACTTTTAATAGATAGTATAGATAGATAAATAGTATAGGTAGATAGTATAGTATCACATTTTTGGAAAGAAAGGATTTTAGTTTGAAAAGGTAATAACTGAAAAAGGTAATTGTTAGTTATAATTTAGGATAATTGTTGGGAAAAGTTGCGTGCAATATTCTAAGAAAAGATTATTTTGTTAGAATAATGGGTTTATTTAGATTTATAAAAAGGGAATTTTATTTTTATTTTCTTGAAGAACGGCACTTCGCAGATTTTTTGTTTAGTATTTCTAATTATTATATAATAATATATTTAATATATATTATATTACATTAATAAGATATTAAGATTATAATATTTGGGTTTATATATATAACTCAAACATCTGAATGATTGAATAACACTTGTAGAAAAATTGTTTCATCACGCAAACATATAAACCCCAGTTTCATCGATCTCTCCTCAATATGTGTGCTGCAATGCCGACCGTCAGCGTTGGGAGAAACCGCTTATTCGAAGCTCTCGGACGAACTTACACACAAGAAGAGTTCGATAATATGTGCTCCAAGTTCGGTATCGAGCTAGATGATGTGACGACAGAGAAGGCGATTATAAGAAAAGAGAGACATATAGATGGACAAGTAGCGGATAATGATGAAGAGGTGATTTATAAGATCGAGCTTCCTGCTAATATATATGATTTGCTTTGTCTTGAGGGAATTGTGCAGTCTCTTCGGATATTTATTGGACAATTTCACAGTATATTCATTCTAGTGGGAGAAAAGAAGTTGGTAGAATCAAATATGTAAGGTTTAGTCTTCAAAATGTGAAAAACATTTTATATGTTCTTCATTTTAAGGAGGGTACCAAAGAAGAAAAATTGGAATTAAGGCAAGGACTTCCTGAACCTCCTCATGTAAATTTTATTTATATTTGTGAAAATATTGCATTCCTATATTCCTATGATAAATATTGCATTCCTATATTCCTATGATTTTCATTTTATTTCGTCATTTTTTGCAGGTCTCAAAGTGGGTCAACCCAAAACCGGGTCATATTGTTCCATTCAATGCTCGACCATTCTCTAGTGGCTCTTTCCTGCCGAAGAACAAGAACCCGAGAGGTCCTGTTTCGTTTCTTCCGGGCAGTGGCATTGGCCCTGCTCTATGTGGGAGCAGGACGGGACCACTTTGTGGAAGTCCTAGTTCTTTTTTTTCGTATGCTCCGAGGTTGTTGAGGTTTATTCGTAGGTTTTAGTTCGTGCTTTTCTTGTTATTTACTGTTTTAGTATTTGTAATATGATACGGTAAAATATTATTGTTTTAGTATTTGTAATATGAAAAAAATGTAATTGGTTAATTATTATTTAGGAAAAGTGTTGGGAAGAGATGCGTGTAATATTTTGAGATAAGATTGTGTTTTGTGGATAATTAAGTGAAAAAATCAAATTTGAAAATAAGATAATTTAGTTAGAAAATATAGAAAATTTATTACTCCCTCCGTCCCAATGATTTCTATACATTGGGGGACGGGGACGTGACACACATTTTAAGGCTCTTAACTACTATAGTTACATAACTTATTTTTATAATTTTCTTTTTTTGTATAAAAATAGAACAATCCTACTTTTATACAAAAAAAAGAAAGTTTTTAAAATAAGTTATGCACCTTAAAATGCGTGTCAGACATTTTAAAAAAAGCATATAGAAATGAATGGGACGGAGGGAGTACCTTTTAGCCGTAAAAGGTAAATAGTTAGTTATTGGTAATTATAATTTTATTTGTTTATTCTTTAATTAGAACGACCATATTTTTGGAAAAAAGATATTTTAGTTAGTTAGAAAAGTTAATATCAATAATTTTATTAATTAGAATGATCATATTTTTGGAAAGAATAGATTTTAGTCAGAAAAGTTAATAGTTGAAAAGGGTATAATTGGTTAGTTATTATTTAGCTAGGAGGATTGTTGGGAAGAGCTGAAGGTAAGTACCGTACCAAAATTTTTAATGTAGTAAAATAATTAAATAAGGTAAGTACCGTACCAAAACTTTTAACAGATAGTATAGATAGATAAATAGTATAGGTAGATAGTATAGTATCACATTTTTGGAAAGAAGGGATTTTAGTTTGAAAAGGTAATAACTGAAAAAGGTAATTGTTAGTTATAATTTAGGATAATTGTTGGGAAAAGTTGCGTGTAATATTCTAAGAAAAAATTATTTTGTTAGAATAATGGGTCTATTTAGAATACAAAAAGGGAAGTTTACTATTTTTTTCTTGAAGAACGACACTTCGCAGATTTTTTATTTAGTATTTCTAATTATTACTAGCTTATAACCCGTGCAACGCACAGCTCTTTTTTAATATCTATAATTATTTTAATAATTATATATGAGTCCCACTCTAGGGAGAACCCCCTTACATAGAGTCTAAAAGAGAACTCAAATCCTAGCCTTCCATTTTTTAAACGCTCCAGATTATAATGGCAAAATTGTAAATTAGTTTAATTTTGAGGATATTTTTAACTAATTATAAATTCCCTTACTTTTTAGAGTTGATACGGGGATACCGATTACAGAGGACACACCTCTGGCCTTGCCTCAAATACACTGCAATATACACACCTATACATACAACTTTCATCGGAGAGGGAGATAATAAAAGCGCAACCGATTACGTCTTCAAATCAAGACTTCATCTTATCAAATAAAGATTTTCTCGTCAATTATAAAATCAAAAGGTATGATTCTATAATTTGGTCCATTTTAATTCATAATCTAACTAGTTTTTTTTTTGTTATTTCTTCAGATTGATTTATGAAATAGAAATTAAGATGTTTTCGATTTATTTGTTGTTTCTAAAAAACAAATGTATATCCATGTGCTTTTTTAGATATAAGTCATAGTATCTTGTTTGTATATGTAGTTTAGAACTTTGATTCTATAGTAGAATGCGGATTTAATAATTATTTGAACTTTATTTGCGAATAATTACAAAGTGCACTTATAACTAGATCTGATTTGTAGTTGTGTAGAGCATCTATAGTAGAATCAAATGAATTTTTTAAAATATATTTAGTAGATCTGATTATTAATCACGTGTATTTTTAGTCTTGTGTATTTTTTTGATTCTACAATAGAACCGTTGCTCTAGGGTTGTTCATGTTCTACGGTAGAATCATGTATATAAATTTAAAATGTGTTCTACAGTAAAAGCATAATTTATAAGTATTTTTAAGAATTTTTGTGTAGTTTTATGGTTCTATATTAGAATTAAATTTGATTGTGTGTATTTCGTAAATGTATTCTGTGTTCTACAACAGAAGCATATGCATATAAGATACAATTCTAATTAAGTGTGTTTTGTGTTCTACTATAGAATCATATATGAATTTGATAAATGTGGTTATACTGTACAAGCATAATTTTTTAAAAATTTGAAGTGGTGTCTTGGTTTTATGGTAGATCATATATATGTATTATCAGAGGTAAATAAAGCACAATTCATGTATTATCGTGATAGAATCAAGTATCGATAAAGCCAGGTCCATCGCAATGAGACACTTACACACAAACTTTACAAAATCTTTACATATTGTATTCTTATAGTAGCTTTTTTGAGTTGGAACTATGCAAACTTCGCAGTTGAAGATTAAGAAAAGACACTTAAAAAAAGAGGATCAAATTTTACATTGATTCATCTTCCAAAATGTGATGAACCAAATTAGGTCTGTAGGAAACTTGTATCTGCAATGTATTAAAGCTAGATATGTCAATTGCTACTTGTATCTGGAAATACATATCGCCTGATATGGATTCTACCGCAAAAGAATATTTGTATTTTTCTATTATTGTGTGTAGATTTTGGAAGGCGGTCACACGTTGGTCGCGATCCATATCGGTGCTCAGTATCTTTGTTAGTCACAGAGGCATGCCTGTTTACATCTAATAACAAGCCTAATTGTTTATAATGCTTTGCATTACCTACATGACCTCTTGACTGAGGGAACCTCTAGTTGTAGAGTCTCTACTTGTTTTGTACTTGTAATAGGAACCAAATCCTAGTTGTGTAACTGTACTTATAAAGTCAAGAATAATGCTTGAAAGAAGTTCCAAGGTTCATGCCTCAAGCAAGAAGATAAAGACTGTCAAATAATCACAGTTGGGATTTGAAGAAATGAAGTATTTGCCTAAGTACCAATTCGAGAAGTATATTTGTCTATTCGAGAAGTCTAGAATTCGAGAAGTCAGGGATTCGATATCTCAAGACACTATTCGATATCTCTGAATACACTGTTCGATATCTCATTCGATATCTCATTCGATATCTCAGAGATTCGATATGTCTACTACTCTATTCGAGAACTCAAGAAGTCAACAAGTCAAAGTGGCATTCGAGTTCTCAAAGAGTCAACAAGTCAAAGTTCCATTCGATATCTCAAGGACTCAGAAAGCTATTCGATATCTCGAGGATTTGATAAGTCAAATGTTCTATTCGACAACTGAAGGAATCCTGATGGAAAAGAGCTATTCGAGAAGTGGTTCGATATGTCAATATAACAGTGTTCGAGAACTCAGAGTTATCGATCAAGTCAACTCTAGTTCTCGAATCATTTACTTAGTCACTTCTCGAATACATTCTTGGAGACAAAATACTGAAGAAATTGTACAAGTCAGAAACCTGCAACAAGCCAATGCACTTTATGGACCACAATCTGTAACGTGCTCTGGAAAGCCTACAAGGAAGCTTGGAGAGATATAGAAGAGACAATGGGCTAAAGAAGTGGATCTGAACAGGCTTTGCAAAGTCAAATCTGTAACCGTTTGGACACTTATTCAAAAAGAATAGACGGACTAGAAAGTAATTTGTTTAGCTACCTTATTTATAGTAAGTAGGGTGTATCCATGTTCTATAAGGATACAGCCTCACTTCCTTAGTCATTAACTTTTGTGAGTCAAGTTTTTCATACGCTGTAAGCTGTATCTCTCTGAGAAAAATGAAGCTGAGAATACTATCATTTGTATTCACAGATTGTAGCAACCTTTATCTAATAATAAATTAGATTAAAGTGATATTGTGTCTTGTGTTGTTCTTTATCCGCACCTACACCTTGCATACACAAACACTTATCTGCTATATAGACTCGAGAAAAGAAAAGTTCAAGAATCCATTCACCCCCCTCTGTATTCTTTTACCGTATTCAGTACTCAACAAGTGGTATCAGAGCGGGCTGTTTATTCAAAAACAGAAAAACGATCATGAGTTCGAATACACCAAAGACTACAGGAACGGTGAAGGTCCCTAAGTTTGACAAAGATAATTATAACCTCTGGAAGATAAAGATGCAGTTGTTCATCAAAGCATCTCATCACTTGTATCCTGAGATTCTTAAGAATGGTCCATTTGTTCCCCAACAGGAGATTCCTGAAAAGACTGTTGGAACCACTACTATTCCAAGATCTTATGTGGCCAAGGATCCATCCAAATGGACAGAATCAGAAAAGGACATGGTTGCCCTTGACAGTCACCTCATGTTGCTGATTATAGATTCTATGGACGTGTCAATGTTTGCAAACATTGCTTCATGTACCACTGCCAAAGAAATGTGGGATCACATTGAGGTGTTATGTGAAGGAACTGATGAGGTCAGAGAAAACAAGAAATAGATACTGGTCACACAGTATGAGGCTTTCATGGCACAGCCCAAAGAAAGCATTACTGAGATGTTTGAGAGATTTCACAAGCTAGTTAATGAGTTGCAGATGAATGGCAAGGTTTACAGTACCAAGGAGTTAAACATGAAGTTTCTGTTATCCTCACCAAACTATCTAGAGCAAAGGGTCATTTCTCTAAGGGAAAGAGATTTGAACAAAGTTACATATGATGTGCTCTATGGGGTTTTAAAAACTCATGAGCTTATGTTGCTTCAGAAAAGGGCTATCCAAGCCAATCAAGGCAGAATGATAAACACATCATGTGCCTTGATTGTCAACAAATCTATTCAAGACCTAGAAGCATTTACAAGCCAATTAAGGATAGAGGAGGTAGTAGAAGAGGAAGAAACTGAACCTGAGGTAAGTGAACCTGTTGAGGAGAAGGAGGAAGATGAGTTCTATACTCTTGAAGAACTGGATGGGATGGAAAACACTTCATATGCTTTTATGGCCAGAAAATTTCCAAACATCAGATTTAAGAGGAACCAACCCTTCAAACCTAAAACCCAAAACCATTCATTCAACAAGAGCAAGGCACCTGTGAAACGAAACAAGAATAAGTTTAAAACCAGCCATGTGGATAGGTCATCTGTAAGGTGCTATAGATGCAATGACCTAGGGCATTTTGCCAGTGAATGCAAGAAGCCTAAAAAGAAGGATAGAGATTATCTTGAGCTCGAAGCTAAGTATGAGGCCCTTCTGAAAAAGCAGACACAAGGTAAGGCCTACATAGCTGAAGGGAAGTGTTGGGATGATTCTGACAGTGATGGAGAGGAACAAGAATTCTGCAATTATGCCTTGATGGCCAATTCCAAGGATGACACATCTCCATCAGACCCTCAGGTACCATCTCTCACTACTATAGACATGTTTGTTTCAGAGTATAAATGCATGATTGAACAACTATCTATTGAGATGTTTAACATTCATACTAGTATGACTGCTGCTAATGAAGAGATTACTTAACTGTCTACTAGAAATGAAATGTTAACCAAAAAGAATGAGGAACTTGAGCTAAATGCTATGCAAGTAGAAAACCTTAAGAAAGAAGTTGAATATCTGCAGAATAAGGTTTTGTGTGCTAGTCAGGTTGAAAAGGCTCTTAGGGATGAATTAGCTGAAAATGAATTCAAACTAAAAACTTTTAAGAAATCATCTGGTCTAGTGCAATCCTACTGTGAGAAAATTGAAGCAAAACCCAAGGCTGCTATTGGACTTGATTATGACACTCTTAAACAGAGAAGAAGCTATGCTGTCATTAAAGATGACACAGTTGTTCATGAGGAAGTGCCTTACATTTTGAAAAATACTGAAAATCCAATTTTTAAGGAATCAACATTTGAAATTGATGAGGACGCCTTACTCATCAAACAAATGTTGAGTGATGAGGATGAGGCACAATCCAGTGAACAACAAGCATCCTCCAAGCGTGAGAGTGTCAAGTCAAAAGCCAGGGAGTCAGTAGTTGATAGGATAAGACCCAAGAAGTTTGTTAAGTTTGTTTCAGCTGGAAAGAGTGAATCAGAGAAGAAGGTGACTAAGAAGAAACAGAACAGAAATGGCAAGTTAGGGATTAACAAAGATAACAACTATGCTTATATGCCTAATGCCCCTAGGAAAACTTGTCAGAACTATTTCAGTACCAATCATTTAACTCATTCATGCAAGAAACCTGCTGGTAGTGTATCTAAACCTTTCTATGATTGTTCTGTGCCTCTAAGACATAGAGATGCACCATTTTGTGATAAATTTGACTGTATGCCATGCAATATAAATGTTATGACTAGTTGTTTCAATCTGAGAAGGCAATTCATTGATGGTTGTATCAGTCACAATTCTCACACACACTACACCAGGTCAAAGTCTTCGAGTCCTCCTAAAGCTAGGAAGGTACCTCTGTCACCTAAGTCTGAAACCTCAGGTTCTAAGACTTCTAACAGTGACAAGAAGACTAATGCCAAGAAAGTTGACAAGCATGTTGTTTATGATAAAACTGTTTTTAAGTCACATGGACCCAAACTTGTTTGGGTACCAAAGGAGAAGTAATACCTTTGTGTTTGCAGGGCAAATAAAATGAAAAGAAGGTCATGTGGATTTTGGACAGTGGATGCTCAAATCATATGACTGGTGATATGGTCCTACTATCACAGTATGAGGAAAAGGCTGGCCCAATGGTTTCTTTTGGAGATGACAGCATGGGTAACACATTGGGATATGGCAAGTTAAAAGTTGGAAATGTCATCATTGAAGATGTAGCACTGGTCAAGGGACTCAAGCATAATCTGCTAAGTGTTGGTCAGTTTACTGATAGAGGATTCAAGGTGGATTTTGACAAAGATGAATGTTTGATCACCCACAAGAAGACTGGTGATTTTGCTCTATCTGGAGTAAGGAAGGGAAGCCTGTTTGTAGCTAATATGGATTCTGCAAACAAGGACAAAATTTGTTGCTTTTACTCAAAAGCATCAAATGAAGATTGTTGGCTATGGCACAAGAAACTATCACACCTGAACTTCAAAGCCATTAATTTTCTAGTCAAAAGAGAATTAGTGAGAGGCATGCCCACACTTGAATTCTGTCAAGAAGGAGTGTGTGAGGCTTGTCAAAAAGGAAAGATGAAAAGATCTAGCCACAAGACAAAGACAGTGACATCTATAACCAAGCCCCTACAACTCATTCATATGGATTTGTTTGGGCCCATCAATATTATGTCACTAGGAAGAAAGAAGTATGCCTTGGTGATGGTTGATGATTTTACAAGGTATACATGGGTGGAATTTCTGGCATCAAAAGATGAGGCTCCACAAGTAATCATTGAGCATATAAAGAAAGTTGACAAGGTAGCAAATGCCAACACTGCAAGTGTGATTGCACTGAGAAGTGATAATGGAACAGAGTTCAGAAATGCCATACTTGAAGCATTCTGTAAAGAGAATGGTATTTCTCAACAATTCTCAGCTCCAAGGACTCCACAACAAAATGGAGTTGTTGAGAGGAAGAATAGAACTCTAATTGAAGCTGCTAGAATAATGTTACTTGATGCAAAGATGCCTACATGTTTTTGGGCTGAGGCTGTAAGCACTGCATGCTATATCCAGAACAGAACCCTCATCAACAAAAACACTGGAAAGACACCTTACAACTTGATGACTGGAAAGAAGCCCACTCTAAAGTATGTTCATACTTTTGGAAGCAAATGCTTTGTATTGAAGGATAATTCTGAATATGTTGGAAAATTTGATGCAAAAGCATTTGAAGGAATTTTTCTTGGCTACTCTATGGAAAGAATTGCATACAAGGTTTATGTCATCAGTCAAAAGAAAATTATGGAAAGCACAGATGTGACATTTGATGACAGCAAACTACTTGGACTAGAAGAAGCCAATGATGAAGATAAAGATCCATTGAAGTTTGATAATCTAGATGATTCTGATGAAGAGACTGAAACTGAAGTTGAAACTCGAGTTCAACAGACTCAAGTGAATGATAATACAAGAGAAGAATTTGTGCCAATCAACAGTGGAGAAACTAGCATCCAAGACACACCTGTGAGTAGTGGCAACCTCATAGGGGGAGGAAATCAGGATGATGATTTGGATGATGAAGCAACTTCAAGAATGAGAAATCAGGCTGAGCACTCAAGGAAATGGGATAGATTACACACTGCAGAGCAAATCATTGGAGATCCTAATGCAGAAGTAAGGACTAGGAGAGCAACTCG
This sequence comes from Kitagawia praeruptora, assembly GCA_037693485.1. NCBI lineage: Eukaryota > Viridiplantae > Streptophyta > Magnoliopsida > Apiales > Apiaceae > Kitagawia > Kitagawia praeruptora. The sequence continues at coordinate 150,577,916 of CM075345.1, read as the reverse complement.
GAATGAGTGTCTCTATGGTTGTTTTCTATCTCAGGTGGAGCCTAAGAAACTTGATGATGCACTGCTAGATCCAGATTGGATTATAGCCATGCAAGATGAGCTGATTCAATTTGAAAGGAACAAAGTTTGGGAACTTGTGCCTGCACCAAAGAATAGAACTATTGTTGGAACAAAATGGGTTCTGAAGAATAAGATGGATGAAGATGGTGTAATTATAAGGAACAAAGCAAGGTTGGTTGCAAAAGGATACTCTCAACAGGAAGGCATTGATTATGATGAGACATTTGCCCCTGTTGCTAGATTGGAAGCCATCAGAATATTCCTGGCAGTTGTAGCAGTAAACACTTACTTTATCTAAATTCTCAATTTTTTTGGAGTAAGTGTTGGCTGAAATATGATTTATAAATATTTCAAATCTATTGCATATTTGGAAAATCATATTCTCTTGTTAACTTGAAATTTCTATGGAATTTTGAGAAAATCACTGTTTAATTTCCTAGAATATTCGTGAATGAATATGGCTGGTAAATTTTAAAAAAAGATAGTGAAAATTGAGTTTCTATGAGTATAATTCGACAAGTCAGACTTCTCAAGTGATTCACTATTCGACATCTCTAACAAGTCTCATTAGAGCACTCTCGAGTTCTCGAATAGAGTCTTTTAGAGTTCTCGAATAGAGGTTTTCTTGACTTCTCGAATATAGTGTTTTAGTTCTCGATTGACTGAGTTCTCGAATACTATATTTGAGTTCTCGAATAATTTGAAAAGGCTGATTTCTCGCTGAATTTTAACCGATTTTGGATTTTTATTCAGAATTCAGAATTACTCATAAAAACATATTTTACCTAATTTAGATTTACTTCTAAGTTAGATAACTGCCAGCTGTGAGTTACAACCTGCTTGAGTTATCGAATAAGCCTTTCTTGACTTATCGAATAGTTGTTTTCTACTTCTCGAATGCCTGACTTGTCGATACATAACATACATCTAATCGACAATTCAAGTACTTCATACTTTTACAATTTCACATCTATTCGATTCATTTCATTCGATTTCTCAAGCATCCAAACTCCCAAAACCTCTGAAACCCTAACTGCAAAAAGCTAAATTTCTTCTTCAACCTTCGATTTCTCCCCTCTCTCTTACACAAATGGCAACAGTAAAGTTCAACACCAATTTCATTGCTCTAACTAGTGATGTTGAGGCACCCAATGCCAACTTCAAGTGCTTTGTGAAGTGGATGTCTGAATCATACATCAAAAATGCTCTATCTATTAATCCTACTCTGTATCTAGACATTCTAGAACAGTTCTGGAAGTCTGCTACAGTGGAGGTGGTGGCTCTTGACTCTGCAATAACCTCGTACATCATTTACTGTAAGATTCAAGACAAGAATATCACTATCACCACAGAAGACATGAATGAAGCACTTGGGATGGGCACCAAACAAGAGGTGTATGACCCACCAGCTACAACTGCTGATTTGGAAGACTTCTTTGATTTCATCAAATATGCAGACAAAATTAGTCTTGGGCATCTGAATAGGAAGCATTTGAGGAAGGAATGGAGCTATATGTTTGCTACACTTCTTCAAGTCTTCACCGCAAGAAAATCTAGCTATGACCAAATCAGTACACCTGCACAGCAGATAGGCTATGCTTTAGCATATGGAAAAAAGATAGATGTTGGCCTTATCATTCTGCAGGAGCTGTATGGGAGACTTGGTAAGAACTCAGCCAAGAGAGGTAATGAAATTTTCTTCCCTCGTTTTATTCAATATGTACTTAACTTCTTAGATAATAAATTGATTGAATTAGATGGGATGAATAAAAATAGAATAGGCTATCCTAAATCCATGACCAAACTCATTTTTGGTAATTTGGAGACTAGGAATGATGTGGATGTAAGACTGAACATAACTCCCCATATGGAGAGTTTGTTTAGGACTTACCCCCACAACATGCCAACATTTGACTCAAAGTCACAATTAGCACAGCCCAAGCAAGTAGGACAAAATGCTAACCCAGGACCTGCTAACCAATCCTCTCAACCAAACACTCTACCAAACACTGAGCCAACTGCATCATCCTCTCAAAAGGGTGATGTTAGTAAAAAGGATAAGAAGAGAAAACAGGTTGCTTCTGCACCTTTAACCATCTTGTCTGAAGCAGCATTGGCTGTAGAGTTAGAAAGTGAGGCACATGAGTCACCTCTTATCAGGCCAAAGAAGAAGAAAACTAAAACCACCTCTTCAGTCACACAAATGGCTGAAGTTGTAAAATCAGGGGCAAACAGTTCACTAGATGTATCCTCTCAACAGGGTGCATCTATAGAATCAAGCATCCTCCCCAATGCATCTATCTGTACAGAGTCAGCACGTGGGAGTGATAAGGCTGACACAACACTGAGTGGAGAGCACATCACAGTTGAAACTCCCTCTATCTCTCAGGGGGATTTTACAGGCCATGTGAAATTAATAAAATAGTGTTTAATTTAGTGATGGTTTAACAATTATTTTCTAATAAAACCTACGCAAAACAAAATAGAGAAGAAATTGACGATTTCTTATATTGAAAATCTATTCGATTTATGAATTATACTTATACTTTGTTTTGATTATCAAAATACCCTTGTTATTATTTGAAAATATATAGTTCTACTAACAACCAAACACAATTTTAATAATAGTGTAGGAAAGATTTGTCCATAACTTTGATAATCGGTAATCTGGTCTTCCGTACGACAAAATAAATAAGAATCGTTAGATCTTAAAATAAATACATGAAAATCGTTGGATCTTTCATAAAAATATTTTATATTTTAATATTTTATAAACTAAAAAATGTATTTATATTGAAATACGAAAAGGTGTAAGTCAATGATTTAAAGAATATATAATTAGGTTTTGTACATTGAATATCATTACCAATGTAGATCTTCTACATTGAATAGGATTAATGCAAAAATTCGTAGTTATATTTTCTCTTAAGATTCTGAGTGTTTTCATTTGAATAATAAATATTAAATCATCACTAAAGTAAAGATAATTTTATGAGATTCGCATGGGTTGTTAAATCATCCAAATCTGATTTATAGATCTCAAAATAGAACCCAAATACCAAATATGATTTTTGTAACACTAATAAAAAAATAAATAAAATTCAATTCTATTACAACCTATTTTAATAATATTCTTTTTAGATTATAAGTTTCTTTTTAAAATTTACTTCTTATGCAACCTTTTCTAATTATATCCTTTTCAGATTATAATTTTCTTTTTTAATGGATACTGTATAATCTTGATATCCTTTTACTTACAAGTTACAACCCCCACGATCTTTTTTAATTATAATTCTTTTCATATTATAATTTTCTTTTTAAAATTTAATTCCAGTACACCCTTTTTTAATAATATCCTTCTTAGATTATAATTTCGTTTTTAATTTATAATCTTGATCGTCTATTTTAAAAATATTAGATTGACGGTTGAGATTATTTTGGTTGTACAATTATATCCTTTTTAGATTATAATTTCCTTGTTAATACGATGTAATCTATCCTTTTTAGATTATAATTTCCTTGTTAATACAATGTAATCTTGATCGTCTATTTTGTTTATTTTGTTTATATATATAACTCAGACATCTGAATGATTGAATAACACTTGTAGAAAACTTCATCATCACGCAACATATAAACCCTAGTTTCATCGATCTCTCTGTGCCGCAATGCCGACCGTTAGTGTTGGGAGAGACCGCTTATTCGAAGCTCTCGGACGAACTTACACACAAGAAGAGTTCGATAATATGTGCTCCAAGTTCGGTATCGAGCTAGATGATGTGACGACAGAGAAGGCGATTATAAGAAAAGAGAGACATATAGATGGACAAGATAATGATGATGAAGAGGTGATTTATAAGATCGAGATTCCTGCTAATAGATATGATTTGCTTTGTCTCGAGGGAATTGTGCAGTCTCTTCGGATATTTATTGGACTTGATCCGATGCCTGTGTATAGAGTTAGTGAGCCGGAATCTATGCTTACGATGCATGTCAAACCAGAGACGGCTAAAATTCGTCCGTATATTGTATGTGCTGTTTTGAGAGGTATAACTTTTGATGAAGCAAGATATACCAGCTTTATCGATCTTCAAGATAGGCTTCACCAAAACATATGCCGGCGGAGAACCCTGGTTGCTATTGGAACACATGACTTGGATACGATACAAGGGCCTTTCACATATGAGGCTTTATCACCTACAGATATAAACTTTGTCCCACTTAAACAGGAGAAAAGCTTCAGAGCAGATGAGCTGATGAAGTTTTACGAATCCGACTTGAAGTTGAAAAAATTCTTGCATATAATCGCAGAATCACCAGTGTTCCCTGTCATTTATGACCGTAAGAGAACTGTGCTCTCTTTGCCACCAATTATAAATGGTGCACATTCAGCCATTACGTTAAAGACCAAAAATGTGTTGATTGAATGCACAGCCACTGATTTAACAAAGGCCAAAATCGTTCTGAACACTATGGTGACAATGTTTTCTGTTTACTGTGATAAAAAGTTTGAGGCTGAACCAGTTGAAGTAATTTATCCTGATGAAGCATCACATATTTATCCCGATCTTACATCATACAATATGGAAGTGCCGCTATCATACATTACCCGCCTACTGGGAGTCTCATTGGAAGCCAGCAAGGTCCCTGGTTTGTTGAATAAAATGCAGTTACAGGCCGAGTCACATGCCTTGCCAAATGGAGATCACACTTTCAATGTATCAGTTCCGCCAACGAGAAGTGATGTGCTTCATCCCTGTGATATTGCAGAGGATGTTGCCATTGCTTATGGTTTCAATGAAATTCCCAGACAGAAGCTTCCATCTTTAAAGCCTTTGCCTCTCAATCAGTTCAGTGACCTTATTAGAACGGAGATTGCGATGAGTGGTTATACAGAGGTATTGACATTTATATTGTGCTCTTACAAAGAGAATTTTGCAATGCTAAACCGTAAAGATGACAACTCAACGGCAGTAGAAATTGGAAATCCTCGCTCTTCTGATTTTGAGGCTGTCCGAACTACTTTGATGCCTGGCTTACTGAAAATTGTTGGACAAAACAAAGACCATCCTAAGCCTATAAAGATATTCGAAGTGGGCGATATAGCAGTTCTGGATGAATCAAAGGATGTTGGTGCCACAAATTGTCGTCAACTAGCAGCCCTGTATTGTGGTGCCACCTCAGGATTTGAGCTAATTCATGGCCTACTGGATAGAATTATGGAAGTAACTGGAACTCCATTCGTTGATCCTAAAAAGGATCCAACAGGCTATTATATAAAATGCTCATCTGAGCCTGAATTTCTATCCGGTAGACAAGCTAGCATAATCTACAAAGGGAAGCATATTGGAACTTTCGGCATCGTACACCCAGAGGTCCTACGCAATTTTGATATTCCTGATCCATGCTCCTTCCTGGAAATTTGTATAGAGCACTTCTTGTAGAGAATGGGTTCTACATACTGTTTATGCTCTCCTAACATTTAAGCATTTATTTGCACTGGGTAAAGTCCCCGTCCGATTTGAGCACATAGACTAATCGACCTTAGCAATCATTGATGAATGATGGATGATTGATACCGGTGCTTCAAATCATGTTACGGGTAATTTATATAAAATAAGTTATTTTTTTTTACATTTTTTCTTATGAATATCAATCATAAAAGTTAAATGCAAATGTTACTGATTATGGTAGAAATTAGTGAGATAATTAGCCCTGGAAAGTATTGGCTTTTCTTGCAAAAAAACTTTTTTGGTTTGTTCAGACTTCAGATTCTGTAAAAGGCCTTTTACCTTTGCTAGTTAGACAACTAAAGGTCTGCAATATACAAGTCTTTTAATAAATTAACAAAAATAAAAGATCGGCAAGAAAATAATTTGTTGTGAGAAAATATAAATATTCCTGGCAAAGAAAACAATCAGTCCTGGACTCCTGGTGGTTGTGCAGCTAGTATGCAGAGTTCATAAATGTTACTCCCATCCTACCGATTTAATTGTTCATTTTACGTTTTGCATGTATTCTAATGTGCAAATAAAATATACCTTCACAAATTATTCCCCTTTATTTTTTTTAAAGTTTCGTATATTGGGACGGAGGGAGTACATTTGTTACAATCTTAATCAAAATCTGACAACTGATAGTCTGATATCTATATATGATGCGTCTACTCATAAAGCACTTGGTTGTAATCTCTTAATAATCCAAGATAGCACGCATTTTATGTTAGAAAATGGAGTTTTTAGGGCATAATTATTTTATGTTCTTGATGTTAATTCCGGATTTTAACGATTGGAAATTGTTCCTTGATATGGGAACTTAAATTTTCATATATGGGTCTAAGTAATTTTCTTAGTGAAACCCATAGAGAAATGGAGTTGAAGTTAGTAGCTTGAATAAGCTTGAAATGAGAATGAGGCTTTATTTTAATATTATAAACATGCTGTCAAGAGTTGGACTATACTCCTGTAAACTCTCGAGAGTAAAACTTGCTGTCATGAAACAAAGTTGCTGTCAGGAAGGTAAAACTTACTGTCATGAACAAGGTTGCTGTCAGGAAGTAAACTTGCTGTCAAGAACAAGGTTGCTGTCAGGAAGGTAAAACTTGCTGTCAACAACAAGGTTGCTGTCAGGAATGTTAAACTTGCTGTCAAAAACAAAGTTGCTGTCAGGAAGTAAACTTGCTGTCAACTGTTGACAGTTACTTTAAAGGTACTGTCAGGACTTGTTGACAGTAACTTCTGCGTGGTTTTGACAGTAAAGTCTGAGTGTTTATTCTATTAATTGGAAGTCATAATGTGGATAATATATAACGTAACTGTTACGATTTATTTAATATAAAATCAGGGAGTTACAATATTAATTGGGTGGTATCAGTTACGTTTGGCCTCTCCTATAAATAGAGACCTAAGCTACTGATTGTTAGACACACTGAAGATACTGTCCACACCATACATTCTCTGTTCTCTCTATACACTCTGTTCTCCCTTTATATTCTGTACTTCACCAGTAGGTTTTTCTGGCGACTGAGGTGCTAGTCGAAGTTGAGTTTTCTGGTTGCTGTGACCATCTAACTCAGAGCTGTTTTATCCTGGAAGAATATTGCCAGCATCCTGACACAGTGTAAGTGGAGGCAATTATCTCTTCAAGAACAATCAGGACTTCTTTGCAAGGCCTGGTGACTCAGCTGATTATTTCTTATTTGATACCTGCATAGCTATGGCTTCTGGTATGATTTCTTATCTTCCTTTGTTCTATCAGTTACTGATTTGCATGTGTTTTACCTTCGTGTTTTGTTTCGCTAATTGTATGCTTGGCCTGGACTTGTTAAATACGATATATAACTGCCTCTATGTTGCTGTAGTAGTCAATATTCCCAACATTCTTGAAGAGATAATTGGTTATATAGTATTTAGCATAATGGTTAACGATAGTGAGATTCCTGCTAGTGGTAGTTCGGTTGCATCTGTTGGGGTCATTGATTGGACCACTTATAGTTTTCCACAACCCGTTGAATTGACTGGCTTGCCAGAGAAATTCAGTGGGGGCGTTGGCTTTTCTCGTTGGCAGAAAAGGATGAAGTTGTGGTTGACTGTAAAGGGTCTATGGCCTGTTGTGGAATATGAGAAGCCGGTTGTGGATCAAGAGAAGGCTGAATCAGTTAAGAGTTATGCGAAGTGGGCTGAGAAGGATGGGGTTGCTAGGGCAGCAATTCTGGCTGCTCTAACCAACATATTGTTTGATGTGTACTCCTCTGATGCCTACACTGCAAAACTCTTATGGGAGAAGCTGGACCAGACACATAATACTGACTCACAAGGTCTGGAAAAGTATTCTGTGGCTAGGTTCCTTGATTTCAAGCTGGTGGACAATAAGTCCATGACTGAGCAAGTGCATGAATTCGAGATGATAGTGCATGCTTTGAAGGAGTCTGGAATGGACCTCCCCGAAAAGTTTAAGGTGATGAGTGTGATTGAAAAGCTCCCAAAGTCTTGGGAAGAGTTCTCTCTCTCCCTGAAAAGACAGAAAGGAGAGATCACCTGGACCAACCTTATGCTGGACATCTCGGTACAAGAACAACACAAGTCCAAACAGGGACATGTGATGCCAACTGAGCATGGAAGTTCGAAGGTAAATGTAGCAACTGTAGGACAGAAAAGGAAGGCTGTCTCTAAGAAGGGTAATAGTAATAAACCTAAGAGTGACAAGGATAAGGCCAAGAAACCAAAGGCAAACAAACCATGTTGGTCTTGTGGGCAGGTTGGACACTGGAGTAAGGACTGCCCTACAAAGAAAGCGAAGAAAGCCGAGGGGGTAGCTCAAGCGAATGCTGTGCTTGGAACCTCAAGTGGGCCTGTAGCGAACATGGTTGTTGGTGAAGCTTTGGCTTCTGAAACCAACGAAGACCGGTATGTTACCTACAACCCGTACTATTTTCCACTTATCTGTCAAATGAATGGTTGATTGATACTGGAGCTAATGTGCATATTTGTGCTGACATTAGTTTATTTGTATCTTATCAACAGAGTCATAGCTTGACAGTGACGATGGGGAACGCAAGTGCTGCTCAAGTACATGGAGTAGGAAACGTGGACCTGAAGTTTCCTTCGGGACGCATTCTATCCCTGACGAGAGTGCATCATGTTCCCGACATGCGTAGAAATATAATAAGTGATAGTTGTTTAGTAGCAAATGGCTTTGAAGTTTCTCTCAAGTGTAATAAAGTAGTTCTTATTCATACTGGTACTTTCTTTGGCAAGGGTTACTTGTCAAATGGTTTATTTGTAATAAATGCTGAGCCCGTTTTGGGTGCTTTTAATAAGATTACTCCTTCTGTTAACTATGTTGAATCTTCAGATTTATGGCATGCTAGACTTGGTCACTTAAATTTTGGTGCTCTTAAAAATATGATGAACTTAGAGTTGATTCCAAAACACACTATAGAAAAGAATTCTAAATGTCAAGTATGTGTGTCTGCTAAACAAATAAGGAAACCTTTTCATAATATTGTTAGGGATTCAGACTTGTTAGATTTAGTACACACTGATATTTGTGAATTTGGTGGTGTGTTGACTAAGGACCAGTTTAGATACTTCATTACCTTTATAGATGATAGTAGTAGATACTGTTATGTTTATTTACTTAGACATAAGGATGAAGCACTTAGTAAATTCATTATATATAAAACTGAAGTAGAAAAACAAACTAGTAAGGTACTTAAACGGTTGAGATCTGATAGAGGTGGTGAGTATACGAGTAACGCTTTTAATGAATTTTGTGCAAACAATGGTATAGTTCATGAAGTTACCCCACCATACACACCTGAGTCTAATGGGGTTGCTGAGCGAAAGAACAGAACATTTAAAGATATGATTAATAGTATGCTTATTAACTCTGGGCTGCCTAAATACATGTGGGGAGAAGCTCTGAATACGGCTTGCCATATTCTGAATAGAGTTCCTCTGAAACACATGGATAAGACACCCTATGAGTTATGGAAGAGCAAGAAGACTAGTCTTAAGTATCTTCGTGTGTGGGGGTGCCTTGCTAAGGTACTTGTTCCTGAACACAAGAGAAAGAAACTAGGTCCGAAGACTGTTGATTGTATCTTTCTAGGCTATCTTGAGACCACTACAGCTATGAGATTTTTAGTGTTAAAATCTGACATAGATGGTATAGTGGCAAACACGATAGTTGAGTTTCGTGATGCTACATTCTTTGAGGATGTCTACCCTATGAAGATTGGTATGCCTCAAGATACTTCTAATGAAGATCCTACTCACACATCAAGTTCTATTCCTGATCATGTGGAAAAGATGACAAATGTGGGGGCGGAACCTAGTAGTAGCTCTACTGCTAAGGAGGTAGAGGAACCACGAAGGAGTAAGCGTGCAAAGGTAGTCAAGGATTTTGGAAGTGATTTTATCACTTACAATGTCGAGGATGAACCTTTAACTTTTCGACAAGCTATGGATTCTTCAGAGTCTAGGCACTGGAAGGGCGCTGTAAAGAGTGAAATTGACTCTATTATTTCTAACGGAACATGGGAGTTAGTTGATCTCCCTCCTGGGTGTTCTACTATCGGGTGCAGATGGATCTTTAAAAGGAAGTTGAACCCTGACGGCTCAATAGATAAGTACAAAGCTAGACTGGTAGCTAAGGGTTTTAAGCAAATGGAGGGCATTGATTACTTTGACACATACTCTCCAGTAGCTAGAATGACAACAATTCGAATGCTAGTAGCATTGGCTTCCGTACATGGTCTTATCATCCATCAAATGGATGTAAAGACAGCTTTTCTTCATGGTGAACTTGAAGAAGAGATTTATATGGATCAGCCTGAGGGATTTGTTGCCTCTGGTAACGAAAGGAAAGTATGTAAGTTGATCAAATCCATCTATGGCTTGAAACAAGCTCCTAGGGATTGGCATAAAAAGTTTGATGAAACTATATTGCCGTTCAGTTATGATATTAATGATAGTGATAAGTGTGTCTACACCAAAGTTAAAGGTAGTGAGTGTGTCATCTTGTGCCTATATGTAGATGACATATTATTGTTTGGAACCAATATTGAGATTATTAACGAGACAAAAGCTTTCTTGAAAAGGCATTTTGAAATGAAGGATATGGGTGAGGCTAGTGTGATTCTTGGTCTCAAGCTGACTCAGTCAGCTGAAGGAATAACTTTATCGCAGTCTCATTATATAGAGAAATCTATACTTGAGAAATATGGTTATTCACAGTGTAGAATCGCTAGTACACCCTATGATCCTAAAGTTGCCCTTGTTAAGAATGCTTCAGGAGTACCTGTGTCTCAGTTAAGGTATTCTCAGATTATAGGGAGTTTGCAGTATCTTGCTAACTGTACTAGACCAGATATTTCCTATTCTGTGTCTAAGTTGGCTAGATATACAAGCTGTCCAAACAGAACTCATTGGGATGCTCTTGATCGAGTACTAAGATATCTGAAAGGCACAATGTACCTAAGTTTACACTATAGGAGATTTCCTGGTGTACTTGAGGGGTACAGTGATGCAAGTTGGATAGCTAAGAAGTCTGGTTCCAATGGAGTGACTGGATATGTGTTCACTTTAGCAGGTGGAGCAATATCCTGGAAGTCGACAAAACAGACTATAGTAACTCGGTCTACATTTGAGGCTGAGTTGTGTGCACTTGATGCCACGGGGACGGAGGCTGAATGGTTACATGGACTTATGTCCACGATACCTGTAGTAAGCAGACCGCTTCCTGCGTTTGCTATTCATTGTGATAGTAAAACAACTATCGACAAGATTAGCAGTAAAAAGTATAATGCTAAAACAAAGAGACACATCCAAGTTAGACTAAAGTCTACAAGGGGTTTAGTGTCTGATAGGATTATTGCTGTAGAGTTCATAGGAACTCAGAATAATATAGCTGATCCTTTAACTAAAGGACTGGAACCTGCAGTGGTCCTTAAGTCGAGGTTGGGGATGGGGCTGTCAACCCATCATAGTTCATCATCAGTGGGAACCCAATACACATGAGAGGAGATCCCTTGAAGTGTATTCAATGTGGTAATAACAAGCTGTAAGGATGAATTGGTAGTACCTTTGCTACATAGATGATACTGTTTGTATCTGAGTCTATCCCCTGTAAACCTAGAAGGTACTGACACTGCTAGTAAGCAAGAGTTATTATAACTCTGAATGGGGTCAAGTCATTTGACGAGATGGTAGCAGTACATCTCTGGAGATGCCCAGCTAAGCGAATGTAATTGTGTGGTCGCAATTAGAGGGAAGGGTTATTCCTTGAAACATTCGACGAACAGGATCGAGACAAGACCATTAATGTCTCAAAGCCGTAGATTGGCACCATAGCCTTTGATTTGTCGTCGTCTATGGAACATGATTACATCAAACGGATTAAGATTCAAGGTGAAACATTCCATCTGAATCCGGTAGTCATCGAAGTAGGGGACTTAGGAGGGTTCAAACCCGGAAGGGTACCAACTCTGAAAAACAAGTCATGATGGAAAACCTGAAGCATTTCTGTATGGATTTGTGGGGGATTGTTAGAAAATGGAGTTTTTAGGGCATAATTATTTTATGTTCTTGATGTTAATTCCGGATTTTAACGATTGGAAATTGTTCCTTGATATGGGAACTTAAATTTTCATATATGGGTCTAAGTAATTTTCTTAGTGAAACCCATAGAGAAATGGAGTTGAAGTTAGTAGCTTGAATAAGCTTGAAATGAGAATGAGGCTTTATTTTAATATTATAAACATGCTGTCAAGAGTTGGACTATACTCCTGTAAACTCTCGAGAGTAAAACTTGCTGTCATGAAACAAAGTTGCTGTCAGGAAGGTAAAACTTACTGTCATGAACAAGGTTGCTGTCAGGAAGTAAACTTGCTGTCAAGAACAAGGTTGCTGTCAGGAAGGTAAAACTTGCTGTCAGGAATGTTAAACTTGCTGTCAAAAACAAAGTTGCTGTCAGGAAGTAAACTTGCTGTCAACTGTTGACAGTTACTTTAAAGGTACTGTCAGGACTTGTTGACAGTAACTTCTGCGTGGTTTTGACAGTAAAGTCTGAGTGTTTATTCTATTAATTGGAAGTCATAATGTGGATAATATATAACGTAACTGTTACGATTTATTTAATATAAAATCAGGGAGTTACAATATTAATTGGGTGGTATCAGTTACGTTTGGCCTCTCCTATAAATAGAGACCTAAGCTACTGATTGTTAGACACACTGAAGATACTGTCCACACCATACATTCTCTGTTCTCTCTATACACTCTGTTCTCCCTTTATATTCTGTACTTCACCAGTAGGTTTTTCTGGCGACTGAGGTGCTAGTCGAAGTTGAGTTTTCTGGTTGCTGTGACCATCTAACTCAGAGCTGTTTTATCCTGGAAGAATATTGCCAGCATCCTGACACAGTGTAAGTGGAGGCAATTATCTCTTCAAGAACAATCAGGACTTCTTTGCAAGGCCTGGTGACTCAGCTGATTATTTCTTATTTGATACCTGCATAGCTATGGCTTCTGGTATGATTTCTTATCTTCCTTTGTTCTATCAGTTACTGATTTGCATGTGTTTTACCTTCGTGTTTTGTTTCGCTAATTGTATGCTTGGTCTGGACTTGTTAAATACGATATATAACTGCCTCTATGTTGCTGTAGTAGTCAATATTCCAACATTTTATTCGAGTAACAAAAGTAGGTGGAAAGCCACAAGATGAGATGCTTGTGTTACTTATTTTTCTATGTTTATTATTATTGCCTTCTTCCAAAGAATGTTGCAGTGGTTCAGCTCCAACCAGTGTACCATTTAGTCGACGGCCTTACAGATTTAACCGGTGGCTGTGCAGTTGCCAGTTCAGTTGCTTTTTCGGACATCATAGACACGGGAGGGATGCTCTGTTCATGTCTGAAAAAATCATCAGGATCAACTTGGTGCTTCACTCTACACAACTTGTCGAAATTCTTGCCAAAATATTTCTCTCCCCAAACTTTAGCTTCATTGTAGCTGCTTTTGCCTCGTGGTTGATTCTTTCCCAAGTCAAGATCCCTATAATTCACATATGCTCCCCGGGGATTGCTTGTCACAAAAGGTGTCATGTACTTGTACATCTTGTTGATCCACTCCATACTTCGCTGGCCCTGTTCTTGATCATTGTTTTGCCAATGGATTAAATATTGTATGTTATATAATGTACCTTTGCGGTAAGGAAAAGGAAGATCCAGTTCCGAGAACTCATCCATTTTCCCACCTAATGGTTCCAATATCATAAGGCCACTTTCTTCCGTAAACAAATCCCATATTCCTTGGAATGCACTTGTGGGTATTGGTGTGTTTACAAAATCGGATTTGCCTTTGTATGTGCCTACAAACCTGTCTGTCCGGTTTAGTATATCCTCTAAGGGGTATTCGTTTCCTTGCTTTGCTCCCCAGTAGAGAATAGAAGAGTTTACCCATGGTATCTCAAAGCAATCCGATTCTGTCAATCCCAACGATGGAAATCTGTCTTTCATAATTGACAATAACTCGGGTTTAGCTCCCTGAAAGACAGAGTTAAAGGAAATTTCAACTGATTTCTCTCCGTTTTTATTTTGTAGTCTTGCCAAAATCCGGATGACCAGATTGTTTGGGAGCTTTGGAGCAATCAGTTGCCACTCGTCGAGTAATGCCGTAGCATTTTCAGTTAGCAACTTGTGCTTGGTAAAAGTTGTCATGATTTGAGGAACTTGGACTAGCTTAATGTTCCAATAAGTGATAATGCCGAAACTGCCTCCCCCACCTCCTCTAATGGCCCAAAACAAATCCTCTCCCATTGTTCTTCTGTCAAGCAAACTCCCAGACGCATCCACAATGTGTGCGTCCAGCACATTGTCAGCTGCTAGGCCGTACTTCCTACATAACCATCCAAGACCACCGCCACTAATTTGTCCTCCAACTCCAACACTCGGAGCCGTCCCTCCAGGGAATCCGTGAACAGAACTTCTCTTAGCAATGGCATAGTAGAGCTCTCCAATCGTCGCTCCTGCTCCCACCCAGGCCACTTCATTAGCCACATCAACCTGAATGTCTCGAAACTGAGACATGTCAATGATGACAAAGGTTGAACTTGTATTGGACCGAAACGACAATCCCTCGTAGTCATGGCCACCGCTTTTAATTCTAAGTTCAACTCCATTAGACTGGCAGCACTTAACAGCTGCCTGAATCTCGGTTTCACTAACAGGTGTTACTATAAAAACAGGCGCTGGCGAAGAGTTGAGCCATCTTGTATTCTGCTGCATAGACTGGTAAAGATGCTGAAATTCAGGTGAAGTTTTATTATAAACATGTGTGATGTTGTTTGACAGACATTGGACAAGGTTTTGGTACTGCTTATCAGTACCATTACTAGTACCACGGGCTTTCACTGCACAAACTGAAAATAAAAGTACCAGTAATGAAACTAGCATAGACCAAATCTTTCTCTGGTGATCAACCATTTTTGCTGATGTGCCACATACATGGTTAGTTCTTGGTTGTATAAGAAATTTATAAGTTTGAGTGGTGGTGAGGATGTTACAAAATCTTAATTAATTCATTAAAATTTTTCGTGTTTTATTAATGCAGGGGTTTTGCCCACTTGTCATAACAGTCACATTAATTTTATTTTTTTCGTTTCCAAAATGACAAAACCTGCAACTGTCTATAAGACATACTCCATCGTTATGTTTTGTGGCTGAGGATACATTGCAACAAGCAGTATCATTCTGACTTCTGAGTTCCCAAAATGTCAAAAGACTGAAAGCCAACAGCAGGGGATGGCAAAAACTAAAAACAAGTCAATATATTTTGTCCAGGCGTCCAGCTAAGACCAGCAAAATGATGCGCTTTTTTTTTTCAGGCTAATGCTAAACATAGGCCTTAGAGCATCTGCAACGCGGGGTCAATTGAAGCCTTGGGACTCGCAAAACGACTTGGCCACTGAATAATGGCACTGGAATGCGTTGGAGCATTTACAAAAAAGTGGTCAGGTGTCACTTCGCCGGGTCGATGCCATTTGAGTTTTTTATATTTTTTTCAATCAAAAGCTGCTGCCATGACTGTTTTAAATACACAAAGAGTAACGTTAATATAATAACAATATAAAGAACAATTCTCAAAAAAAAAAAATAACAATATAAAGAAGTCCTACAATATGTGAAAAGTGGGCTTGCATTGGATGAATGGGGTCACTTTTTTATAAACCCACTTCGGGTGAGATGGCAAGCAATTTTCAGGAGAAGTTTTTAGTCCCGAGGCACAAACGACCCCAGCGCTGCAGATGCTCTTAGGGCTATGGTTAAGAATAAATGTAATTGGATAAATGCATTTAATATATCAGTTTTGCATGGAATTCATCAATTTTGCACCTATCTCAATATGATTATTTAGCAATTTGAAAATTTTATTAATGAAAATTGATGTGAATATATGGGGGTCCACTATTATTACTTAAAAAATTAAATTAGTGTTATAAAAAAGCATTGGAAAACTAAAAATTAATTAAATAACTAAGACTAAATGTTGAAAACATATTTAATACTTAACCATAACCCTTAGCTCATACCTTAGCTCATAGGGGTGTACGCGGTTCGATTGTGTTTCGGTTATTGGCGGTTGATGCGGTTTTTTGGTTTTGGCGGTTTTATAAATTTCCAACCGCAACCGCATTTGCGGTTGCGATTAACCGCGTGATGCGGTTGCGATTAACCGCGGTTGATGCGGTTCGGTTTGCGATTCAACCACCTATTACAAAACACTTGCGTAGCAAAAATGAAATATAATTAGAGAGTCTATGTACAATATAGCTTGGCCAAAAATCTAAATACACAAATTCATTTCTGTTGTGGCTATTCCTGTGATATTGGTAGCTCTTGTTGCTATTTTAAATTATAAAGCATTCTACTGATATAGTAATTAAGAATAATGAAGCAGATAAATTAACTATATATGATTAGGATGCTTCTGCTATTCTGTACATATTTTATGCAGGTCGTATATATGGATTAATGGTACATAATCTGAATAACGAAAATAATAGGACAACATATATAAAAAAAAAAGAAGAAACAGGTCTTAGGATCACTCACAAGTCACAACCAATCTCGTTAATAAAACACAATAACGAAGTACAAGTCCAAATAACACAACAATGTAAGAACTACATGTCCATTAATATGAATGCAATCCATGAATAGAATCTCCAATAATAGTCTAGACAGTCTTATACAAATATCGAAATTGAGCAAACATAACATGCCAAAGTCACAATACCACAGTCCAGAGCCACAATTCACTGTCCCATAATATATTTATATAATTATTTATCCATTTATGTGTATAATTATTAATTTATATAATATAAAATATATATTTATAAAAATATAAATTATTATAAATATATATGTGCGGTTTGCGATTGCGGTTGCGATTTTGCGGTTTGCGATTTGCGATTGCGGTTTTCTCGATGTTGCGGTTACGATTTTTGCGTTTTTCCGTAAAATGTGGTTCGGTTACAAACGGTTTGCGATTTGATTGTGATTGCGGTTTGGTTCTGTACACCCTAGCTATAGTTAACATTTACCTTTTTTATACCATTGTTTCGTTTTTTGGTAGTACTTAGTAGTTGAACGATTGTTGCACATTGTTATAGGGAGAATATTGTATAACAATATTTGGAGGTTTGCTGGATTTGCGGAGCAAAATACGGATATTCTGCTATGAACACGAAGAACACGGAGATGATTTGGTGAATGTTTGTGGCTGCTCTTGTATATTGATTTTCAGTGGTGAACTGTTTTATCAGAGCCTTACAAGATGCCTACGTACCCTATTTATGGGGATCAAGCCAACGTAGTTCTCTTAGAGAAGAAGTTATCTAGACGGGCTGGGGTTTCTATGGGCTTGATTAGGCCCAAATCCACTAGGCGTCTTCTTGGGCTGATATATTTTACCCAATTTTGATATTGATGACCTGCGGCCCCATACTGGACCTGCGGCTTGCGATGCCCTGGCCTCACTGGCGGGGCGATATGGAGAAATTACAGGACCTCGCATGCGGCCTTGCTGGGCTAGTCATGCGAGGCGATTCACACTATATGGAGATAATCATGCCCATGCGACCTTGCTTGGTCTGTCCATGAACCTTCCTGATGTATAAGCTCTAGGCCTCGCTGGACCTTGCAGGCTGCGAGCCGTAGGGCTCGCTGACGACCCCTGTAGTAACTTCCATGATATAATTAGTTGATTCCTTGGAAATAAGCATCATCGACCCAAGCCCATTAATGGTGATATCGTATTATTCCAGCCCATTAGGCCTGTTTAAAACCTATGCCAGATTCGGGCATAACAACTACCCCCCCAAGTCTATATCGTCATTTGTGATGCGATGTGGACTTAGAGATTTTGGCTCCACGGATCTTGACCCGTCATTAAGGCCCACCATCAATTACCTTTGGGCTCTCCTCACCGGCCCAATGAATTTGAACGGTTTCTAACAGCTGGCACATCGAGATCGGCGTCAGACTGTCTGAGATGATGACACGTATCACATGCCTCTCTCTCTCTCCTTGTTACTATATATATCTCAGATCTCAAATCATTTATCACTTTCCTTATTAACATCATACCGAAGTGCTGCTAATTTGCTCCCGGATCAAACAAAGTCCCAGCTCGTTTTCCATCAAGAACGACCTCAAGTTTTTCAAGATCTTTAACTTTTTCTTCATCAAACAGTAAGTTTCTCTCTTGTTCTTCATTTAAATACGCATGTGGTTTATAATTTCAAGTTTCTTTATCTGCAATTATATGCGATGCGAAGCCGAATACATGCGACCCCAAACACTTAATTTCACACTACGAGCCCTGCCTCGTTAGCATAGCAAATGCGACCCCCATTTAGATGTAGAACCGTTGCCTAGCGTATAGAAAAAGAGTATAACATTACGCCTTCTTCGTGTGCGATGTGAGGACACTTAGAACTTTTCTGTTTATATTTCTTCTTTCTGAATCCCCTTGATATTCTGTAAGTGCACACACTAACACTCCACTTTCTTTTCAAATGTCTACCGACGATAGCTCGCGAACCCCCTCGCCTCTGCTTCCAAACGTATCAATTAGCGAGCGAACAGCTGCTAATATCGCTAAAGCTGCAAGTGCTAGCGACTCCTCATTCAAATTATATCTGGATACCCAATGGTCCCATGAAGATTTCACTAGAGACGCTCCACTGGGATCGTGGAAATCTAAGCGACCCTCCGACTCACACAACCAATCCATTGACATCGCCTCTGGCTCCCAGAACCGTTCCATCCTCGACCCCCCTTCATCCGTTCAAGATCAGATAAACGAGCTGCTAGATAGGGGATAGAAATTTTTCTCAGGCGTCCCCAATCTCCTTTCTCCTCTTAACAAAAATCTCCTCAACATCCAAGCCCCAATATTCCTTTCCAGTAGTTCCTCATCAACGAACTCACTAGGCCCAGCATACTATGAACTTGAAGGCGAAGCCGACAACGAGGTCAACTCAGACGATTCAGATTACGAAGAGCCCACTTCTGATGATGGCGGCCTTGATGAAGTAACTAGGGTTGTCAACTTCGAGGACTATGAATACATTCCTGAAATGTCACCAGAACCTTATGTACCAACCCCTCAACCCGAACCGGAGGGTACTATTTACGTCGGCGGACCTCGCCCTGAAGACATCCCAGCAGGCTCCAAACAAAAACCAGGCCAGCCCCGCATCCTTGCATGTAGAGACCTATCAACGACCATGGACCCAGAGTCCCTTGCAAAGGCAGTAGACACCTTCAGGCCTGAAGGGAAAATAATTCTACCGAAAGCTTCAATGCGATGCTATCGCTTTAATGGCGGTAGAGTGCCTCGCATGGTATTGACGTCGGCTATGATGAAAATCGGCGTCTCATCTCCACTCCACCCCTTTATTAAAGATATCTGTGAGACGTACCACCTAGCTCCAATTCAAATCAACCCCAATGGCTACAGGGCCATGATCGCACTCTATGTCCTCTACCACAAACTCGGATATCCCGAGTTAGATGCGAGGACAATGGGCTACTTTCTTCAACTAAAAAAGTGTGGGGCATCTGACTTCGGGTATGTCTACTTCTCGATGTGGCCCGAGTTCAACAAAACAGATATCTATCATAGCCCCCCCCAGCAACGCAGGCTCATGGAAGGGCCCGTTTCTTTATGTTCATGAGGTCCCTCGAATAAAGACCTCATTCAACTATCTCCCAGGTACAAAATCGTCATTTCTACTTCCCACCTGTCTTCTTTTTAATTAACTCACAATCTAACACTACTTCGACGACCTCATAGTTGGCCAAGTGCGAACTGTCTTAAAAGGCGAGGAGAAGCGACATGCAGATGAGTTGATAACAAAGACCACTCACGAAGATAGGAACATCCGCAAACTCCTTACCATAGAAAACTTAATTGAGTGTAAATTTATGAAAGAATGAGTAAAATTACCAACTAAAACAGGGCCTTCGAAAGCGAGGAAGGCATCGCGAAAGAGAAAAACGCGAGATGAGGCCTCATCCTCTAGAATCGTAACTACAAGCGAGGGTACTCTCCTCATTTCTGTGTACTTGTTACTTGCTAACCTTTCAGCTTTTGTTTTTATATGTGTTATCCTTGTCATTTATATAATCCTTATATAATCTTTTAACTGTTTCCTCTTCTCTTTTCAGACATGTCAAGCAAGGGCCGCAGACCTCCATTCCTCAATAAAGGCGAGGCTGCCATCACAGTAAAGCCGACTCCTACTAAGCAGAAGAAAACGAATGAGCTTCCTCCTCCTCCTCCACCTCCTGTTCAAGTTGAAATTCCACAACTGACACTCCAGGGCAACCCTGAAGTACATGTATCAAAGAAGAACAAAAAAGACGGGTCTGTGCTCCCTTCCGTGAAGCCTCCTGCCTCAGCGACCCCTATCCACCATCTCTTCGCGAAGCATGGATACACCCATGCCACCGAAGCAGAATGCACAAACTGGGTAGGTGCTGAGCTGATAGAGAACTCTGAATCAGTTTCTAAATGCGTGGCTGAAGCTTTTATCCGCCAGGCCTCGCATCTTCGAGAGCTGAAGAACGTGGTAACTGCCAATAGCAAACTGGAGAAGGAGGTAGTTGATCTCAAACTCAAATTTGAAGAAGATAAGAAGCGGCTTTGGAGACCTACCAGAGATCTCTGAGCACCGAGACTTCCTCCCTTCGCTTCGAGTTAAAAAACATCAATAATGAGAAGGCTGCCCTTAACAAGGCACTAAAAGATTCGGAGGAGCGCGAGGTCGTGCTGATAAAGGAGCACGAGGTGGAGGTGGCCAAGCTGAAGGCGGAACTTGAAGCGGCCCAGGGCGAGCGTTCGGCTATTGAAGAAGCCGCTCAAACTGAGTTCATGAAAGAATTCATCAAGAAGGTCCCCGACTTCGATTGGTCGCAGCTCGACCCTGAAACCGCTGACTTTGCTCTTGAACTCTGCAAGGAGATTGAAGAGGAAAGGGCACAGGAGGAAGCTAGACTCGCCAGCGAGGCCAACAAGACTAACCCATCTGATAATGTTGTATAACTTTAATCCAAATTCTTAAACTGGGGATGCGGGCACCCCTTGAATGCCTCGCGATTTGTAATATTTCTTCCATAACTTGTGAACCATTTGGGGATCGCATAGCGACCCTACAACTGCTGTTTTTTACAAAATTGCCAATCCTTTTTCTTGATTTTCGCCTGTCTTCCTTTTTATTATATAATGTGCTTGCTTTTTTATTTTGTGGCGTTAATACTTCCATTCCTTGTTTGTTTAAAAATTCATAAAGTAGATTAACCTCGCTGATGCGAAGCTTCCTCTATTACATAGTAGCCTTTTTGGAGATTGACTAATCGTCGAGGTGCACCTCATTTCTTTGCTTATCATGATATGCGATGCATTCCTCTCAGGGTCGTAGTCATGATCTAGAGATTGAGGTCGAATCCTGATTTCAATTACTTAGATCGCAGTAAATGCATTTAAGAAGATATACCTCATATTAACTAAATTTTGCAGACATCCCCTCAGATCACAGTAAGTGCACGCTCGCTACCTCATTGACCTGAGGGGTGTTCGGCTTCGCATACGCTGTGCTGGCCTAGTCTTGAAATTTTCTTTTAAAATGCTGATAAAAGAATAATATTGCACACACTTTTTGGAGAACAAATTTCATATAATTATTCGGGACGAGGCCCATTTTCCATTACATAAGAGCGAGGAGGTGTCTATATGATCACTACCCCCCAGTACTTTACATGAATTCATTGATGCTAAGTAGTAGTAGATAAAGACCACCAGGAGCGAAGCTTCTACTGGTAGTATTTCCTCAAATGTTCTGCATTCCAAGCTCGTGGCATGACCTTATCATCCATATCAGTTAGATAATAGGTCCCTTCATTGATGACA
Source organism: Kitagawia praeruptora (assembly GCA_037693485.1). Lineage (NCBI taxonomy): Eukaryota > Viridiplantae > Streptophyta > Magnoliopsida > Apiales > Apiaceae > Kitagawia > Kitagawia praeruptora. The sequence goes on along the minus strand of CM075345.1, from coordinate 150,555,872 downwards.
CCATAAACTTTGTAGGGCCCTTCCCAATTGGCTCCAAAGACCCCATGAGACGAGACCTTAGTGTTAGGCATCACTCTCCTAAGCACCAAGTCTCCCACGCGAAGATGTGGCACACGAACCTTTCCATTATAATACCTTGCAACTCGCCTTTGATAAGCTGCGAGCCTCAACTGAGCCTCCTCCCTTGACTCTTGTATCATGTCCAAATATAGCCTGTGATTGACCTCGTTAGCCTCAGGGTCGTAGTGTTCTCTTCTGAACGAACCTGAGCCCACCTCAACAGGCACCATGGCCTCGCACCCATATGTCAAAGAAAATGGAGTTTCACCTGTGGTAGATCTTGGGGTCGTGTTGTATGACCACAAGACCTTTGCCAACTCCTCGGGCCAATTACCCTTACTCTCCTCCAACTTAGCTTTAAGGGTATGCTTGATTATTTTGTTGATGGCCTCTGTTTGTCCATTTGTCTGAGGGTGACTTACAGCGGAGAAACTTTTCTTGATTCCCAAACTCTCACAAAATTCTTTCATCTCCTTGCTATCAAACTGCTTTCCATTATCTGAAATGAGCTGATATGGGATCCCATAGCGACACACAATTGCCCTGTACATGAAGTCTTTTAATTTTTTGGCCGTGATAGTGGCAAGAGGATCGGCCTCGGCCCACTTAGTGAAGTAGTCCACGGCCACGACTGCATACTTTACTCCTCCCTTAGCTTTAGGGAGTTTGCCAATAAGATCTATTCCCCACATAGCAAAGGGCCAAGGGCTCATCAGCGAGGTGAGGTGAGCAACCGGAGCATTACTGAAATTTGCATATCTTTGACACTTGTCACATCGCCTAGCGAACTCAAAAGCATCCCTTTTCAATGTGGGCCAAAAATACCCTTGTCGTAGAATTTTCTGAGCTAGGGAACCACCCCCTGAGTGATTGCCACATATCCCCTCATGGACTTCCCTTAGAATATAATTGCATTCTTCACCATCTACACATCGCAGCAATGGTGTGTTGAACCCTCTTCTGTATAACACTTCATCATATATCACATAGCGAGCCGTCTGATATTTAATCCTCCTCGCTTCTTTCTTCTCTAAGGGAAGGGCCCCGTTCTTAACATACTCCCAAATAGGGGTCATCCATGTCGACCCTTGGCTAACCATTTCCATAACACTTTCTTCTGGGACACAAGGTTTACTTTGAATTTCCAAGGGGATAATCCCAAGTAAAGTGGCCTCGCGTCGCGAGCCCATTTTTGCGAGGGCATCTGCTCCTTGATTTTTTGACCTCCTGATAAACTCCACCTTTACTTGACTGAATGACTTCATAAGCCTTTGAATGCACTTTAAATATAACTCGATCTGGGGTCCCCTGGCTTGCCATCCACATCCAACATGACCCGTGACTAACATAGAATCGCTATATGCATTGAGATTCTCTACTTTCATTTCTATTGCGAGCTTGAGGCCAATTATGAGAGCCTCGTACTCAGCTGCATTATTAGAGGCCTCGAAGGTGAAGTGAACAGCACTACTCAACTTGCGACCCTCAGGTGTAACAAGCTCGATCCCAGCTCCGGCCCCTTCTTTGTTAGATGCCCCGTCAACATATAACTCCCACCACGAGGTTGAATTTTCATCTTTGAGTTTGGGGTCAACCACTTCTAGGATCGCTACGAGAGCCCAGGCATCTTCCTCAGATTGGGAAGGGAACTCCAATATGAAATCCGCTAACGCTTGCCCCTTTATTGCACCTCGAGGCTTGTACTCGATGTCAAACTGGCTCAATTCTATAGTCCACTTTAAAAGTCTGCCTGAGGCCTCGGGTTTGTGCATTACTTGCCTCAGAGGATATGCAGTGCGAACCTGAATGCTGTGAGCCTAAAAATAAGGCCTCAACTTCCGCGAAGCCAAAACCAAAGCATAAGTGAGCTTCTCCATGTTGGTATAGCGAGTCTCAGCATCTAGTAGCCTTTTACTAACATAATAGACTGGGAACTGAACCTTTTCCTCCTCGCGAACGAGGACAGCACTGATGGCACATTCTTAGACTGCCAAATAGACAATAAGAACTTCTCCTTCCATGGGCTTAGAGAGCAAAGGAGGCGAACCCAAATGCTTTTTTATGTGCTGAAAAGCCTCCTCGTACTGTGGGGTCCACTCAAAATGTTTTCCCACCTTTCTGATCGCCTTAAAGAATTCATGACACTTATCCGATGATTTAGAAACAAACCGGTTAAGCGTTGCGACCCTACCAGTTAGACTTTGGACTTCCTTAACACTCCTAGGCGACCTCATTTCCAAAAGGGCTTTTATCTTAGCTGGATTGGCCTCGATCCCTCTGTGGTTCACAATAAACCCCAAAAACTTTCCAGATTCGACCCCAAAAACACACTTCTGGGGGTTGAGCTTCATTCTGTATTTTCTTAATATATCAAACATTTCTGCGAGGTGGGCTATATGATCCCCAGCCTCCTTGGATTTCACGAGCATGTCATCCACGTAGACTTCCATTGTCTTCCCAATCTGTTTCTCAAACATCATGTTAACGAGCCTTTGATATGTGGCCCCAGCATTGAGGAGACCAAAAGGCATCCCAATATAACAGTAAAGGCCTCCATCTATGATAAACGAGGTGTGCTCCTGATCAGGCCCGTACATTGGTATTTGGTTGTACCCAGAATAGGCATCCATGAAGCTTAAGAGTGTATGCCCCGCTGTTGCATCTACCAGCTGATCAATCCTTGGGAGTGGAAAACTATCCTTTGGGCAATGCTTATTGAGATCAGTGAAATCCACACATGTTCGCCACTTCCCATTTGGCTTCTTGACTAGGATAGGGTTTGCAAGCCAGTCAGGGTAAAATGATTCCCTAACGAGCCCGACCTCGAGTAGCCTGTCAACTTCTTCTTTGAGAGCCTCAGCTCGCTCCCCACTAATGGGCCTTCTCTTCTGCCTTACTCCCTTTTTGTTGGGGTCAAGATTGAGTTTGTGGCACATTATATTTGGATCAATCCCAATCATATCCTCATGGGACCATGCGAACACATCCAAGTTAGCTTTAAGAAATTCCACGAGTCTCCCCCTAAGATCAGGGTTTAACTGCGACCCAATCTTCAAAACCTTTGTAGGATCTTTAGCATCAACGAGGACGGATATAGTGTCATCTGCGGCCCCCGCTCGCTCCACATGCTCAGGGATGCGAGGGTCTAAATCAATTTCAAGATCTCGAGCCCTGCTAGACTCGGCCTCGCTCCTTGTTGGGGTCGCTTCCACTTGACCATATTCAGTCACAACCGTTGTTTCTTGAGTGATTCCATTCGACAGTTCCACCAGTGTTGATGTTTCTTTGCGAACCCACTTCCCCTTACGAGCTCGCATTGCTGCCTGTTCTGGGCTCTCTTCATCGTCGCTAGCCTCCTCAACAATTCCTTCTTGTAGAACCAACACAGGCTGCGAGGCCTCCATCATAATTGCCCCTGGCACTGGCTCTACCTGTATACCCAAGTTGTCAAAATAATCTTCTGGCAACTCCTCGATAGATATTATATTGCAACCAACTGAGGGTTGCGAGGCTGACTTGCGAGCCCTCTCATATTCTTCACTTTCCATATAATTTCTCCCCTTTTCTGCTGACTTAAGGGCCTGATTATAGCATTCTCGAGATTCATGTTGAATTCCTCTAACACATCCTACACCTTGCGGGGTGGGGAACTTCATTGAGAGATGGTAGATAGAAGTCACCACTCTCATCTCCTTCAAAATGGGTCTCCCCACAATAGCATTATAAGCAGACGGTTGATCCACGACCATGAAATCAGCGACCTGAATAGTGATGCAGGGTTCGTCCCCCAAAGTAATGGGGAGCCTGATAAGTCCTTTTATACTAACAGAAGCTCCAGTGAATCCATAAAGGTGGCCTACTGTAGGAATTAGATCTTTGTCTACGTATCCCATTTTCTTGTAGACATCATACATCAAGACATTCACAGCACTCCCATTGTCCACCAACACTCTGTAGATATTCTGTGAACTAATGCGAACTCGAACCACTAGAGCGTCAGAGTGAGGATGATGTACCCACTTCGCATCCTCCTCAGTGAACATTATATTTATATCTTCCCCCTTGAAGAGCTTTGGGGGTCGCTCTTGCAAATTGTGCACATTGGTGAGAGGCCGCTCTTTAGCCTCGCGTGCATACCTTTCCCTTGCTTTGTTGCTGTCACCTCCAATACGTGGCCCTCCAATAATCACATGAATGCTATTGCCTCGCTCTTCTCTCTCTTTGCGAGGCTCTGCATTTTGGCCTGCATGAGGTACAGCATGATATCCTAGTCCTGATTTTCCTGAGTTCCCTTGATGCTTTTTCACTTCGCGAACCGCCCACTCAGTTAATTTCCCCTCTTGAATTAGGCGATCAATCTGTTCTTTGAGATGCCAACAGTTCGCAGTGTCATGCCCCGTTTGCTCATGAAACTCACAATATTTCTTGGTATTTCTGGTCCCTTGCGGACCCATAGTGGGAGGTGCTGTGAACAATCCCTTATTCGAAGTTACAGCATAGTGGGAGCCACCAAGGGGGTAAACTTACTTTCATCCCTAGCTTGGCGACCTCGAGGCGGGGATCGCCTTGGAAGGTCACGATCTCTTCTTTTTGGGCTCGGGCTGCGATCTTGTCTTCGCCTAGGACTTCGAGAATCCTTCCTCTTGATTCCTCTACTTCCACTTGTACCTCCACCCCTTTCACTATTCTTCTTGAGGTCTGCCAGCAATTTTTCAACACGTTTGAAGGGCTCAGCGACCCTATGCAACTCCGAGAGGGTGGCAGGAGTCTGTTCTTGCAGCTTCTTCCAAAATTCGGTACCTTCCCTTACTCCAGCGATAAGGAAGTTCTTTACAGCCTCGTCATTGGCGCCCCGCACGTGAGGTACCTCAGCATTAAATCTTTTGAAATAATCATGCAGAGTTTCTCCCTCCCTTTGCTTTATATTGGCCAGAGTAGACACGGGAGGAGCGTAGAGCATTGAAGACTGAAACTGCTTGATAAAGATATCAACAAACTGTTCCCATGATTCTATCACAATCAGAGCCCCTAGCTTCGAGAACCATTGTTGAGCACTTCCCCTTAGCGAGGCCGCGAATAGCCTACACCTCACTAGCTGCGACACCTGGTATACCTCCATTTCGTTGTTAAATCGAATGACGAACTCAGCTGGATCAGTCTCTCCATTATAGGTCATATCAGAATGATGACCTCGAAACACAGTAGGTAATGGAGCAGTACGAATTTCATGAGTGAAAGGCGAAGAGGAACCCATGTTGTTGAAAATCCCCTTCTCAGTCTCCATCGCATCCAAGGCTTTTTTCAAATCTTCCAATTTATAGTTTCCCACCTTGACCTCTTTGTCTCCCTCCATTTTCTCTGCAGTACTCGCATGGTGAGAATGAGTCTTTTTGGGGACACTAGACTCTTCCTGATCGTGCTTACGATCCTTGTTATTGTGGCCATCCTCGCGATGCTGAGATCGCTCGCGATCTCGATGAGACGGGGGTCTGTCATCGCGATGATGGGACCGCTCACGCTCTCTACGAGGAGAGGGGGGTCTGTCATCGCGGTGATGTGACCGCTCGCGATCTCGACGAGGAGACAAAGGTCGAGAAGAACCTTTGCTTTTATTTTTAGATCCTCCATCCTTGTTAGTTTTGAGCTTCAACAACTTAAGACGGAGATCGTGCTCGCTGAGTTTCTTTCCAACTCGGTCAAAGACACTAACGGATCGTCCTTCTGATGAGGCGGGCTTCACCTTCGACCCTTCCTTATCCATAGTAGCCTCATCCTTCCAGTCAGGGTTTGTCTGGTCCGTTACCACATCATCAAAATCCCCAATTAGCTTCTTGGCGGGACCTTTGCTTCTTTCTGCTTGATGAGTTCGATCCCCTGTTCTTGTATTCCTCTTGAAGCCTCTAGAACTATGTCGCTTCTCCATCTTAGCCACCTTTTCTTTTACCTCGATCATCTGATCACCAAGGCCTTTCAAAAATGACATGACTTCGCCAGTTAAAGCCACTTGTTGGACAACAGGGGGCGTTTTTTCCTTCTCATACTCGTCTTCGATCCCCTCATTTCGCACCTCGCCCTCGGGTAGATTCCTCCTCTGGGGGTCGTCTCTGTCTCTTTTATGCGACCCTGTGGTTCCCCCTGTACCATTTTATGCTCGCACATTTGAAAACCTTGGCAAAATATATCTTATAATGGTCATCGCATGCTATCATACTTGCATCCGCATACGCCTAACGAGCACCGTGGTGCTCTAAATGTTTTGCTAATCATCTACTTTCAGTTTTTTTCAACGACTCAAGAAATTTGGAAGCTTGAAGAATTCTTAGTTCTCCACTGCAGCAAGCTACACTGAAGAACTACGTGGGCTTGATCCTATATAAACATAGGTACGTAGGTATCTTGGTATGATGGAATCCGATACACGAGACAAATCGAGACACCTGCCAAGTCCAGCCCCCTCTTTTTCATAACCCTAAATCCCCTAAAAACAGTCACATACTCATAATTTCGCTCACTGTTTCAGCAACCCTCCGATTTCGTGTTGTTACGAAATTCCTCCAACAACACACATGTTTGTAAAAAAAATTAACGTGTGTTTAAAGGCACATTTTAATAAATATTTTTTAATAAATTTTAATTGATTAAAATTTTCGTGGATGTAAAACTGTCATTAATATTAACGAAAAATAAATTAATCAGAAAATGTCAAGTAAGCTATGCCTTTGACACCCATTAAATAAACGGTTTTAAGATATTGTCGTTTGATGAATGCTGCTAAAAAATCATTGTTTTATTTATGTTTTTGGAAATAGGGTGTCAGTATACTTTTATACTATCTATGATATATATATATATATATATATATATATATATATATATATATGTATACTATATACTATTATAAATTATTATTATAAATGAAAAAGGGTATATTTGGTTGTCGACTTGTTACATTTTTTTGTGGTACATTCAATAGCAATCGTTGAATGTTGAGACAGATTAATGAGAACCGTTGGATCTAATACCAAAAAAATATTCCTTTTTTAATATTTAAAATATTCTCATTGATTAAGTTTGAATCCCACCAATAACATATCTTTATCAAACATATATATTATTTTATAAATTATTCTTAAGAGTTTAATGTTCCATTCCCGTCAATATCATATCATATCAAAAAAATTATTATCTATTTTTAATAAAGTATTATTATACATTTACATTAACTTAAACCAAAAAAATTCCGTCAACAACATGTTATAGTTAAAAACTAAAACATTATTGTTTAAAATACTATCAAAAATGTATTATGACATTTTAGTATCATATATAATTATTTTCCTACTAATTAAAAAATATATATTAAAATATATATATATATATATATATATATATGAAAATATGGGTAATAAGATAAAAATATTAAAATAGAGTGTCTGGCACGCATTTTAAGGTACATTTTAAGGATAGTTTCATAACTTATTTTTGAAATTTTTTTTGTATAAAAATAGAACAATCCTATTTTTATATAATTTTTTTTAAAAATAAGTTATTGAACTTTCCTTAAAATTTACCTTAAAATGCGTGACAGAAAGTGACAAAAAAATGTTAAGAATTTACCTTAAAAAAAGAATTTAAGTTAATAAACCCCCTGTGAAATTACAGTTGTACCCTTACAAGTTATAAAATTACATGAAATACTACTCTCTTATTTAAATGGAAAAAAATGAGTTTATTTTCTTGGTGAATCGAACCTAGAACCTCCTCTACACAAGTTATCCTACTAACCATTGTGCTACATGGACTTTATTGTTTTGAGTTAAAAAACCTTTTACATAAACCCGACCTCTCTTTTATCTTATTTTTACTATTATTTTAATTTTTGAGTAAAAATAATGGTGATTCGTATTATTTTAAAAATATTATATTTTAGGTTTCACAATAAGGTACACATCCATCTTCTTCTATATATAATAGGAGAACAAGGAAATATTTTAGGGGAATTTTGAGCCAATAAACCCCTTGTGAAATTACGAGTTTGCCCTTATATATTACAAAATTACATTGATTTGCAACTCCCTTATTTGAAGAGAAAAAAAAAAGTTATTTTGTGTTTGTGGGTAATTGTACCCACAAACCTTCTCCATATATTTATTCCTGCAAAGATTTACCTATGTGAAACGAATGATTCTTTCAGATCGACATGAGAGTCCAACTACATTGCATTGCCAGAATCCATGTTGTATATTTGAAAGAGGTTGACCTCCTTGCTTCTCTCACGGTACAATTCTTTTCCTGCCGAGCCCCCTTTTTCCTCGGTCCACAGATACAAAATGTAAGACTGATACAAAATGTAAGACTGGCGCCAACAGTTCATCACGGAAGAAAAGACTCACTAAGCCGGGATCACTAACTAAAACTTTTACTTTTCAAATATGGTACGTAATTATATACACTAATTTCAAAATTTTATTCCACTCTCTTATTTCAAATGAGTTAATTAATTTTTGTTGTGAATTAAATCATTAACTTCATCCAAACACTAGTACAAATTTGATCTTTTACGTCGCCTCTTATACGTCGGTTCTGGCCAAAGGCGACGTATAAAGTACTTATATACGTCGGTTCCGCATAAAGGTGACGTATATGTACATTTTTAAACATTTTTTACGTCGGTTCAAGAAAATGCCGACGTATAAAGTTATATTATACGTCGATCGAGAAAAAGGCGACGTATATAATGATACTATATACGTCGGTTGAGGAAAAAATGACGTATATAATGATACTATATACGTCGGTTAAGTAAAAGGCGATGTATATGATTACATTATACATCGGTTGAAGAAAAGACGACGTATATAATGCTATTATATACATCGCTCTTTAATATAACCGACGTATATAATGCTATTATATACATCGCTCTTAATATAACCGACGTATAAAACCTTTAAAGATATAATTTTTAATCAACTCCGTCTGTACTCTAGTTTGGAGCGTCTACTGTGCTCATTCACACACTCCAATCTACCCTAATCTCTCTCGCCTCTCTCTCTCTGCGGCGCCTCCTTCTACCCTAATCCCTAATTTTAAAGACGAGTGATTTCGGCCTCTCTTCTAAGATTCACATACACTTAAATATGTTCTATTCATCGTTCAAGGATCATACTGATGTATATTGTGCTGGGTTGGTAAAATCGAAAGATTTTTGGGGATCGATTCTCTTAATCGATCAAATGATTAAGAGATTATCTTCAAAATCGACATTTATATATACATATTTACACTCCTATATACTGATTAATATATGTATAATGCTCCTTGTTGTACTAACAAAGTTTTTCTTTGATCTGACCATATTAATCTCTATGCACTCAAAGTTTTTTAAGTTTTTTAAGGCACGTTCACTCGCAAAGTCTTCGCATTTCTTAATCTCTCAACACAAAGTAGACAACTATGAGAGCTGGCAAAGCTAAGGGTTGTCTGCTCCTTTAAGTATAAATTCTTATTGATGATTTTTTCTGCTCTAAAAAATGTGGGGCTCACCTTTCCTGCACATGTTGCCGGGTGTTGATTGAATGACTAAATTGTACATTTTTCAGTAACGGAATTCTAGTTTATCCTTATTCTCATACATGTTCAAACTTGTCATGCCAATATATACTCTAATATTTCTAGAGTTGTCTCAAGCACAGGGTACTCATAAACGTGAATTTTTAGCACAAGTATAGGCTGATGGCAATCATCTGTCAATTGATTGGTTATAACATGATACTACTGGCATGTGCACTTGTAATCTCTTGTTCTAGTGCCAACTTATGACTTTCTTATCATTTTATCTCTTCTTTATTTATCTTTATTTTTAATTTATTTGTATCTTTTCTGTCTAATTTTATCGAAATTCTGTTATTTGCACTGAAGCATGAATGAGAGGAATGGAAAGATACAAGATGCAGATGGAATGTAGAGATAATAACTAGCAGATGGCAAGCGCTGGCTACAGGTAATTCTAATAATGCAGTCAGGAGTCGCAACAAATGGAGTGTTGGCCAATCCAGTTGGCAACATGTCAAAAAATTAGTAGGCAAGTGATATAGATTCAATAGACTGTGATTGAGAATTTCTAGACATTGTAAATGTATCATCAGCTTTACTTGTGATTGAGAATTTCTAGACATTGTAAATGTATTTTTTTCCTGTGTAAATATTGACGGTTATGTAATTAAATCATGATTGTGTTCATATTGAATTTGAAAGTTGGGAAATTTGGTTTGTTATTGAATCTTGGTTGTACAAAAATTTGGGTAAGATCAGGTTTTTGATTGATTTGGGTAAGAGCAGGTTTTTTTATTGTTCCACAACTTTTCAGATATAAAGAAACATTAAGAAACAAAATAATTTTTTTTTTAAATTTTTTGGACAATATACGTCGGTTGTTTAGAAGAACCGATGTAAAATGATAACAATATACGTCGCCTTTTTGTTTTATACATCGGTTATTCAGACTTTTATACGTCGGTTATTTTGATCTTTTACGTCGGTTATTAAGTCGACGTATATTCTACCTATTACGTCGCCTTTTTAACCGACGTAAAAGATTGTGACTTTATACGTCGCCCCTCCATACGTCGCCATTTAACCGACGTATAAAGTCTATTTAACCGACGTAAAAGGCCTGTTTTCTACTAGTGAAACAATTCATCCTTCCAATCACTGTACACATATATTTTTGGTTTTTAGTTAAATCTTTTTAGATAAATTCGACCTCTTATTTATTCAATTTTTACTACTACTTTAATTTTTTAGAAAAAGATAATGGTGATTCACATTACTTTTAAAATATTGTATTTTAGTTTACAAAATATGATACGTGATTATATATACAACTAATTTAAAAATTTGATAATAATATCACACGATGTAAATTGGTTTATTTTCAATTAATTAAACATTTCTTACATATAATATTAACTATAATATATTTTTTATTTTTACATAACAATATATAATTAAAAGATGAGATCCTTAAAAAAATCAGATAGTACAAAAGTTAAAAAAAATGAATCTTATAGATAAGTTGAGAAAGATAAACTTCCTTAAAAAAAGATCATATAATATATAATAATACAAAATATAGGAATCAGTTCATATCATATGTACATCGATTAAAAGGCATATAATATACATAGAGAAATTTTGGTTGGAAAGAATATTAAAAAATTAAAAATAAATTGTAAAAAGGATTAAAATATACAGTCAAGTTAACAAATATCTTAGAAAATAGTATATTGCATAGCATGCACATACACAAAATATTATGATCGATCAATCACATTATATACTATGAGGTAATTAAAATTATTTGCATGAAAAGATAAAATTTTAAATTATGCAATTAGTTTTTTATATATTGATTGGACAACATCTTTATTGTGAAACATTACTTGAGTAAATGATAGGTTTCTTGAGTTGTCAAAATTTTAAATGATATATGAATAAATATGTCATTCGTGTACGACTAATTTATTTTATGATTGTATTCTTAAGTATACCTTGAAAGAGAAAGACATCAAAAGAACTTTATTTCTACACTAAGGAGAATTAAATCGAACCCCCCCTTATTATTTAAATTTTATATTCTCTTACCCAAATTTATTATAATAACAAATTACTAAATGTTTTCTATTTGTGACATAAATTTGTACAAATTAGTGTAAATGTGTTATACTATATCCAACAAATACTATATCCAATAGATTTAGGGAAATTATCCCATATACTACCTTTTCTATTTTATTTCCAAATACACGGTTCCTACTTTTTCTTTCCAGCTGTACTGTTTCTCCTCTTTTATTTTTCAAAAATACGATCCCTTCTTTCTCTCAATTGTTGCTCATCTCCGATTGTTCCCTACCCCCTTCTTCTCCGACGGTTCGACGACAGATGCATCATCCCACCACCTCCACCTCCGCCACCTCCGCCACCGCCTCCACCTCCGACTCCGACTGCGACTCCGACTTCAATCTTCTCCGACGGCCCCCCCACCACCTCCTTGACCACCTCCACCACCACTTCCGACGACCTGGGGCTGCAGGCCGTTCGTCGGAATTTATCAAACCCAGCCGGAATAAATAGCAACAACACAGTAAAACAATAAACAATTAACAATCAACATCATAAGATCTCCGTCGGAGGACGTCGCCTTCTCATCCTCCGGCCAACCGTCGATTTCTCTACTCCAGCAACAATCAATAACACAAGCAACCAGTCTTTCAATTGAAACAAGAAAACAAACCAAAATCCCTAATAATAATGGGGTGGAGGTGAGATGGAGGTGGATTAGATGGTGGACGGAGGAGGAGGTCGGTGGTGGAGACGTGACAGAGACGAGAGAGATGAAGAGGAGGGAGATTTGACGGAGATAGATTTGAAGGAGCGAGAGTCGGGGACGGGGAGGCTCTGTTACAACAAGGAAGAGCGTAAAAATGAAAAAGAAAGAGTCAACAACGTAGTTTTGAAATTAAAAAGTCAGAGTCGTATTTTTGGAATAAGTTTGTTGTATTTTTTAAAAACAAACTTTAAAGAGAGGTAGTTTTAAAAAAAAACCCATAGATTTATATGCCACGAAATATCTTATTTTGAGTGCTTATCAGAATAATTAAATCAAGTTTTCTGTAAAATAAATTGGGACATTATAACACACATGTTTTAACGGAAAATATACAATAATGTCCGTATATATTCTTTAAGTGGTAAAAATAAACAAGTTTACATCAATTTCTAGAAGATGATCCGTGCTTCGTACGAGTTATTATGCTAGTTCACTCTAACCACTATGTCATCATACTTTGGAGTATTGATTCAGGAATGCAGAAGCCTCTTGAAGGAGGTAAACAACAAAGGGGTTTCCCTTAAATTTGTAAAGCGTTCTACGAATAACCTAGCCCATGCTTTTGCAAGCTGTAGTTATTCTGTAGATGAAGTCTTTCCAAAAATAATTCATGTACTTGAGAAAGATTTGAAGTAATGAAAGTCTATTTTCTTCTTGGCAAAAAAAAAAAAAAAATCTTGTCAAAAAAAAACAAGAAAATTCACTAAATCACAACAAAAATCACATCTTTATCATTTCTTGCACAAGAAAATTAACTAAATTTCTTGTCAAAAAAATATAGAAAAAAGAAGAAGATTCACTGAATTACAATAAAAATCACATCTTTATCATTTCTTGCAACAAATTAAACACTGATTGTCTGATTATACATGATTAACCTCTTTTTTTTTCTAGAACATGATTAACCTATCTGATCACATTAACACCAGAAAATGATTAAATTATCTCATTTTTTATGTTAATAAAAAATAAATTAAATCCAAATTATATTAAATAACTTTAAAATAAATAAAGTCCATATTATATTAAATAATTTTTATAAAAACAATTCCATTTTACAATAAACATTTGTTAATAAAAATTAATTTATGAAATAAATTGTGTTATAATTATCATCCTACCTATCAAAAATAGAAAAAATGACAAAAATAACTAATTTCTATATGAAAATATAAGCAAAAATATCTGATTGAATACGCATTTATCAAATGGGTAACTAGGACACGCATTTGGCAAATGCGTATCTTTCATAATCTTTTAATAATAAAAAAAATAGATTGTGAAAGATACATGTTTTAGTTACCCATTTAACAAATGCGTATCTAATCGGGTATTTTTATCAAAAATTCTAAAAAAAATAGTTTCGATAAGTTTTGTTAAAAAAAAGGTAAACTTGTCCTTAACCCTAGAAAATAACGATCAAAATAATACTTTCTAGCTCCTCTTTAGAGGGTGTTTGGCATTGCTTAAAATAAGTTACTTTTGACTTAATGGAGGTGTTTTTAACTTAAAGGAGAAAGTAAAGTTGTTTACTTTAAGTTGAATGAATGTGTTTGGGTAATTTTACTTAAAGTTAAATGGGGATTTAATAATTTTGACTTAAAATGAAATTTGACTTAATTTTTTTTTTAAATTCATAATATTTAAAGTTTACAAGAATCGTGAAAAAAAAAAAAAAAACTCCATAAGTCATAAGTCATAAGTCAAAAGTACCTAAATGGAACTTATGACTTAAAGCAGTTTTTTAACTTAAAGTGGACTTAAAGCTCCTGTTGCCAAACGGTTCATTTTCTACTTAAATTAAGCATAAGTCATAAGCCTTATTACCCAAACAGGCTCTTAGAGGGTGTTTGGGATTGCTTAAAATAAGTTACTTTTGACTTAAGGGAGGTGTTTTTAACTTAAAGGAGAAAGTAAAGTTGTTTACTTTAAGTTGAATAAATGTGTTTGGGTAATTTTACTTAAAGTTAAATGGGAATTTAATAATTTTGACTTAAAATGATATTTGACTTAAAAAAATTTTAAATTCATGATATTTAAGCTTTACAAGAATTGTGAAAAAAAAAAAAAAAAAACTCCATAAGTCATAAGTCATAAGTCAAAAGTACCTAAATGTAACTTCTGACTTAAAGCAATTTTTTAACTTAAAGCCGGCTTAAAACCACGTTACACAAACACACCAAAAACTTCTTAAAGAAGCTTTTGGCTTTAAGTGGATCTAGCCAAACAGGCTCTTAGTTGGTTTGATACTTTGACTTATTTTTGGCAGATGTAAAACAATAGTAATTACTTAATATAAAAATTAAAATTTATTACATCATTTTCTGCATGTCAAAAATAGGAAAGAGGGAGAGTAGTAGACACATCAAGAACTCTGGCTATAGCCTATAAGTCAAACACATGAAACGCATCATTTTCTGTGTGTCACAACTCACAACTGCCAAAATCCCCGAAGCAAACACATTTTCCCTAATTTCATAGTCATGGGTAACTCAGCTTCCACTGATCAAAACCCTAATTTTTCAATTAATTCTAACCCTAAACATGATTCTCAAATTAACAATTGGGAATTAATTGATGATTTTGATTTTCATATTGTTCAGAAACCCACCCATAATTCCTCAAATCTTGGAAAACCCAGTTCTTATTTTGATGGATTGATCAAGAAAACTGATGTGTCACCTGATTTTCTTGATTCTTATGAGCTTGTTGAACATGGTGATCCTAATTGTGGTAAAGATTCAAACTTTAAGAAAGATTTGATTGTTTTGTACTTTACTAGTATGAGGGGGATCAGAAAGACTTATGAGGATTGTTGTCAGGTTAGGATGATTTTGAAATTATCTGGGGTGTTGGTAGATGAAAGAGATGTTTCGATGGATTCGAAATATAGGAAGGAATTGCAGAGTGTGTTTGAGGGGAAAAGGTTTAGTTTGCCTCAAGTGTTTGTTAGGGGAAAGTGTTTAGGTGGTGCTGAGGAGATTAAGCAGCTTCACGAAGACGGAGAGTTGGCTGTTTTGTTGAAAGGGTTTCCGGTTAAGGATCCGGTGTTGGTTTGTCGTGGTTGTGGTGATGCGAGGTTTGTGCTGTGTTGTGAATGTAATGGGAGTAGGAAGTGTTTTCGAGATGGGGAAATTAAAATGTGCGATAATTGTAATGAGAATGGATTGATTCATTGTCCGAGTTGCTGCT
The DNA here is from genome assembly GCA_037693485.1 of Kitagawia praeruptora. NCBI lineage: Eukaryota > Viridiplantae > Streptophyta > Magnoliopsida > Apiales > Apiaceae > Kitagawia > Kitagawia praeruptora. The sequence goes on along the minus strand of CM075345.1, from coordinate 150,540,229 downwards.
CTTGAGTGTTGTTGCTCCCGGAGATTTGGCATTTACAGTTTGGTATTACTTTTCAGATTATTTGAAGTTCGTTAATAATTCATGAGTAGAAATTAAAGTTATTTAATATCTATCTAGTAATCTAGTTCGTGTTGGTATTATCTGGTTTTGTACATATATTGATCATTGTTCCTGTTGAAGTTCGAAGGACTTGCTAAATTTATAAGAGAACATCTCTGTTCTATACATTTGTGATGTCTCAGCTCTTTCCTATTGTTTTGTTTCATTTATTTCATCTCTCCATTCTTTAGAATGATTTCGTGGGGTATTATTAACAACTAAAAGGCCAAATCTTTATATTGCAAAGTCACATTCGCTTACTTATCACTTGTTTTAGAGGTACCACTAGATGCAGTAGTTGTACTGAGCTGCAGTATGCTTATACTACATAGTAGTTGTACTGAGCTGCAGTATGCTTATACAGGTAGAGTGATATCTAGTGCTTACTATATTATACACATCATAAACTTTTGAAAGTTGCTTAAAACTTCATCATCTACTGCTCTTTCTAATCTGTAAAATTAAAATTTTCTTTTGTAAATTAATATTCTCGGAAATAAGGTTTGGGAACAGCTCAATTGTGTTTATGCATACACATATTAGCCTTCTGCAATTTTAATTGCTCATGAAGGTGTTGGCAGACAAGATGTTTGATCAGTAAATACATGATTACTATAATAGTGTGAGAAGTGATAAATTTTAGAAGAATATTAGCTGTTATGGAGATCCAGCAATACCTTGCACAAGTTTGATATCAACAGTTATAACATCAATAAGCAATCTGAATTCTCATATCTATACCAATATCCAGTACTGACGTCCTGTCAATCTATAAAATGCCAAAGTGTGACGATTCCACCAAAAGAGTTGGAGAATCTTATTCCCATGATTTACTATGCATATAAATCTTGGAGAATTTGAACCAAAAAAATATTACAACACAAATTTCTGGTTTCTGTGATTTTCGTGACTATTTTAATTATATAAGATAATCGAAATGCCAATCAGATTTGTTTGTAACTTTATAAGTTGCACAAAAATTCATTTGGTTCACGAAGGCTCTTGGAGTTCAACATCAGATGATTTTACAATAGTTGTGGTGCCATCTAATCTTGGGTAGACGATCTGGAAATAAGTGTCATGCTTAGAGGCACCTGATGCTATTTAAGACTTCTCTGATCTTGATGCCTTGCATGCGATACCTCCCTCTTCAACCTGCTTCTGATAAATCTGGAAAGCGTATCGTTGGCAAGTATTTTCGTGGTAAGTTTTTTTCTTGCAAAACTAGTGATTCGTTGTATATCTATCCACCTTTCTACCATGTTCAAACGTTGCAGCTTTTGGGCCAATATTTGAAAAGTGATATTTTAGGCCATTTTTTAGCAGCACCCCATCCTGTGCAATGCGAGACCACAGAATATTTCACGAAACATATGCATTTCCTGTGGTAATTTTTGGACAAACATTTGAAATGTGATATGGTGGGTTTTTAGTGTGTATATCATGGACAACACTAAAATCTTTACTAATTTCTATTCTGTTTTCTTGCATACTGATTCGTCCTGTCTGCTCAGATGTTCATGTTGCAGTAGCAGCTCATGTAATTTTATATACAAGTGAAACTTGGAGTCTTGGTATTACATATATTAAAAAGCCCCATCCTCACCCCTTACTAAGTCAAATCAACCAAACTATGTATATTTTTGTGGTCTGTAAATTTTTACCGGACATATTATATTCAATATATTGCCATAATCTTCTGTTTGTCACAGTACTAAATACTGATGTTATACGGTATATAAAAATTATACCCACCAGTCTCGGTTAATAAAAATTCTGCTAGATATATGCATTTTCTGGTTCTAAAATGGTATATTATCACTTAGAATGGGGTCGCTACCGCCTTCTGTTTATTAATTGTAAGAGCTCTGATGGTCCTTTTCTTTTCTCCTGCTCTAGTAATTTGTTTCGATAAGATTGTATCAGTTTACCAACTCATGTAAAGGGGCAAGCCTGCTTTTCGCCATAAATTTTACTACACTATAGATGTTGATATAAAGGGAATATGTGAACGGAAAATTCATATTGGAACCCATTATACCTGAATTGACATTATGTTATGGGGTTATACCCTCTTCTATATACTCAAGAATAAGTCCAGCAATGGAAGTAACGACTTGCCTCCTGTTTAAAATGGCTTTTTTCAGATGCGGTGATAATTTGGTTAAGTACATAATATAAATTGTGCTTTAACTTGTATATCTATTAACTGCTGTTTGACAATGAGCTTTTTGAATTAATTTGTTTTTCAGTCCGGTTGTTGATCCTGAACAGCTAAAAAAGTATGTAATGAAAAAAATCTTCACTGGGATGCCGAAAGGGCCTTTCTGCAATGTTTACATGTATTTTACTTAACAAAAAAGGTGATTCTCCTCCAGGCATGGGGGATCTTGAGGTGGATATAGAGCTTACTCAAACATTGAGGATAGACTTCAGGTTGTCTACTTCATTCATCCTAGGCGACACTCCAAACTCGTTTTTGCTACTTTGGCCGACTTCTTTTGGGTGGAGGGTAAGTATATTTTTCAACTCTTTTTGTTTAAAAATTTTGTATATTGGATCTTTTATGTTATGCGCCCTATATCCAATTACTCCTGGGTCACATTTAATGTCAAACAAACTTAGTTTAAAAAAAAAAAAAAAATCCTTATACCAGTATTTTGTTGTCACTCTGTAGTCTCCAGCAGACAAATGTGCTAGTTTTTTTTGTTCAGCTTCATTGTATCAAAAGAAGGTGCTGCATTTAACATGTCTGTTATAAGGCTAGCAATAATCTTTATTCTTTGTGAGTTGGCCTGAAGAAATATCATGCCATTGTTAATCAATACTTGTATGTACAACTAAGACAAGTACCTTTCGAGTAACTGCTTCCATCGTAAGAAGTCATTTGGAAACTTCTGCAATGGGTAAATGAGCTAATGTGCATCATTTCACTTTATGCCAACTTTCACCGGGTCACTAGTTGAAAAAAGCTTTTTAACCGAACAGTTAAATTAATAAAAAACTTTCATACTGGTCTCGCCGTTACTTCCGTTAAATAAACTAACGGAGTAGTGACGTGGAAGGTGAAATGGTAGACTTTATCTAACAGTTGGTTGGTTATGTTACCACCTTTGCAACTTACCCACCCAATTAGCTGACCCACCCCATTGAACCAATCCCCCTTCCATTGTTGTCTCATTAAGAAACAAATAAATACACATTTTTATATTTGGTTTCGCAATTCGTTTCCAAAGACTGAGACAACCACAAAATTGCTAACAAAACTATTAGTTTCAACAGCTACCTCTTATACAAGTTTGTTTAGATCTTTGATTTGGGAGATTAGAAGTGGGTGTTGTCTTTTGTATGTTTGATATGATCTTGGGTCATTTATATATGTACATATTCTTGTTGTTGTACCTTCAACAAGATTTTGGTAAATATGATGGATATAGATGAATAGCTTGAGTCGAGTGCCCAAGTGAGTTGATTCGGTGCTCAAAGTTCCTGTTCTTGTTCTTGTTCTTGGTGTTTGGTAAATTTGTATATTTGAACTTTTGAAGTTACGATGATGGAATTTGCAAGTGGCATGATGGAAGTTGATGAAGGTAGTAACAATGGGGGTGTAGAGATGAACCCTGGTGAAATTAGGGTAGATTACATGTATCGGTTTAATTAGTTTTTGAGGATGGATCGGGTTTGAGTTATACGGGTATTTGTTGATGTGGATGTTTACGTGGATGCTGGTGTGTAGTAATTTCACGGATTCCGTTAAGGTCAAAGTTGAGTTAATGGATGTGAATCGTTTTTATTGTTTGATGACTAGATTGCAAGCTATACCTAATTCAGTGATGTAGTTGTAAACAATTTTCAGCTGGTGACACAAGTGAAAGTTGGTAAAAAGTTTAGTGATGAATTAGCTTATTTACCCCTTTCTGCAATCCATTAAATTCGAAATTTAACATATAATCTATATTTACAGTGATAATTCCTCAGTCACATTTGGACTTGCATATGATATCTTGCTCTAGTCACTTTTATGACATATTTTGTGTTCTTTTTTCATGAAACATAATGAGCTTACTAAGTTAAGAAAATAATAATAAGATCACTGTGTTCATCGATGTACATCAAAAACTTCTGATGCTCTTTCTGACGTGCTAAGATCACTTTGTTCATCGATGTACATCAAAAACTTCTGATGCTCTTTCTGACGTGCTAGTACTGAGATTGTTTTCTTCTTTTCTTTTGGCAGAATAAGCTTTTATTGTAAACAAATATGTAAGATGCCAGAAATATCTACCGGAGGATGTGAAGAAAGGAGATTATGATATTCCAATATGTGCAAGATTGTTATGAAATACCAGGGAACAGGCCCTCGTCGGCAATGGAATTAGCACATATCCTTTTCACTCAACAACAATACCTTCCATGGATGCCTATTAGGGGAGGTATCAAGTATGAAGGGAGATGGTTGTTCAGAGAATTAATTCTTGGTAATTGTAAGCTCTATCGACAATAATGGTGACTTTGTGTATCAGGTTTTCAAGTACAGGTATGCCTTTATTTTATCGTAGGACAAACTTGAACGTTCGTAAAATTGAATTTCATTTTCATGTCCCTGACTGGAGGAACCAGGGGAGGTCTAGGCTGTAGCTCTGGTTGGGTATCCAAAACTAATTGACAAATAATCTTGAAATCCCAAGCGTTCATCAAAAATAAGCATTGAAACAGAAAGAAATCAAGTTTTGGACGACCTTAAAAAACTAGGACTCCTTAATCTATATCCCATTGTCCTGGATCTCATTGTCCTGGATGACCTTAAAATCCTAGGATTAAACTTTTTTAGCCACAGGTCTCCAGGTGTCCTAGTTCCGCCATGGCAATGTACACTTCTGCAGTTCTAAACAGATAATGGTTTTTACTCCTTTTGCTTTTTCTCAATAAATTAAGTAATAACGTTATATCATAAAGAATTTATTAAAATGAGGAGGAAAGTCTGCAAGCCTTGTATAGGAAGGCCAAAAATCTTATGAATTGAGAAAATTTAATAATAAACTAATATGTTGCACTTATAGGTTCCGTATTTATAATTTGTTTTAAGGATTTTTTTATGTATACTAACAAAAATATATTAATTTTTTAACAGATTTAACTAGTTAAAGCCAAATTTCTCTCTTTTGTTAGGTGTAGAGCATATAAATCGTAGCACAGACCACTCCAAAAATGAAAAGATCTGCTATGAATAACGTTTCTGTTATAATATTTTAATGATTGTCAATATGTCAAAGTCGGCTTCTAGATTTAATAAGATCTATACACGGAATTTTAGTTCCAATACAAGTATTAACTGAGCTCATGCATTCACAGCTAAGGAGTTCTCTGTTCATATTAAGGGGTGCAGTGTTTTTGTACTATAGATAGCACCAGCCCCGTTCATTGTAGTGGACACACAGAAATAAAATTATATTACTATTGCTCTCCATCTTTCTTTTACTAGTAACATATCTTTACTTGTTTTGGTATAATATATTATTAGTTTATCATATTCTATTTACAACACGTTATCAGCACGAGTCTGTCTCTGCCTGAGCTTTACTCCACAAAGATGCCTGAGCTTTACTCCATGAAGAAACACGAGTTTTTATTCGAGATTTATTTTAACGAATGAGGTACAATCATACCCTATTTATTTTATTTTATAAACGCCACTATTATCATGCCCGTTATTTATGAATTTATCAATGTTGTTGTTTAAGTTAAACGTTAGCTATGTTTATGTAATTTTAATTTTGTGTGATGTCACAAAATTTATTATATCATGATTAGTTGCTCACGCCTTAATGTGCCATTTTGTTATACCATGTTTTAAATATTTATTTATCGTGGGCAAGTATTTTCGCGGTAAGTTTTTTTTTTGTAAAACTAGTGATTCGTTGTATTATATCTATCCACCTTTCTAACATATTTCACAGCTTTTGAGCCAATATTTGAAACGTGATATTTAGGCTATTTTTTAGTATCACCTGATCCTCTGCGATGCGTGAACCAGCAGAATATTTCATGAAACATATGCGTTCCTTGTGTTAATTTTGGACAAATATTTGAATGTGATATGTTGGGTTTTCTAGTATGTATATCATGGACAATACTAAAATCTGTCCTAGTTTCTGATCTGTTTTCTTGCATACTGATTCGTCGTGTCTGCTCAGCCCATTTGCAGTTTAGGTTTTTCATTTTATCTTAGATGTGTTTATGTTGTAGTAGCAGCTCATATATTCTATTTACAAGTGATACTTGGAGTCTCGGTATTTACATATATTGAAAACCACATTCTCACCCCCTTACTAAGTCAAATCAGCCAAAGTATGTATATATTCTTGTGGTCTGTAAATTTTTGCCGGACATAGTTTCTTCGATATATTGCCATTATCTTCTGTTTGTCACAGTAGTAAATGCTGATGTTATACCCACCAGTCTCCGTTAATAAAATTCTGCTAGATATATGCATTTTCTGGTTCTGAAATGGTATATTCTCACATAAAATGGGGTCTCTACCGCCTTCTGTTTATTATTTGTTAAAGCTCTCTTGGTCCTTTTCTTTTCTCCTGCTCTTGTAATTTGTTTCGATAAGATTGTATCAGTTACCAACTCATGTAAACGGGCAAGCCTGCTTCTCGCCATAAATTTTACTACAATATAGATGTTAATATAAAGGGGATATGTGAATGGCAAATTCATACTGAAACCCAGTATACCTAAATTGATATTATGCCGTGGTGTTATACCGTTTTCTATATACTCAAGACAGGCCCAGCAATGGAAGTAACAAGTTTCCTCCAGTTTAAAATGGCTTTTTTCAGATGTGGTGATATTTTGTTTATATAAGTTGTGCTTTAACTTTGATATCTATTAACCACTGTTTGACAATGTGTTTCTTGAATCTTTTATTTTCTGTCTCCGTTGTTGATCCTGGAACAGCTAAAAATGTATGTAATGCATAAAATCTTCACTGGGATGCCAGAAGGGCCTTTCTGCAATGTTTACATGTATTTCACTCTACATACAATTGATGATCCTCCTCCTGGCATGGGGATCTTGAGGTGGAGATAGAGCTTCCTCAGACTTTGAGGATAGACTTCAGTTTGGCGATACTTCAGACTTGTTTTTGCTACATTGGCCAACTTCTTTTGAGTGGAGGGTAAGTGTATCTTACATTTTTCTTTGTTTAAATATTTTGTATACTGGATCTTTTATGTAGTACACCCTATATTCAATTACTTCTGGGTCACAATGTTAAAAAAATTTTGATTTAAAAGAAAATTTGGAAGCATGAGGTTTGGCATTTATATTTTACACCAGTATTTTGTTGTCACTCTGTAGTTTCTCCAGCTGACCACTGTGCTATTTCTATTTATTCTGCTTCATTATATCAAAAGAAGGTACTGCATTTAATATGTCTGTTATAAGACAAGCAATAATCTTTTACTCTTAATGAGCTAGCTTAAAAAATATCATGCTAGTGTTAATCATAGTTTGATGTACAACTAAGACAAGTAACACACAATTCGTAACTGCTTGCATCGTGAGAAGTCATTAGGAAACCTCTGCAATCCATCAAATTTGAAATTTAACCTGTATTTTACAATAATAATTCCTATGTTCAAAATGGACTTGCATATAATATCTTGCTCTAGTCGTATTACATTTTAAAATATTTTTCCTTTCTTTCATGAAACATAATAAAAGATCATTGAGTTTAAAAAAATTAATAAGATCACTGTGTTCATCAATATACATCATAAGCTTCTGATGCTCTTTCTGACTCGCTAATACTGATACTGTTTTTTCCTTTTCTTTTGGCAGTATAAGCTTTTATTGTTAATAAATATATAAAATGCCTGAAATATTCATTGGAGGATGCGGAGAAAGGAGTTTCTGATGTTCCAGTATCTGCAAGATTGTTATGAAATACCAGGGAACAGGCCCTTGCGGGTTATGGGATTAACCTCTCAACTTGACAGCAATTCCTTCTACGGATACCCATTAGGGAGGTTGAAGAGAGATGGTCATCCAAAGAATAAATTCTTGGTAATATCAAGCTCTATTGACAATAATGGTGACCTTGTCTATCAGGTTTAAAAGTGAAGGTATGCCTATATTTTCTCTCAAGAGAAACTTGAAAGTTTGTAAAACTGAATTTCGTCCTCATGTCGATGACACTGGTAGAATCAGGGGAGCCCTAGGCTATAGCTCTGGTTGGTCATCCAAAACAAATTGACAAATAATTCTTAAGTCCCAACCGGCTTCAGAAATGAGCATCGAAGTACAGAAGGATCAAGGATATCAATCCTTTGGGCTAGTTAAAGCCTCTTGAATTACCTTTAGCTGGAGTCTGGGATTCACTTCTGAAGTTCTAAACATTCAATGGTTTTCTCTCTTTTTCTCCCCTAGAAATTTAACTAATAACATTATATCATAAAGAATTTATCGAAATGAGGCGGAAAGTCTGCAGAACTTGATAGGAAGCCCAAAAATTTTAAGAACCGAGAAAATTTAATAAGATACTGATATGTTGCAGTTATAAATTCGCTATATGTTATTTTTTTTAAAAACAAGATTTATACTAGTGTATTAACAAAAATATATTATTTACTATAACAGATTTGACTAGTTTAACCCGAATTTCTTTATTTTTTGTTAGGTGTAGAGCAAAGCAATCCCAGTACAGACTGCTCCAAAGATTAAAAACCAGCTAGCTTCTCAATGATTTTTTTTACACCGAGTACAAAACTCTGTAGCTTGTGTACTGATTTACTGCATACTGTACTTTATAACAAAGTGTATGTTTGGGGTATCTTAAAATAAGTAGTTTATGACTTATAAGCACTTATGTCATATAAGTGATGAGTAGAACAGAGATTAGAGTGTTTGGTAAATCAGAACTTATAATGAGTAGACTGTTTGGGTAAATAAGAACTTATAAGTTATTTTTTTTTTTATAATTTTCAAAATATTTATTTTTTATATATAACAATGGATATCAATGGATAGATCTCGATGAATAGAGAAATTTGATATATACATATCAATTTTCTAATGAACGGATCGAGAGATATAAGGTTTTGAAGATTTGAAAGATATTATATATTGCGTATATTGAGAATAAGTTATAAGTTGAAAGTTAAGAATTCTTAATATTCAACTTATGGGTTTATAAGTTATAAGTTGAGCTAAAACTTATTTTGGCAAACACCCCCCATCAAAACTTATGGCTTTATAAGCCATAAGTCAGGAGCTTTATGAAACCCCAAACGGGGCCAAGTAGGGACAGATGCAAAACACTACTCCCTCCGTTCTTTGCTTGTTTTGACTTTTGGTACTGTTTATTATAAGCGATTGACTACTAATTTACGTATAATTTATAAGATAAAATATAACCATGAGTGATCTTGTTGGATTCGTATTTATTAGTACTTTAATATAGTGAAATTTTTATATTTAATACTAATATAAAATTAAAAATATTAATAATTAAAAGTGTGCGTTGGCAAATTTATATAAAGTAAACAGAAAAATCATTTAGAAACGAAATGAGCACTTATTTTTGCCTCTACGTTCTTTTGGAAGCAGCACTTTTTGTTTTTTTTATAAGTAAAGAAACACTTTTTATAATATTATAAGATTTTTTAAAGTAGGTAAAATAATATTATTTTTGTTTAGTCTCACTTTTTAAAAAGCAATAGTAAATGTTTACAATATAAACTACGCCCCTAACATCCCTTTTTGAGTGAAATTATGAGTAGGTGTTAACTTTAATGAAGAGGGGACAATCAATTGATGAAGTATCTACTACTTGCAGTTGCATTAAGTTATACGCAAGCTTTCGTCAAAAAAAAAAAAAAAAAAGTTATACGCAAGCTTGGTTCATGATTAGCGATTGTATATAACCAATTTTTCGTGGAAAAGAAAAATCTAAAAATGGTATATTAAACGTGGATATATGACGTCAGCCTCCATTTATAAAAAAGTTCAATACTAAGAATTTTTTCGTAAAATTATAACGGATTGTAACAATGAATTGTTAGAAGATTGTTAGAACTGGTTATGTAACAATTGATTTTCAGGCCGTTGAATCTTGGATCAAGGATCTAACGATCTTGGATTTAAAAAAAAAAAAAACATGTTCGTTATAATTTTTCGCAGATAGATTGATTGACTATTCACTATAATTTTTCGCGGATAGGTTCTGTTCTATCTACGAAAAATTATAGCGAACAGACAACTTTTTTTTTAATCCAGATCGTTGGATCATCAAGGATCCAACGGCCTAGAAATCAATTATTACATAACCGGTCCATGACAATCCGAGGACCGGTTATACTCCCATTCATTGTTTTTTTTTTTTTTTTTTTTTTTTTTTTTTTGCCAGAAAATTAAAGGATTTCATTAACTTGAACAAACAGACAGTCGGGACAAACCCCCAACTGGCGGTACAAACAGGTTGAAAAACAAAATCACGCTAAGACACTTAGTTGATTTGTTTCCTGATTGTTTTACAATACAGATCTGAAAAAATCTGTTAACTGAGAATGAAATCAAATACGACCCAATAAATCCAAATTGCACCCACATCTCTGAATACAGTAATATCACAATTGACCTTAACACATAAAAGCAGTTGGTAGCCCTATGTTCAGAAGGAGCACCCCAGCTATCTACTTGCCGGTAACCAGCTATAGACTTGCCGTAAGTGAGATCTAAAACTCCCCGAGTATGAACACTCTCCCGTTGTGAAAGGTGAGCTTTTGCAATAATCATCACTGCCCCAGCCTTGATGCGGTTTTTCCAAATCTCTCGAGACATCGATTGAAACATTCTTGAGTAACCGAAATAACAAAACAAAACACAGCAAAACATATTAACATACACAAACATACGCATAAAGCGTTACTCCGCCCAAAGCGGTACACTTCAAAAAGTCAAAGATCTCGGATTGACACCAAATCTTGATATGATGTTAAGCAAGAGATTTTGAGTTCAAGAAATGTGTTTATTTGATATTTCGAGTTCTAAATCAAAACAGATCTGAAAAGAACTCGAATGGATTTTTCGAAATTTTTGGAAAAAATTCCGATGAATGGAGGGAATGAAAGGAATTTGTGAAGGTGGATGAAGGCTTGGTTGGAGAAGGAGGAGAGAAGAGGAAGAGGGAGGAGACCGGAGTTAACCCCGGCCGACTCTCATCGGACTATTTTGGTTTGACAGTAGGAGAGAGAGAAGAGGCTCACATATACACTAGCATTCTCCCATTCATTGTTAATTTGTTATACTCCCATTCATTTCTATAACCGAGGACCGGTTATACTCCCATTCAATTGTTATACTCCCATTCATTTCTACCCAGTTCTTTTTCATTACTTGGCACGCATTTTAAAGCTCCTACAAAGTATAGTTCCATAACTTATTTTTAAAATTTTCTTTTTTTGAATAAAAGTAGAAACATTAAATTTTTATTCGGAAGAAAAAAAATTCAAAATAAATTATTGATCTATACTTTTTAGGAGCCTTAAAATGCGTGTCACATCCCGTCCCCAAATGGGTATAACCCAATGGGACAGAGGGAGTAGTTAGAGCATCTCCAAGAGACTCTCTACTCAAGCTCTTAACTCAAAAAATGAGGAGAGAGAATGAAAATGTTGCTCCAAGAGACTCTTAGTGGCTCTTAAAAACACTAAGAGCTTCTTCTCTCTCCTCATTTCTAAGAACCACTAGTAGCTCTTAACTTGTATTTTAATAATAAAATATACATGTTCACCAATACTTGCACAACTTTTGGTTATAGTGGGGCTAATTTATGAATAAATTATAAATAAAGAGCTAATATAAAGAGGATTGTTGGAGTTTGACACATAAACCAATGTACTAACTTGCTAAGAGCCATTAATTTATATTATTTTGAAGAGTGAATGTAAGAGTCTCTTGGAGATGCTCTTAGACCTAGACACAACATGGGGCCTATACTTAAACAAACTGCAGATGTCCTGTATCATGGTATGTACTATGTATGTTAAGTAAGCACACAGACACATGCTGTTAACAGTAATTGTGCACGCCCCAAACTTGTAAGCCTGCCCATCTGCTCTGCTTCTTTGCTTCCTGCTTGATACCTGAGCTTGGGATTCCCGACACTTAAGAACCCAAAAAATTTCGAATTCTATATCATACAAATATAAAATTTGCAACTGACAGATAGTTTAAACCCCAAAAACTGATTTTGCCTGAGACATTCATGGCCCTGGTCATTAGCTATTAGTTTCTCTTGTTTTTTCACGTACCCATTTACTGGAAACTTGAGATGTAGGAGTGTTTAAATATAACCTGTGCTCCATCAACAATTGATTCATAAGTCATAACCTACCTCAACATATCATAATATATCGGAGATATAGCAAAGACGAAAATAGCATTTCTTTTGCATTAGTAGTATATAAAATCAGTGTACATTTTAGGCCAGCTTTCTTGCTGGGGAATCCAATATCGTGAGTAGGCCCGGGGAAAATCTTCACATGGTAGATACACCACTTGTCTTTCGCTAAAAATTTGAAGGTATGCAAAAATTGATCTGGATATCGAATTAAAAAAACTATATACATATTTAACATTGAACAAGACCTAAACAGTTATAATTATTAATTTTTAGTTAAAATTTATTTAATTTTTAAATACTTGATTAAAACGAATACACATATGAACACGTTTTGCTAGCTAGCTAGCTTGATACGTCTTGTATAGATACACGTTGCATGTTTCTTGATAATTCAAATCAGAAGCTCCCTTTTAGTATATATGTTGTTTACTCCGTATTAATCTAAAGTTTCGTGCGCATCTTTACATGACTGATTAACTTTTCTGGTAAAATATGATAAATAAAATATGATAAAGGAAAATAAAGAATTGGGAAGAAAGAAGTGGCACAATATAGGATTACTAGTATTTATGCCCGCCATTCTGGGCTTATAAATTTTTAGGAAAAATTTGTTAAGATTTCAAATATATTTAGTGCATTGAGTAGATTTAGTTAGTGCATTGTGTTGTTTTTTCTTTCTTACTCCCTCTGTATCAATTTACTTTTCTTGTTTTTGACTTTGAACACTGTTCATTCTAATCGGTTGACTACTAATTTATACCTAATCTATAAGACCAAATATAATCATTAGTGATTTTATTGAATTCGTATTTATTAGTACTTTAATACAATGAAATTTTTATAATAAATAATAATATAAAATTAAAGATATAAATAATTAAAAGTGTGCACTGGCAAACGTGTCAAAAGTAAACAAGAAAAGTATTTTGAGACAGAGGGGGTAATAAGTTTTATAAGAAAGGACAAATGAAATTGTACATGGATAGGGGTCGAAGAAGAAAGGATTTCTTGTAATACATTGACATAGAATTAAGCCATATATATGGCTATATGACAGGGATATTGTAATAAGCGTACACATGCATATTACATCAAATTTCATATTATATGAATTGACGTCGGTTACCTAAATAAATAGTACTTCCTCTGTCCCGATGATTTATATATGTTTGGTTTGAGCAGGAGACCAAGAAAATGTATAAAAAATAAGTAAAGTTAGATTAAAAGTGGGTAAAGTGGTGGGACCTATCAATATTTAATAGAGTAAAGTGCACTTTGTGTACCTGAAGTTTGGCCTTAACACCACTTGCAATACCGAATTTTAAAACTGAGCATATGCAATACTGAACTTACAATTTACTTACACGTTATGTACTACCGTTAGTCTAGCACTAACTCCGTTAGTTTTGCACTAACTCCGTTAGTTTTACAGGGGTAAAATTGTCAAAACTTGATCTGCGCTATCATTTTTAGAATTAGGCAACTGTTAGGAATCTGCCCGATTCCCTGCGAATGCGGAAGCGATTTGGTAAATATGTGTGCTTAGATCCCACAAATATACGTGATAGTAATGAAGCAACAAACCAACAATACAGTAAAAGAGACAAGAGATTTAACGTGGTTCGGCCCAGCCTACATCCACAAGAGCAACAACTTCACACTAGATAAAAGAGATTACAATATCCGGGTATCCGGCCCCTTGAATTTCATACAAAAATTCAGCCCTACAATACCTATTATGTATATCCCCAACTCACTGAAGTGTTTATCTCAAAACCTCCCCCTATCACTGTTTCCCGACAACCTTTCCTTCTCTCCCTCTCCCAACCCGGACAGTGTCACACAACCTGATAAAAAGACCTCTGCAGCGGGACCACCTCCGATGGCTGCAGTCAGACCCAAGTACCCTAAGGAATAGTTTAGGCACGAGGACCTTCTATCCCGACACTTCCTGAAAGCGGGCTAAACCGGCTCTCCTACTAGACGGACTATCTAGCAGCTATAGAGAGAGGGAAGAGTGACTTGAAGGATATCCTTTACAAAATTAAAATCATAATAACTCCTTTAGACAATAAAACAACAAAAATATTATAAATTTCACAAAAGAACAGTTCAATTGTTTTCAATAAAAGAAATGGAATGTACTCTACAAGCAATCAAGTTGTAGAGGAAATGGGAGGGGCAGTGGTGGCTGGGAAAAACAGAGGGCGGTGGTAGAAGGGATGAACGGAGGTGGTAGCGCGGTGTGAAAGCAGCGAGACGAAGTTGTGAGGTGGGTGGAGGGATGGCTGCGCGAATGGAAGAGGAAGGAGGTGTTGCGGTGGGTTCGAATGAAAGGCAAAAGGAGAAAGAGATGGGTTGGGAGAGGAAAATGGCGGACGATGGAAGGAAGCGAAGGTGAGAAGGGTAGGAGGAGATGGTGGAGGATAAGGCGAGGTGCGGCTGAAAAGCAGTGAAGAACATGGGAGTTGTTCGACTGTGGGTTTGAAGGAAGGAGCCAGTGGTTAAGGGGTGGAAGATGTTGTGAGAAGGGGTAGGTGGCGCTGTGAAGGAAACAACAGGGGTGAACGGAGTGACTGAGGAAGGAGGCAGGTGAAAGGTGAACGGAGGAAATGGGTGATGGGAGGAGTGGCGGTTGGCGGTTGAAGTGCGGCTTGGTGGTGTTGCAGGTGTGGTCGGTGGTGGACAAGGTGGGGCGACAAGGTTGAAGGAGGTGGGTCGGAGTAAAAAGGAAGAAGTGAGGCAGTTTGATGGTTAAGGGGAGATGAGAGTTAAGGATTGATGTGTTCTGTTTTGATTTATATATATATATATATATATGAGTAAGGATCTAGGGAAAACCTCGTTTAATGGAAAACTTAGAAAACTAAATCGAAATATAGCATATATTGTATGCAAACTAATCGTTGGGAGATGAAGAAAAATGTGGTGAAATTAGATTTTAAAAAAATATCACCGATTGACGGGAAAAATCAAATTAAAAATGGAGGGGATCGGATTAGGTGTGATTCTGTGTGTGAGAGTGTATTTGATTAGTGTGTGGGTGCCCCTGGCGGGGCCATTGATCTTAATACATCTAAATGCTAGGATTAGTACCTTAGTTTTCTTCAAAAAATAAGTTCTCTTTTGAGCACTTGCCTATATATATATATATATATATATATATATATATATATATATATATATATATAAAGTGCTGCACAGTCGTGTAAGGAAAGTACAATTTTACCCCTGTGAAACTAACGGAGTTAGTGCCAGACTGACGGCGGTACACAACGTGTAAGTAAATTGTAATTTCAGTATTACATATGCTCGATTTTAAAATTCAGTATTGCAAGTGGTGTCAAGGCCAAATTTCAGGTACACAAAGTGCACTTTACTCTACTTAATATAGATTTGAGATAGTGGAGGAAAGTTGTGGGTGTAATAGTGTTTTATATTATAGATTTGAGATAGTGGAGGAAAGTTAGTGGATGTAATTGTGTTTTTTTATTATTAAAACTTTACTATTTTTGGAATGTATAGAAATGATGGGACACCCCAAAATAGTAAGTGTATAGAAATGAATGGGACGGAGGGAGTAGTAATTAAGTACATGTACAAGTTTCCGTGTCTAAATATTTATCTTAATTGTCTAAAATTGTATCCCAAGTGGGATATTCAGGATCATAGATTAGGATGTGTAATATCTATTGCACAGAGTTTTAAATTTGAGAGGGCTCCAAAAATTATCGAATGCCCATAAATGTTATAGCATATCGTAATTTCAGAGCATTTTAGGTATATTTTGCCATGAGTTTTCTCCATGATCTTTAACTTGTGATCTTTAACTTGTGAAGGAGTTGTTTATATTATACCAAAAATTTTGTATATGTTTTTTTATTTTTAAATTGATCCTCAATCTTATATTTAGTTCAAGACCTTCAAAACCGAACTAGTATATTTTATAAATGGATCAAAATGGCCACAACAAAAATACTTGACAATAGCACTTGCCGTGTGAAGTGACCGGAAAATGAAAATCTCAGTTCTCAGAATGAGCTTTAGTATATCTCACTACTACAAAGTCAATTTGTATGTCTCAGAATGTTCGAACTTGTATAGCATTTTTAAACGCTATGTAAATAGGTGCTATACAAGTGCACTAAATTTCTATAGCATTTATTTATACATTTTAATAGAATGTTATTTAGATAGCGATTATAGGAATGCTAAGAAAATAATGTTGTGTTTGGCTGGGGAGATTGGATTGAAATGGAATGAACAAAATTACAAGGAAATAATGGAGATAAAAGAGAAGTTTTTATTAAAAAATGAGTGAGTGCAAATTTCTTATGATAAGATTTGAGAATAAAATGAGTACGATGGTGAATGGGGGCATTCCTTCTTAAAATGGTGGGTTTGAATTATAATGTAGATGGTTAGGAATGGAATGGAGGAAGGAATGAAATGTTTAAATTTTTACCCATTTTATTGTTCAAATTTCATTTCATTCCATCTCATTTCATTCATGCCAATCAAACACAACATAAGTGTTATGCAAGTAAATGCATTCCAACAACGCTTCTATAAACGCTATAGAAGTAGCAATCGTATTATGCCTACTTACTTGCATGGCTATTTCATAAACGCTATATTTTAAAATAATACTTTCATATCAGTTCTATAAATGCTATTGAAGTGGGTTTTTGCACATTTTAAAAATTCTAATTTGATTAGATTTTTATAAATTTTTATCAGTAATTTTAAAAAATATCATAGACAATAAACCCGTAACCAAAAAAAATAAAATAGACAATCTAATATATATATATATATATATATATATCACCGATTGACGGGAAAAATCAAATTAAAAATGGAGGGTATTAGGTGTGATTGTGTGTGTGAGGGTGTATTTGATTAGTGTGTGGGTGCCCCTGGCGGGACCATTGATCTTAATACATCTAATGGCTAGGATTAGTACCTTAATTTTCTTCAAAAAATAAGTTCTCTTATGAGCACTTGCCTATATATATATATATATATATATATATATATATATATATAATCATATTACTTGAGCACAACTGAAATCAGTTTCGAAAATCAAACCTTGTCAATTGAAATCAGTTTAGAATATGTGGTTGGAATATAGTTATATTTAAATATGTTTGGATTATTTTAAGATTATGTTTTGAAGTATAAATTTTATTTTAATATCAAAGCCTATTTCTAAATTTCAAAATATAGTAATAATTTCATTTATTTTAATACTACATCGATTTCGATATATTCTAAATTCTGTATGAATGAGGGCTTTTTTTTTACGAAAGCAACATTTTCGTTACTGAATTGTATTAGAATACAATGTCCAAGGGATTTCTTTCATTCAAAAAGTTTATTATCTAAACGAAGGTCATGTAACGATGTTCCTGGAAGTTTAGAAAATAAAATTTTAATGTTTGGAAAAGGAATCCCAGATAATAAAAGATATAGAAAAGAAAAAAGGATTTTTTGTTAGGTGTTTGATAAAACTTATTTGAAAGCATAAGCATTTATAATTTATTCAAGAAATATACTTTATATACATATATGTAAAATGATACATGCTTATTTTTTTTTTGGATATAAGCTTGGTTAAGCACCTTATTACAAAAATTCAAAAATGTAATATATTTATTTAGCGAGATGATTACGAGCTAACGATTGCTTATTTTTGGATATGAACTTGGTTAAACACCTTATTACAAAAATCTAAAAACGTAATATATTTATTTAGGAAGATGATTACGAGTCAATGATTGTTATCTGGATAAGATATTGGGAAATTTTTTTACGAAACATATATAGATTGATCTTCTTGTATGCACATAAATTTTTTTACTATACTGTTAACATATTATTATTGATATAATACGAAAAATTACCTTAATTATTATTATTAGCGAAATAGGGATATTTTCTTTATTAAATTAGTTAACTTTATATTGATTAGGTATTGGTTATATAAACGATCTTTCTATTGTAAAACGATCTTTCTAATGTAAATAAATCAAGACTTATGTCTTCACCATTAAATAGACGAGTACTTGAGAACATTTTATCATGGTATCAGAGTCTAGATTATCAATAAAGATGATGATAAAGCGAAACCACAATAACGATGATAATGAATTTGTGGGAGAGATTGTCTCAAACCAACGACGATGCGATGAATGAGATTAGACAATCATTTTCCAATTGAAAACGATGATAATTTACAACATGAACGACGATGATGACTTGATAATTGTTTCTCGATGGGAAATAACGATGACGATCCGATGAAAACGACGAGGAACAATGACGACCAATGACCGTTTCTTGATTGAAAATGACGATGACTATTTATATGTATTTTTTAATTTTGTTATTATTTTGTAAACTCTCTACACCTATTATTTTGAGTATAGTATGAGTTTGAGAAGAATGTTAACATATTATTATTGATCATATAATACGAAAAGTTACCGTAATTATTATTATTAGCGAAATAGTGATAATTTTCTTATTCATTAGTTATTGATTAGGCATTGGTTATATAAATGACATTTCTATTATAAACAAATTAAGGTTTATATTTTTACCATTGAATAAGACGAGTATTTACGAATATTTTATCATCTGCATTTACCTTAAATCTTATGATATGCTGTAATAATTGATTGCTCGTAATCGGTTCCAAAATACATGTCATTTTAACTTTTTACGTGTATTCAAGGTGCATAAAAATCAAAGTTTCGCAAATTATTTTTCCAATTTTCTTTTTGTAATTAAATTCTATATATCAAATTTTAATTCAGAAAAAGAAAATTTAAAAATTATAAGTGAAGCTACAGTTAAACCTCGATTAAGTAATATTCGATAAAGTAATAACTTCGCTTAAGTAATAAATTTTATCGGTCCCAACTTGGGCCATTGTTGTAAAGTAATATTCTCGCTAAAAGCATAAGATAATAAAAAATTAGAAAGTCATTAAGGACCCAAGTAATATGTAAAGTAATAATTTCAGAATTATATATATATATATATATATATATATATATATATATATATATATATATATATATATATATATATATATAGGCTTTTGCTCAAATACAAACCAATCCTTAAATACAAACTACAAACTAACACTAAATTAATTATATTTCATCTATTCTAAGTTTCCCGCCAAGGGTACCTTCACGAAAGATGCTTAAAATAATTGGCTCTATCCAACAAAAAAAAATAAAAAAAATAAAAAAAAATAAAAAATCCCTGCCGTGGAAATGCGAAGCATTTAAGAAAGTAAACGGATGAGTTAGGTAGTCATGAGGGCCGAAGGTCCTCGACACACCCGTCAATCGTCTATTGCCTTTACCATTGATTGCCATTCCTTACAACTTTAGAATGATAAAGGCGCGAAGCGCCGTACAAGAAGGTGCGAAGCACCGTTAACCAGTGAAATCCACTCCCACGTCATCACGTGAACAGTGATTTTTTTTTATTTTTTTATTTTTTTTTATTTTTTTTTGTTGGATAGAGCCAATTATTTTAAGCATTTTTTGTATTGGGGTACCCCTAGTTTGATCATTAGATTAGCATGAAATATTAGATTAGTGTTTAGTTTTTAGTTTGTAGTTAATTTTAGTTTGTAGTGGAGTAGGACCCTATATATATATATATGATGTATATGAGTTACAAAATTCAATTTTTTTAATAATATAAACCTGTCGTAGCTTATTTCTTCTTTCCACCAAAGCCAAAATTAATCTCATCCTTGACTTTATGTTAAATAACTCCTTGTTTTGCTCGTATTGTAACAAGTAATTGTTCAAAGTATTGATTGTTTGAAATGTTTTTTTTGATGACACGCTTGAGATTACATTGTTATCGTCTGGTTTAGTGTTCATTGCCGACTCAATGATTTCTTCATCCATAGGTGATTCTGTTTTTTAACCATAATGTATTGTAATACGTAAATAAAAAAATTCGGTAAAGTAATAAAGTATTACTTTATCGATAAAGTAATAAAATATTATTATATCGATAAAGTAATAAATTCGGTAAAGTAATATTTTTTTCCAGTCCCAAAAGTATTACTTTAAAGAGGTTTAACTGTATATTTTTTATTTATTTTAAATATATTAAAAATATTAAATGAACATGTATTTTGGGATCCGAAAGTATACAGGATATGACCAAAGACTAGTTAGGATTCTTTCTCAACTATGAGGGGATACTATGTTGAAAGGTCGGATCAAGAAACAATGGCAAAAGAGGGGAATCAGAATATTACTACTAGTATTTATGCCCGCGGTGCTGGGCTTTCTTAAAATTAAAATTATTTTGAATTTTATCGACATTATATTTTATCTTCATTGTTTAGACGAAAGATTAAAATTCAAACTACTATTGGATGATTTCATTAAGATTGATATTGTATGAGATACACTTAAACTTGTTAGAATTCGTTTATATACCAGTTTTGTAAAAAGCGGGAATCGAACTTAATCGATAGAGGCACTGTCCAGGGATTAATCGGGTATTTAGGGATTAATCGGATATTGGGGTTATTAATCAGTGCGGTACTCCATGGAATAGGGATTAATCGGTGATTAATCGCGATTAATCACCCATTTTTAGAACAGAGTTACATACTATGAAATCCATTAAATTGTGACTTTTTCAAAATTTAAATTATAAATGCCAAACATTTGTAATTTTTTTAGAATTATATTGACTAACAAAACTCCTGGGCACCGCCTTTGGCGGCACCTCGAACCCTCTTCATTGTTAAAATACATCAATTTTATAAAAATATATTAAACTATTCAATACCCATAATATCTTTAAGTATTTAATATTATAATAATAATTAATATCCTGATCCATACCTAGAAAATGAAAGTAAAGACCAGAGTTAGGAGCCTAAACTAACCTCATTCTAAAAGAAACGGAAAGCTACCAACTAACTATAATGGAGCTGTTTGGGGAACTTATTTTCAGAATAAGTTAACTTATTTTAAGACAAAGTTAGAGATTCCTAAATATTTTATGAAAAAAGGTAACTTTTTTTTTTACAACTTATAAAATCTCAAATATACATTCAATATTTATAATAAAAAAGTTATCAAAATATGAAATTTTTATCCGAAAATAAGTCCATAAAGACTTATTATAAGTTTTGCCAAACAGGCGCAATACAATTAAACTACATGATATGAATTCAGCAAAGCAGTGGTCTCCTGCAATCTATTTCACAAAATTGAGAAGCCTGCATACCTTCCAATAATGATCGCATCCTTTAAAAAGTGTTTAAATATATAAATAATCAAACAATTTCATCTTAGCAAAAGATCATCTGCTTAAAAAAAATCCGATAAAGTAAAATTTTATAAGATGTAAAGAAACATAAAACCATCTTGTATAAAAAAAAGACTATACAATCAAACGAATGGTAGTTAAAGACTAATATATTTATGCAACACACCATGACCGTAACAAAAATAACCCCTTTACAAAGTTCAATTATTAAGCTCTAAATCAAAGAAACCTATCAGAAACATTGAGACTATTGGAAAAAGACATACATACTTTTATGATATATATTTAAATAAGTTTAGAGTTTATTAACATATTTACATATATTACTTAGATGAAAATCGACTTAGTATGTTGTATCAGAAATTTTAAATTATGAATATCTTGATATATTGTTAATTGCTAAATATGTTGTCAAAAAATATTTATCCATGTCGTAAAAATATTATTCATATTAATTTTCAATCGTAAAATATATTATAGTGAAATTTCTCGGCCCTGCCTTGGCAGAGCCTTGCACCCTATATATTTAATAAAATAGAAAATAAGTTTATATATTTGTAAAAGAAAAATGTAAGTTGATATGTAAAGGTATTTAAACAAATTTTACTTCTATAAAATTAATTTATCCATCTAAAAATTGTTACATGTCCAAAATAATCTGACATCCTGAAGTGCTAAAATTCAGGAAAAGACTTGCAGCTCAAATTTAGTGCCTTAATGGTTCATTACTAACCATGACACTAATATAGTTGTACAATCCTAGAAAAAAGTCTTAAAAATATATCCACACCTCCCTCCAAATAAGGAGATTTCATATCCACCGCATAGACTAATTAATTTTCTTTTTCTATTATTTAAGAAGGATACTAATAGGGTAAAATGCATGAGCATAACAGAGTTGTTTTGTCAATTACAAATGGCCGGGTTGTAAGCATTTGTCAATTGTTTCTCATACTTAAGAAACGAAGGTACAAAACCTTAATCCCCACTTTACTCACCCCTTAATTAACATCCATCAGTCTTAAAATTTGTTGATCTTTAAAAACCAACAGTCTAACTACTGACATAATTTGTTGATCAAATTATGAACATAATAAGTTGTCTTAAGTTCATAATTTTTGACAGGTTTTCATCAAGTTGTAAGAGCTCATGCCTTAAACTCTTTACAATCCAAGATACAAAATACAGAATTGAAATGTCCCAAGTGACATTGTTATCCCAGTATGACACACCAAATTCTCCCAAATTCTGTTACATGGTACACAACCATGAAATTATCCAATATCCAACACAATTTCTAGGGTGCAGAGTTTTAAATTAAACCAAAGGTACTACCAATCCATTTAACACAACTTTTCCAGGAGCGACTCTTCCTTCTACAATCAGTTCGCTCCAGAATTCAATTTCTTTGCACCACGTTTGACACATCCAAGTATATCTTCTCATTTCTCAGTGTTTGTATTCAAAAGATATCCAACAGGGCTTCAAAAGCTTCAATTTCTAAATGAATGGATATGGAATCACCATTCTTGTGTTCATTAGTCTAAACCTGCATTAGTCAAAAGTATAAATATCCATATATAGATGAAATAATAGAACAACTAATGAGATATGCCCATTCAACTTATTCTTATATATTCTCACTTCAGGATTTATAACTTGAAATAATAAATAATAAAAGATTAGCAAGGTAACCAAATATAATTCTTTATAACTAAGTATCAAACAATCAATTAAGTTGTTCTACCAACAGTGACATTACCGTAGCTGATGTGTCCCAGCAAAAAATCTATATAACACTTCAAAATGGATTCAAGTTTTTCTGATTTGTTCTATTGAAAACCACAGCTTTCAAGTACTCAAACGACAAATAACTCAATATACATGCAAGAGAATTCCTAAAAAAAGTAGGATAGTAACCAACATACAAACCATAAAGCCAGATATTCATGAATTTTCTAAAGCCAATTAAATTCGAATATCTAATATTAATAATCTATATTCACTGTTATAACAGTTCAAAATTGAAAAGGCCAGTAATGTAGATATCAGAATATAGTGTATACACCTATAAGATTACCAACTTATAGTACAACATGACACATATATAACAAATCAAGATTATGTTGTTTTAATTAAAAAATTGAAATCAGAGATATTCCTCTCATTCAAGTATAGAAACAACTTCATCCTTTATTATTATTAGACTCTTTTCAGAATCTATGTAACACACTTTAAAGCAGTTAGCAGGACCTGTAAACATGTCTGTAATTATAGCTGATTATGTGATTTTCCAAAATAGTCGCAACATCTAAAATCTTTGCATTCAATTAAAATCGTTTAATTCAGAAAATTTCAAAAACATAGAACTAAACAAAGCATACAATTGGAATACATAAAATTTATAAGCTTACCTAATTGAGAAATTTTGGATATTTTACTCAACAATATGTGTCACCTAACTGCATCAAAGTAAGCAAGAAATGTTCTTAGCCTTCATTCATATTGGAATCATAGTAGAACGCTAAAGAAGTACATAATCAGCTGCTTTACCTTTGAATGGATAAGATAAACCAAACGATTTGTGAGAGACTATTCCTGAAGAAAAGAACAATAATCACATAATCAGCTACATGTACTAAGTTATATATCTGAAGATAATACATGTAGCAATCCTTAAAGATGAAGCCGAATAAATCTACTATATATATTCAAAACAAACAGTATCTTATCAATTCACTTCTTTCGCACACACTATCAAACAGTTTGTGTGCAATAATATTCTATCAAAAATATTAAATTAAAGAATTCTAACAAAGATCAGATATAATCAAAATAAATATACCTTAAGTGTGCTTCTACAGAACTCTTATATTTTTTAGTTTTGTTCTCATATTCATCAATCGATTTGTTTTCAAAGTTCAAACTGCAAATCAAATATAAACAAATTAGAATGTTGAAGATAAGAGAAAAGCTAGAACACTATACGTTATATTTCCTGAAAATTTAATAGGGAACAATCAAAGAATCCTCACTTTAGACCGGGTAACCAACCACTACATTTACACTTAGATACACTTAGATTGGCAAGGCAGATGCTGCATCCATAGTACTAAAGCCTCCAAAGCCAAGTTTAATTGTGCAATAAAAAAAATTAGCGATAAGTAGTGGTAGAATAAATATCAAACACTTCATTAACACATCAAGATACATACCTAAAAAATGACAAAACTTATCAACCTTTTCACTGGGATAAATTATCAAACACTTTATCAGCAAGATTCAAATCATTACATGCCTCACAATTTTCAAAGAAAATTGCATCTACATCCCACATATCAAAATCATTAACAACAATTTTCAAGGTACGTGTATCATAAAGATCCATTATTGTCAAAACAAAGAATTATTATCAAAACACACCAAGAATAATATACCTTGAAATGCGAAATTTATCAATTTTGTCTCTTGTACAAATCATCAAACATATTCTCAGCAAAGTTCAAATTGCAACTAAAATAAAAATTGTTAGAAAAATAATGGCGTTATAATATGGAATTAATAGAAAGAAAGCATAATGAAGAAGATAAATGATAAGAACGTAATACAAATTATAGCCATAAAATAGAAAGGAGAAGAGAGAGATGAAGTAAGAAAGTCATATATGAAGTTGTCATTTGAATTCAAATTTGAATTCTTAACTTCTGTGTTATCTTGAATTTGAGTGTATAATTTGAAAATCTAAGCTTTCTGCAAAAGCTTTGAAATATTTATCGACGGTATCGCAAGAAGTGGCATGTGCACTGGTATTTTTGTAATAACTAACAACTTTAATGGTAAAGAATTAATTTGAGTGTTATACTGTAGCAAAAAGGCAACAGAAACTATTATATACATAGATAGGTTTACATCTCTATATACAGTATGTAATATTATAAGCACATCTATATACTAATCTATAATAAGCAAACTAGGGGATAATTGGTAGTTTGGTTGTTTGGTTCAACCAACCATTAAAAGAAAATTGACCGTTAGATATTTAGTAAATAGATGATAGCCGTTAGATCTAATAATAAAAAATATTCTATATTTATATCCCTTTTCTAAAGATCCAAGGTTCGAATCCCGTCAACAACAAATTTACATTAAAATTTTATATTATTAGTTCTATCAATACATATCATTTATTAAATAACTATAATTATTACTAATAATTTTATTAATTAATATTACAAAGTTAAATTATATCCAAAAAATATTTTACTCTATTTTATTTAGTCATATAATTTTAAAAATATTTAAAAGTAACCCGTGTTTTGCACGGGCTATAAGCTAGTATGGAGTATATCCTAATATAGTGTTCAACGTCTACTGATTAGGCTGTTGTCGTGTAGTCAAATTTCAATGTTGCATTCATGGAGGACAACCAATCAAAATTCTCGTAGCAAAATGATGGCCTTTAGGCTTTAGCTAATTAGAACCCTGAAAGCCAATAAAAAGAAATTAAAATACCCATCAAAGCAAAGAAAAAGTAGCAAGGTGAATGGGATGAGACAGCTAATGTCCGTCCAATTAGAATAAAAAGTCGCACCTCCAAACAAAGCCCTAAGAAGACCCCTGATGAGGGTAATTACCCCACCATGCATCTATTTCATATTCTTTACGATCCTCTTCCAAATTGTACAAGAAATATGAACAAATAATATGTCATGGCGACATCTTATTAAAATACAAGCATTTTAATAAATGTAGACTAAATAAACATTCGAAATGAAAAAAAACAACGTAAATTTTTCGGATTTGAAGATCAGGATGTGAGGAGGGTAAATACAATGAGCTAGACGCATAACGCGATCAAGATTTCTCTTGACCCATTGCATGATCATGAAACCCTCAGTGGTCACATATGAATGATGATCATACCACAAAACCCTAGAAAATCTTGCAGAAAAACCCTACCATATATATTATCCATATATATTATAGGGTAATGCTAAACATAGCCATTAGGGCTATTGTTAAGAATGAATGTAAGTGGATAAATGCATTTAATATGTCAGTTTTGCACGGAATTCATCAATTTTGCACTTATCTCAATATGATTATTTAGCAATTTGGAAATTTTTATTAATGGAAATTGATGTGAATACATGGGGTCCACTATTATTACTTGGAAAATTAAATTAGTGTTATAAAGAACATTGGAAAACCAAAAATTAATTAAATAACTAAGACTAAATATTGAAAACATGAGAATATTTAATGCTTAACCATAGCCCTTAGGACATTTTCCTATATTATATATGTATAGATGAAGATAGCTAGTGCCATTTTCTAGAATTTAATCATCGGATGATGGAGATTGTATTTGTCAAGAATTAATAAAAAAACAAAATATATATAGTTAATATTGTTGGTAGCTAGCTGGTCAATGTTTAGTAGGCATGATGAGAAGTGTAATACATAGAAGAAGGATGATCCCTTTGGGCATTTCGACTATCCCCCTCATTTAAATGTGCTGAAGTTGCTGCTCCAAGATTAAGATACACCATTCTTGAGTTACCACCAGTACTCCCTCCACTACTTTGATGATCTTCGCTACTCATCGGAGGCGGCGGATAAATGGCTTGGTAAGAATTAGGTCCACTACTACCACCGCCTCCTTCTCTTGATATCACCAGAGCTGCTGATTGTACAAGCTCAAGACAAAGCCTAAGCTTGTTAGGCTCAATGTGTTTTAGCCCCGGAACTGCCCCTTTAAATAAAAAATCTGATGTTAGGGTTCTTAGCACGTCAAGAGGAGTAATTCCTTCCGCCATTTTGACATTTGGATCTGCGTGGTGGTCTAGAAGTACAGAAACCATGTCTGGTGACACCATCTCCGCTGCAATGTGGAGGGGTGTTTTCCCGGATGGGCCTGAGGGGAAATTAACATCCGCTGCACCGAGTTCGAGCAATGCCTTGACTACTTCTCTGCTGCAATTCTCCACTGCATAATGCAATGCGAGTGCTTCGTCGAGATTTAGGCCTTCGCCCATTACCATGAGTTTTACCAATTCCACGTCGGAAGAATCAAGAGCTCGCCTCATTCGTCGGATTTTGTGGTCCTCGAAGTCGGCTGATGTTGCGATGTGGTGGCGGGGTACGACAGAATGATGAATGAGTGATGATTTGTGACGAAGTTCCTCGATTCTGGATACAACATCAATGGGAAGATGCTTAGCTAGGATTTCAGGGGGAAGACCAGATTTTGCAACTAAATGCGAACAACTATTCCAAAGTTGATGCATTTCGTGCTTTCTTGATGCTAATAAAACCTTCATGACATCTTCAATCGAGGCCTTCTCTACAATGCTTTCCAATTGCTTCTGCAGTAACAATTAATCCACAAATTTTATAAAAAAAAGTTATCATCAACTCAAGAATAATTTATATAACTAGCAAGGAGGGCTTAATAATTAATGAAAGCATATACATGCACATACATTTGTACACATGTATACTGAGGGAGAGTCGAATTCAATAAAGGGTGCTGGTTTACAGTAAATTAACTTATGTTAAATGGCATACCATATTCCATTAAAAATATCACCATGACTTCCCACATTCACACTAAACATCTTAATTTTCCACATACCGATGAATAAAATATGTTATAACAATCGTATGTCAAGACGAGTACTCTTTTATAATTGAGTAAGAATTAGATCTACTTGCTTTAATGTTTTGGCATAACAAGTTTGGTTGTATATGTCAATGTAAAACCAAATGAGGAAAGTGTGGTTTCATGTGATGGATCACTGTGGAAGACAAGACCGAAGAAACCAAGATCTAAAATTAGAAAAGAAGTGGGGGTAAAACAGTAATCGAGGAACCCAAATTAAGATAAATAAACATCACAAACTTCAAACTTGCATGATATGAAGATGATAGATACTAGATAGGTTCTTGGTTGGTTTGGTCTGATTTGGTCTGTCTTTCTTTTCTTCAGAATCACATGTAATACAAAAATTAACAATCAGATGTGAACTCCCCTAGCTAGTACATAGGAAAAAACTAAAACAAAACACATAGTTGCATCAAACATTACTGCAAAAGTTGTAATCTAAATAGCTAGTGCCAGAAAAGTAAAGAAACAAGTACTGTACTGTATTGCAGTGAGAGATCAAATCCAACTTTTTTTATTTAAGATTCAAAACAAAAAAGCTGCACAGCGTGCAAATATCAATTAAAGAAAACAATTGTTTATCAAATTATATTTACAATAAATTTACTGAAATTCATGTTCCACTCTTCAATCCAAAAAATGAATTTTCAAGTGAAAAGAATTGTTATATACGGAGTATAATACAAGATCTCCATCTAAAACCTTAAGGTAGGTTTACCAGGATCTTATATTATATATATTCTAAGAAAATGCATCTAACATCTAAGGTAGAAACAAACTGTAAGAATAGAATTAATAAAAACCTGAGTAAGCAAAACAAGCTGTTGAACACCAAAAGATGTAGCGGCAGCAAGAGTATCAAGAGCAAGATGAACTGCAGCAGTGCAATGCGTATGCCAACAACTTCTCTCCCCACAATTAGGCCTTGGCTCATGTTTTTGTGGCACAACTGAGACTTGTCCACTATACAAGAATTGCAACATCAATAAGAAAACCTCGTACCCTACTGAATTCACCGGTATCACTTGGCAATTCGGTGACGAGCCCAGACTTATAGTCCTGCCACTGTGATCACCCGATGTGTCGGTTTCGCAAAAGAATTTTCTGAAGAAGAGGCTTCTGGCTGCTAAGATGCATCTGTGAGCATGTACTAAACGACCTTCTACACTGAAGGTTACATCACTAAAAGCTTGCCCATTTATTAAGAGATTTAAACAATCTAGTGATAGAGATCTCAAGGTGTCATCCGACATTTTATTTATTTATTTATGTGTATGTAGAGATAATTAGGTTGTGTTGATCAAGAGCTTGATTGAGAAAAATGAGAGAAAGAGAGATGGGAAAAATCATTTGTATTTATTCCTTTTTAATCTTTGTTTCTTTGTTATACAAATCTATTTTCGAATTTCTGATGAAGATTGAAAACACTTTCTTTTTGATGAGATTCTCATCACTGTATGTTGTGATGCAAGATATTTTGTTTGAGAGAGGGAGAGATGAGTGGCTGCTGTGGGCGGCTGATCTCTATATATTTTAAGAAATCAACCATACGGCCATAAATATTTTAATGAAATTATTTAGAAATTTAAATTTGTTTAGGATAACGTACTTAAAAAAAATCAGGTAATGCAAATGACAAGGCAGTATGTTCATGTGCCAACTGCAAGTTATTAGTATATTGTAAAAATAAAACTAATATTGTTAGAGATCTAACACCATTATATATATATAAGACCATACTAATCATTATTTACATGCAAAACATGAATTAAATTTACTCTTTAACATGTTTCATGTTGTTGTGTAGTGATGGTTAGTAGCACTGTTTAATATTTCAGCTAATTATTTAAAAGTTTGTTTTCAAACTTTCAAAAAGGATATGGATGATTAAACAGAGAGACACATAAGACTATTACTGACACAAGACTGTAAAGTTTACATACTTTAGCATGTCCAATTAATTGAACCGAATCAATTTAGTTAAATGAAAAAATATTGAAGCGAAGCATCATTCCATGTTATCCAAAATAGATAAATAAAATGTACAAGAAAAGGTTAATGTTCGGTCCGATATGGTGTAGCTCGTGTTAGCATAGCTGCGTAAAAGCAAAAATCTAGAAGGTATGAATGTATGATACAGAATAGATTTAAAGTTATATGAGCTAGAGAAGGAATGCGCGTTGTACAGTTTAAATCTAAAATTATGTTATAATTTAATATGTGCAGAGTCAGAATTAGAATTTAATATTGAACTAAATTCCAGGTTCGGTTTTAAAAATTATAATTCATATTCTAAAAAATCTTGAAATAAATGAAAATCTGAACTCAAAACTTCTAATTATTTGAGCATAATATTTTATGAACGCCTCCAATTATGGGCAAATTATACATCAATTATGGACAAATTATGCATATGATGATTGACAATCTTGCTAAAGCATCTACAAAAGATACCCCATTAAACATAAGCTTTTAATAAACTTTTGTATTTTCTTATCTGAGCTTCCTACATGGTTAAAAAAAGATCATTGGGATAGATTTTGTGCCCGTTTGTTTTACCTTAAATTAGGTGACTTATAACTTATAAACCCATAAGCATAAGAGTTTATGGAGGGTGTTTACCTATTTAAGTGCCTGTTTGTTTTACCTTAAAGTAGGTGGCTTATGGCTTATAAGTCCATAAAAACTTATGGGGGGAGTTTGCCTATTTAGTATATGTTTGGGATATCTTAAAATAAGTAGCTTATGGCTTATAAGCACTTATGTCATATAAGTGATAAGTGGGACAGTCACTAAAGTGGTTGGTAAATCAGAACTTATAATCAGTAGACTGTTTGTGTAAATATGAACTTATAAGTTAACTTTTTTTATATATATATAA
This sequence comes from Kitagawia praeruptora, assembly GCA_037693485.1. NCBI lineage: Eukaryota > Viridiplantae > Streptophyta > Magnoliopsida > Apiales > Apiaceae > Kitagawia > Kitagawia praeruptora. The sequence goes on along the minus strand of CM075345.1, from coordinate 150,508,840 downwards.
TTTTCAAAATATTTGTTTTTTTATATATAACCATGGATAGATTTCGATAAATAGGGAAATTTGATATATACATATCAATTTTCTAATGAATGGATCGAGAGATATATGGTTTTGAAGATTTGAAGGATATTATATATTTCGTATATCGAGAATAAGTTATAAGTTATAAGTTGAAAGTTAAGGATTCTTTTAACATTCAACTTATGGATTTATAAGTTATAAGTTGAGCTAAAACTTATTTTGGCAAACACCCCTCATAAGTGCTTAGAGCAACTCCAACCCAAAGAATCCTTACCTATATTTGTCTTAGGTGTACATTATTTAGGGGTTCAACCTTAAAAATGATGCTCCAATGGGACTCCCTATCCCTTATAAATTTTAGAAGAGAGAAAATCAAACCCCATATTTAGGGGAGAGAAATTCAAACCCCTATAATGACACATCATCATTCTTTCCTTATAATATAATATATAGCTATACCAACACCCTCATCCCTTCTCTATATTACCTAAAATATTGATTAAATATTATTTTTTAAGTTATAGGTAATGAATATAGGTAACATCATTGGAGCAAAAGAACTTTTTGGTTACCTATATTTTAAGTAATCATTATATTATTATATTTTAGGGGATGAAAATAGGGGTTGCCCTTGGAGATGCTCTTATGAACTTATAACCCATAAGCTCACAGTAATATGGGGAAACAAACAGACCCTTAAGTTCTAGCTCAACTTATAACTTATATGTTGATAAGTTGAATGTTAAGAAATCCTAACATTCAACTTATGCTTATAACTTATTCTCGATACACGCAATCCTTCAAATTTTCAAAATCATATACCTTTTAATCCGTTTATTAAAAAATTGATATGTAATATCAAATTTCTCTATTCATCGAGATCTATCCATTGATATCCATTGATATGGACTAAAAAAAAATATTTAAAAAAATAATAAAAAAGTTAACTTATAAGTTCTGATTTACCAAACGCTCTACTGATTTATAAGTTCTGATTTACCAAACACTCTACTGACTTATAATTTCTGATCTACTTATCACTCTACTTATAAATCAGAGCTTACCTTAAAATGAGTAACTTATGACTTATAAGCATAAGTGTTATATAAGTGATAAGTAGATCAGAAATTATAAGTCAGTAGAGTGTTGTTAAATCAGAACTTATAAAAGTATAGTGTTGGTAAATCAGAACTTATAAATCAGTAGATTGTTTGGTAAACAAGAACTTAAAAGTTAATTTTTTTTTATTATTTTCAAAATTTTTGTTTTTTAATATATATCAATGGATGTCAATGGATAGATATCAATGAGTAGAGAAATTTGATATATGCATATCAAGTTTTTAATGAACGGATCAAAAAATATATGATTTTGAAGATTTGAAGGATATTATATATTGCGTATATCGAGAAATAAGAATAAGTTGAAAGTTGAATGTTAGGATTTCTTAAAATTCAACTTATCAACATATAAGTTATAAGTTATGATATAAGTTAAATAGGCAAACACCCTCATAAGCTCTTATGGGCTTATAAGCCATAAGCCACCAACTTTAAGACGAAACAAATATCACTCTAGTGACTTATAATTTCTGATCTACTTATCATCATTTATATAACACTTATGCTTATAAGTCATAAGCTACTCATTTTAAGGTTGGATGATATTAATTAGTTCCTGCTAGCTTACACTGTAAATCCAATTCTGTAAATCCAAATTAAAACTAGTACTTCCTCTGTCTTTAAAAACTTTTCCCATTTCCCTTGAACACGTTTGCCAACGCACACTTTTAATCGTTAATATCTTTAATTTTGTATTAGTTTTAAATATAAAAATTTCACTGTATTAAAGTACTCATAAATACACAAGATCACTCATGACTATATTTGGTCTTATAGATTAGATGTAAATTAGTAATTTATGTGATGTTATGAACAGTCCCGATATATCAAACGGGAGAAACATTATGAGACGGAGGGAGTAATATTTTTTTTCAAGAAATGCGTGAAAAAGAAGTTAACAGAATAACAAATTGATTATTAATTATTAATGATCTGGTTAATTATATGAAAAGAAAGGCGGGTACAATTAACAGGGTCCGGATCCTCTGTCCCCTTCCTCCGTGTCCCCTGCTCTTTTTAGTACAAAAAGAGTGCCCCTGCGGGGCCCATTTTAATAAATAATAAAAATGGGCTCCACAAAAGCATTTTTTTAATATTGAAAACAACAGGGGACACAAAGGAGACACGGAGTAAGGGGACAGAGGATCCCGGCTCCAATTAACAATGATATGATTATGAAATCAAGGCCTGAATTATTATTGAAGGCCGACAAAGTTGAAATTAGATGATACTAGTAATAATGAGCAAAAGAAATCTAAAGTGGAGGCCAAATTTGTAGGCTTATTGATTTAGAAGTGTTGTAAGAAGCGGGAATTGGACTTAATCGGTGGAGGCAACGTTCAGAAATTAATCGGGTAATTGGGGATTAATCGGAATGATTAATCGGATCATTGATCGGAACTAATTTAATATTATTTTTAAATATAATTATTATTAATATACATAATTATTTTGATTATACATGAATAATTATCATATATTTATACAAATATATTTAAAATATATAGCATTATTAAACTAAATATAAATTTTAAGATCTGATTTTTGAATTGGGCTCAATATGAGAGAAAAAATTGATAAAATTCATGATTTAACCGTTTAAAATATTAGTTTCGTATATGAGAATAATATTTTTCTTAAAATTTATTCAATTTTATACTTTTTGAATTTTTTTAATTTTTCTACACATTTTTCAATTTTTTATCAATAATGCCGATTTTTGACTGATTAATCCGATTTTTGACCGATTAATCCCGATTTTTCGAAAAAATGATTTTTTAACCGATTTTTGTAAAATCAGTACGGTGCCATACCAAAGAGCGATTAATCGGCGATTAATCTCGATTAATTGATGATTAATCCCAATTAATCACCGACTTTTAGAACAAAGATATAAATTGCTTTTCTCAACATCTCTCTACTTTAGGACTCACAGGACTTGGGCAGATGCTACTCACTGTTTCGTTAATGATAAGAATTTAATTAGGTTCTAGCTGAGATTGCGGTTAGAAATTATTGTTTTATTAAAAAAAGTGTTATTGAAATTAGTGTTATTACGAAAATTAGATAATTTTTTGGTAATATTTTTGATATATGTATATTTTGTATATTATTTTTTAAAGGTAATGTTTTTTCTGAGATTTGATGGTAATATCGGTGCTTTCTGAAGAAGCTGAAAATAACTTTCTTTTAAAAGCATGCGGACATGCTTTCTCACTTTTTCAGTCGAAAGCACTTTTTTTGATTTTTTTTAAAAAAAGTTTATAGTTTAGGTAATAAATTGCTGTTGTCAGCAACATACTAAATTACTAAATGGGACCTTAAGTCCCGAGTTGAGAAGGAAGTAAGTGGTGAGAGATTTAAAGGGAGGGAAGTAAGTGGTGTGTTAGTAAAATTTTGGAGTAAAAGTAAGTTTAATTTATATTTTTTTTTACTTTTGTTTTTGTTTTTATTTGAAATTTGAGAATCTAAATATGAGTAAAAATGAAATTATTTTACTTAGTTTTTATTTATTTATTTTTTCTTTTTAAAAAGGGGGGGGGGGGGGGGGGGGGGAGCAAGGTGGTTATAATAAACTTTAATCTCACCAAATGATAGAAGATACGTGTTCGAATACTTTTTAGAGTTTATTTTTGTTTGATTAGTTGATCTTGCCATATTTTAAATGAGAAATGTTAGATTTTCGATTTCGTTACTGAGATCATTATTAAATATTGAATTATAATAATATTATTAGTTATTTTTTTTATAAATCAAATTAATCACTTACACATAAATATGAATATCATAAATAAAAGTACATCACCTGTTATTTGGATAGAGTACATTTTAATTAGTCTCAAATTTAAATTTTAACTAGCGTAACAGCCTGTGCAAGGCACGGGCCTCTATTTGAATGCCTCTAATTTTGTTCAAAAAAAAAAGTAGCGGTTGGTTTAATAATTTTTGAACTGAAAAATTGTAATATAAGTCGTGATATATCTTAATAGTGAATGCCAATAAGAACTGTATATACACGCCGATAATAATATTGTTGAGTATGATGTACAATTTTGAGTTATGAACAGGGATCGTGTAATTATAATTTGAGAAAGTAAGATGATAATCTTTGTCTTTCCATAGTGATAGACACTGTTTTCCATATCAACCCGATTACAACCATCCATAATTAGTCACAAGGGGTACCATACTCATTAAAATATGTTAAGTGAAATCCCTTAAAATATGTTAATGTTATCTCTATTGCAAGTTTATAATGCATGTTCTCACACCGGTCATGAACCTACAAAAACAAAATTCCTATAGGAAATAGATTGAGGTTGAAAAGAATAATTTGAAAAAAAATGGCATGTAAACAAATAATAAAATTATAGTTCATGTCATTCTACATCAGATCAACCTGGAAGAAACATATTATGTTAGTAATATTTTTAATATTATATCCAAAATGAGATAAGGTATTACGTAATATTTCGCTAAACAATAACAATCACATTCTTTCAGGATAAATGTAAACTTGAAGATATATTGTTAACCAAAAAAAACTTTTTTCCAAATAAATTGTATTTTATTTCAATAATTTAATATATACATAGAGATAAATCTTTTTGAATTTTTTAAAATCCAGACTTAGTAACATTCATGTATAATAAAGAATTTTATCTTAACATTTTATTTTACATGTTAATCATTTATAATGACAAAGAGAGTGTAGGTTATTTTAGAAAATATGAACAACTGATGTGTATATTCTGAAAAGAAAATTATTAAAAAAATGGATGTGATGAATATATAAACATGATTATTGTATAATTTAAAATAATTTTAAAGCTAATTTTCTTAATTTAGAATGATAGAAGTAATGAATAATGAAATACATTGCATATACTATATTCCTTATATTAGATCAAATTTCAATATTATTTTTTAGGTATCCATTATCAACTAATTCAAATAAAGTATGATCAAAGATATAATATAATATAAATATATAATTTATAAATAACATATTTAATATATATATAATCGAAAAAATACAGGTGTATTAAAATTCATAAGATGATTGAGTATATAAATTAATAAAACTACGAAAACTGAAAAAATGAAATTATATAAATAATGTAAACTAACATTTTATTTACTCAAAAGTGAAAACAAAAAAAAAAAAAGTTAAAGTGAAAATGACGTGATATCTTATAAGATTTTTAAGGAAACTCGAAAAGTAATGTAATATAGTGACTATATCATGAACCTCTTAAAATGAGATTGGTGGCTCCCGAAAGATAAACCAAATTCTTCCATTTTTTACATGGATTTTAAAGGGGTAGCACAATTGTTATTTCCTAAAAATGAGGGTGAAATAATAATTTTATAACCAATTTATTGACACTTTTTGCACTTGTATTGAGATTTAATATATAGTCGAAATAAAAAAAATGAGACAAAAGGAGATAATGGGGTTTATCTATAGATTTTTAAAATATACTTAAAACTAAGTGTAGCATAATGGTTATGGCATGAGTTTAAAAGTGGAAGGTCAAGGGTTCGATTCTCAACACTAGCATAATTTTTAACTAATTTTTACACAAATATTAAAAGGATGGCACTTTTGTTAATTTTCAACAAATAGGGGCAAAACAGTAATTTCACGGCCATTAAAATGAAATATTTTACCCTTGTGTTGATGTATAATATATAGTAATAGATCCTTTTATTTAATATCAGTGTGCAGTACTCCCTCGAAAAATTTATAGTAGGTAATAATCCAACTATAAATGACAAACATTTACTGATTTTAAATGACAAACATTGTTCATGCAGACTGCGGTCTCTTTATTTATACAGTGTAATTGTTTATAAATAAATACGGATATTATAAAATTTAACAAAGAATGGGATGAGGGGTAGAACAAGTAAAAAGCGGAAATCAGATTTAATTGATTAATCGACAATTAATTTTGATTAATCCTGACTAATTCCGATTAATCCGATTCGAACTGAACAACGATTAATCCGCGTTCGACATTTTTTAAAACAGAGGATAGAACTAAGAGCATCTCCAAGAGACTACTTATTCATGCTCCTAACTTGAATTGTAAGGAATAAGTATAAAAATAATGCTCCAACAATGTTCTAGTGATTCCTTAAATCACTAGGACATTCCTCTCCTACCTTAAAAATAACGATTCTCTCTCCTATTTTAAGGTTCCCCTAACTTATATTTTATTATAAAAAATTGCAAACACTCTCTATTTCTCTATTGTATGTTGTACTTTTAAAATGATAAAAAGTATTTTTAATAATAAAATATCAAATAAAAATGACTATAGGAAATATTGTTGTAGATGAAATTACTTATCTATGTCCTAAGTTATTAGAATTTATTTTTTATATTATTTTTAAAGAATGAGCTAGTATCCCGTTACAGATGTTCATCATGTTCTAAGGTAATGGCAAAGGAGCATGGGGGCAAAGAGTGAAGGAAAGGTTCTGTCAATATATTTGTTTGCTCCTTTCGGTTGTAAAAGTTCAACAAATATCAGGGTTGATTAAAATTCCTGTTTCATGATTTGACTTGTCAATTGTCCTTTTTTTACAATCTCACTAATTAAACTGATCTCTTATGTGATGCTCCATTTAAATGATAGGAGTACAAGAGAGAAACAGGTATGTGAATTGTTAAATCATACTCCATTTAACAATGTTAGTACTACATTTATAAGAGTAGTTGCACCCAAAATAAATGAAGTTTCTACATTTCTATTGCTTGGTAGCTTTTGGAGAGTTAAGTTGGAATGGATTACGGTTAAATTTCTTTAAAGTAATATCTTGAAACCGGTAAAAAATATTACTTTATCGATATAATAATATTTTATTACTTTATCAATAAAGTAATATTTTATTACTTTACCGAATTTTATGTTTATGTATTACAATACTTTAAGTTTAAAATGCAATGTATTCGATCTAAAATAATTTTGATGATTAATTATATTTAAAAACTAGATTAATGCATATAAAAAATTGCACCAAATACATGTAACATGTGATGTGTACATCGTATAGAAGCTCAATCATCTAAAATTTATTGTAATTCTAAAATATAAATTCATGAACATACAACATAATATTAAATGATAATATTAACGTGATAGAATTTCATCAACACTTTGAACAATTACTTGCTACAACACGAGCAAAATATACCAGGAATTATTTATGCTTTACATAAAGTCAAGGATGGGGTTAATTTTGGCTTTGGGGGAAATAAGAAACAAGCTACTATAGATTTATATTTTAAAAAGAATTAAATTTTATAACTCATATATATATATATAGGGTCTTACTCAAATAGAAACCAAATTAAAATAGAAACTAGAAACTAAACCCTAATCTAATATTTAAAGCTAATCTAATGACCAAACTAGGGGGACCCCAATACAAAAAGTTCATAATATTCTAGGCTATATCCAGCAAAAAAAAAAAAATACTGTTCACTGTTGACGTGGCAGTGACGTCAGCGTGAACAGTATTTTTTTTTTTTTTTGCTGGATGGAGCCAATAATTTTAAACACTTTTTGTGAAGGTGCCCCTGGCGGGGCCATTAGAATGAATAAAATAGAATTTATTTAATGTTAGTTTCTAGTTTCTATTTAAGAGTTGGTTTCTATTTGATACTTTGCCTATATATATAATGGGTCCTGGTCCGTGACAAATGATTGTCAGGGACCGGTCATTTAACAATCGGTTCCATAGCCGTTGGATCGTTGATCCAACGGCTGAGATTAAAAAAAAATTTTTTTTACTGTCCGCTATAATTTTTCGCGGATAGGCAGATTGCCTATCCGCGGAAAATTTCCGCGGACAGGCAATCTGCCTATCCGCGGAAAATTATAGCGGACAGTAAAAAAATTTTGTAATCCAGGGGGGCCGTTGGATCAACGATCCAACGGTTTAGAAACTGTTGATCCAACGGTTTAGAAACTGATTGTTATTTAACAGGTCCATGACAATCATTTGTCATGGACCAAAACCCATATATAATTCTGGAATTATTACTTTACATATTACTTGGGTCCTTAATGACTTTCTATTTTTTTATTATCTTATGCTTTTAGCGAAAATATTACTCCCTCCGTCTCATATTATCATTCTTGTTTCATATGTCGGGACTGTTCATAACATGAGACAAATTACTAATTTACGTCTAATCTATAAGACCAAATATAGTCATGAGTGATCTTGTTGGATTCGTATTTATGAGTACTTTAATACAGTGAAGTTTTTATATTTAATATTAATACGAAATTTAAGATATTAACTATCAAAAGTGTGCGTTGGCAAACGTGTCCAGTCAAAACAGGAAAAACATTAAGGGACGGAGGGAGTACTTTACAACATTGGTCCAGTTGGGACCGACGAAATTTATTACTTAAGCGAGGTTATTACTTTATCGGATATTACTTAATCGAGGTTTAACTGTACATTTCTAGTGTTAGTTATTAACGGAATTTTTACATATTAATTAATTGAGTATTTCCTCCGTTCCATCCATTTCTTAACATAAATTTTTCACTTATGTGACACGCATTTTAAGGCTCATATAAAATATAGTTCCATAATTTATTTTAAAAATTTTCTTTTTTTTAATAAAAATAGGATTGTTCTATTTTTATAAAAAAATAAAGAAAATTTCAAAAATAAATTATAGAACTATCCTTAAAATTCACCTTAAAATGCGTGACGAACCTCCATACCCCAATGTTAACTATTGGCTGGGACTGAGGGAGTAAGTTTTATTAAGCAATCAAGGACGAATCGGGATTTCGATTTAGAAGGTACCAGATTATATTAAGGGGAATCGAATCATGCAAGTTATATCAAATTTTTTTAGATTTTTATCTTAAGATTTCTACATTTTTTGACAATTGACAGCGGGGCTTACTTTGATCCCTAATTCCGCGTACAATGATCCAAAAACGCGAGGAGAATAAGAATCTAGGGTTTGGCTAAATATTATGTGTACCTTTGTTTTATGCATGTTCTAGTTCTAATGTTATTGTCATAATACTTTTTATACACGTCGAAAAGGTTTTATTTCAAGCATTAGCCAACTTATCTTTTTCTCGAAAAAATGATAAAGAAAATGTTCATACCCACGTTGCAAATATTTTCTAGTGATGAACTCACATTTAGAGCATCTTCAAGAGAATCTTACATTCACTCTTTAAAATAATATAAATAAATGGTTCTTAGCAAATTATTACATTGGTTTATGTGTCAAACTCCAACAATCCTTTTTATATTAGTTTTTTACTTATAATTTATTCATAAATTAACCCCACTATAACCAAAAGTTGTGCAAGAATTGGTGAACATGTATATTTTATTATTAAAATACAAGTTAAGAGCTAGTGATTCTTAAAAATGAGGAGAGAGAAGAATCTCTTAGTATTTTTAAGAGTCACTAAGAGTCTCTTGAACAAAATTTTTATTCTCTCTCCTCATTTTTTGAGTTAAGAATTTGAATAAAGAACCTCTTGCATATGCTCTTATTAGATTATATCAACCGACACAAACTGCTAAACATAGTTATGAAACAGTTAAAGATCTTTTCTCTACATATATTAAAAAAGTATTATATATATTTCATCTTTTAATGTAACAATATCTCTCTCTTCTTTTTTTTACGTAATATTGAGAATTCAAATATTATAAAAATAAAATGGGCGTGTGAATGTATTTAGCTACCGGCAGTGTTGCAAATTTCGGAAATCGGAACTATTCGGTTGAGGTACCGATTTACGATTTATCGGATGATTTGGTTGAAAAATCGGCGATTTATCGACGATTTTTGCAAAATCGATCAAATCGATTTCAAAATTTTGACCGATTTTTGGACGATTTATCGGCGATTTTTCAGAAATCTAACAAAGGCTACCGGACTTGATAACAACAAATGTTTACATGGTGGAAAAATATATCGTATAAATTTATGAGATGCTTATACAATATGATTTTTGGTATAAAAGTAAAAGATCCATCTCATTATATATGGGCATATGGCATAAATTTTCTACAATACGATATATTAATAACAACCGTTCGCTGGTGATCGATTATCCTTAACTATGAAGAAAAAAAATACTAAAGCAGAGTGTTTATAGACATTTCAGTATTATGAAGTTTTTTTCTAACTTATTTTGATTATATTACGTTAATTTAAGATGTAAAAGTTTTTGTGTTAATTTTTTTGGGGGTAATAAATAATTTTCAAAGGGAAAAAAAAAGTTGCTTTGAAAACTGTCATGATTTCTGAAAACTGACACATCTATAAAGAGAAAAACATTTTCTTAATTAAACATTTTGTCACCAATTTTTTTGATTCATTCATAATGGTAAAGTGATGAATTTTTTTCAAAGATCATTTTACTGAAAATAATTCTTAAAAATTCATTCCAGGTAATACATTTTAAAATTAAAATATTTTTGAGCAAATATATAAACCCCCAAGTGACATCCATGAGAATGAATATCTAATGTGAATCCACCAAAAAAACAAGACCAAGTATTAACATTGTGACTATGAGCCCAACAAAGAACCTTGTGCATTTATTGGGCTTTATCTTTAACACCATTCAAAAATCAAAAGTAAACAGTCATTTAGGGAAACTAGCTGAAATACGGAGGGTATTTGGGGAGATTATTTTCCACAAAAAATTGACTTATTTTAATAAATAAGTTAACTTCTTGATTGTTAATAAAATCTTTTTGTTCGTAAAAAAAAAAAAGAGTTAAGATTCTTAGTTCTTTTCTAAAAAAAACATTTTTTTTTCAATTTATAGAATCTCAAATATACATAAATACTTGTATAAAAAACATTATCGAAATATGAAAATTTTACCCGAAAATAAGTTCATAACGACTTATTGTGAGACAAACAACACCACAGTCCTGTAAAACCCTATAGCCCACTCCCAACTATTAATTCTGCACAAGGGTGATGGCCTCCCTAAATACTCATGGGACACGCATCTGGGGAAGGAGTATCCGGACACTCCTTTAACACATGCGTGTCCTTCACAAAACTAATTCTACAGAATTTTGGACAGCTTGGGATACGCATGTTGTACATGCGTGACAAGAGATACGCATGTCCAACATGCGTATGTGTTGGTACTGTTCATCGTTCCCAACCTCCCGTCGACGTCGTTTTTCCGACCAAAAGTTTGGAACAATCGTTCAATCCTTTCCAGCACTCGAACACTAGCATATGATATACTAAAACGCTCGTCTCTTCACTAGCATCCGATTTGCTCGTGTACGTCCCTACGGGGCCAGATACCAACAAACGAGTATGGCAAATTGAAGAGGGAGCTATGGGCATCGTTTTGATGTCCTCAGTTTTGGTGGAGGTGACCGGAGGAGGTAAAACGAATAGAGGCGATTTTTGGGCAATTTTTTGGTCGTCGGAGCTCCGGAGCGTGTTGTGTGATAATGACGTCATCATGCATCTTGCAACTGCGTGACCTCTGATACGCATTCCTTGAATGCGCATCCCAGGTCACGCAGCTGGAAGATGCGTGACCCATCGGTATTTTGGACCGCGTTTTCGAAAATCAGTATTTCGGGCCTTAACTCCCCAAATCTAGGCATTTTGGACATTTTCTCTCTGCACAAAATACACAGAGAACAATTTAATTAGTAGCACAGATAAAACATAGATTTCACCTGCAAAAAAAATCATTAGAGTATAGTAATTTTTTTTGAGGTATTGGAGGTCTGTCACCGCCCTAAGATTAGGTTACGTTTCACTTGAAGGGAAGAAGGGAACCACATAAAAAACAGACAAGAAACCTTTAACATGTACGTGCTTGTACAAATTATTAATTTGAGCCATTCGGCCCATTACTAAAGCCTTGAAGAAAATCAATCACGAGTCAAAACCCAAATTCGTGTGGGTTGTGGATCGGATTCTTGTCGGATCAGCAAACTCAGATCACAAAATCGATCTAACCCAAATACATTCCGAAAATGTAATGAGTTGAGCTCCGATTTGATTGAATTTTGGGCAACCCGGAATATCCAAATCATGATATACTCAGACATGATTCGATATGACCCGCGTGATAAAAATGAGCAAAACCACCACAATATTATTTCATTCTGGCTTGGCTAGTTCACAGTTTTATAGCCTTAATTTTCATACAATATACAAATTAAAATCAAAATTATTTTGCATCCACAAAATAAAAATACAAATTAATCATGAGATAGAATTGTTCAAAATCTCGAATTCAACAAAAGTGATAATGCCTTAATAACTCTCTTTTCTCTCCTTTCTCTCTCCCTTTTCTCTCCCCCTTACCGTCTTCTCCCTCTTCTCTGTACCTTTACCGGCGGGGCTTCCACCGGTTTTTCCGATGGAAAGCCCCAAATTCGTTTCTTTATTTTGTTTTGATTTGTTTGTTTCAATAATCTTCCTTTATGGATAAGGATTTCTATCCTTTAAATTTACTTTGAATTGTTTTTTCTAGATCTACATCATCGGAGCTTCCGGTTTTCTTTCTTCTTCGATTCAAGCGGAGCTTATTGGATTTCGAGAGTTAAACGCCTATCTGTGTTTTCGATTGTCAGATCTAAGTTTTTTGAATTTTTTTTTGTATTTTTAGGTTGTTTTTATTCGGTTCTTGGGATTGTATTGATTTGGGTTCTCTCCGTTGTGAGAGTTTAATTTCTCTCCATTGTGAGGGTTTTGTTTTTCGCTTCTTGATTGTGAGCGGGGTCTTGATTTAGTGATGAAATTTCGTATGAAATTGCAATGTTGGTCGATAGCTCAAACGATAGCTCGTTTGATAGCTCCATCGGGGCATGTTGAAGTGGGTACCAGTAATACAACGAGGATGCATGAAGTGGGTACTTGTATTTGTATATACTTTATCTTCAAAATATCATTTAACTGTCTCTTCAGGAGAACAGGCGATTACAATTTTCAGTTTGTTCGACTCGATCACTGGTGTTAATGTCGTAAGACTTTTTATTAATGAATTAACACCTTTGTTGTTCAAAAAACAAAACAAAAGTGATAATACATAGTCAAACTTAAATACTTTGACTAGGATTTAAGTGTACAACTTTGCACTTCAACAGCGATTTTTGTTGCACCGACATAACAAAACCTGTAGCAAAAAAGTAACATTCAAAAATAATGATAGCACTTTAATTTAATCTGGAATTCTATTTGATTACTTGAACTAGCATAAAAGAAAGATAAGCAGCAAAGTAGCACTTCACCTTTTTATATACGTACCTATGAGTCTATCAAGAATTCATGATCAAGCATTAGTAGCCTCATTTTTGTCGATGTCTATGACATGTATTAAGCTTAGCAATGAACTGATCAAGTATATGCGACCACCCAACCACCTGAACTAAAAGTTGCTTCGGACGCGAGAGATTGGAATGCTCAGTACATCACGAACCATGGCTGGCATGCTCGGGATACCTGAACTGGTTGCCTTTCCAGAAATCCAAGATACTTAGATCAGCTTTTCTGTCAATTTTTGACTCTTCCAAATACAACTCGTTGTATTTTTTTAGCACATTGAACAGACTCGTCATTTTCATATTCAAGTAGTTCCTGTTTAAATACAAGAAAACATATAAAATCACAACAAATATGTATAAGCCACCATTTATCTAAAAATATATAGTAGATTACCTTGAAAACATCCCAACCCTCCTCATTAGCAAAAAGAGCATCTATCCTGCCTTGTTTTTGAGTTAAATTTGCTGCTCACTTGTGGTTGCATTAGAAGCATACTCATTGAAAAGTAAGAACAATATTTCCTTGAGATCGTTGAATTGAAAGGAATTTGTGTTGGAAATATTGACTAAAACAGCAACATAGAGGCAGTTATATATCGTATTAAACAAGTCCAGACCAAGCACACAATTAACGAAACAAAACATTAAGGTAAAACACATGCATGTCAGTAACTGATAGAAGAAAGAGAAGGCAGAAAGCATACCAGTAGCCATAGCAAAATCAGTATGTTAAACGAGTAGGAAAAAACCAACAGCTGAGTCGTCAGGATTTGCTAGAAAGCCTGACTGCTCTTGAAGAGATAATTGCCCCCACTTACACTGTGTCAGGACTTGGCAATATTCTTCCAGGATAAAACAGCTCCGAGTTTAGATGGTCACAGTAACCTGAAAAACTCAACTTCGACTAACACCTCAGTCGCCAGAAAAACCTACGAACTGTATATAGAGGGAGAGTAGAGTGTGTAGAGAGAATAACAGAGAATGTATGGTGTGGTCTAAAATGCATCTAAAATCAGTAGCTTAGCTCTCTATTTATAGGAGAGGCCAAACGTAACTGATACCACCCTCATCAATATTGTAACCCCCATTCCATTTAATAAAAATGAAACGGTCGATTTAATATAATCAAAACGGCTGTAACAGCTGATTTTCAATTAAAGAAATCGTAACAGTTACGTATATATATTATCCACACATATCAGTTTTTATTTTAATTAATATGAATATACATATATATATATATATATAATCAAATTCTGTCCAGGATCCAATATCAGGATTTAGTTCGTCAGGATCTGATATCCGCCCATCAGTATTTGATCATCAGGATCTGGTACCGTCAGGACTTGAGGTCCATCAGTATTTGATCAAGCATCAGGATCTGATAGTACCCCGTCAGGACTTGAGGTCCATCAGTATTTGATCAAGCATCAGGATCTGATAGTACCTTCAGGATTTAATCAGGACTTGGCCCATCAGTATTAGATGTCTAACCAGTTCCTGATTTATTCCAAGTACTGATCTGCTCCCAATCAATATATATATATTTATTCTAATTAAAATATATTTAAACACAGAAATAAAATCCCTCGTCCAGGTCGCCTCGCGTACGCGAGACGCCGAGACATTCGCCCTTCGACCGACCCGACCCCACCCGAGTCGAGACGTGACGTGTCGTGGCGGGCAGCGGTGGCGCGCGTGTGTGTGTGCGCGCGCGCGTGGAGCACACAGTAACACTATGCACCATCATACACCTTAGTAGTTGTACACTACCCATGTGTGTGATTCTATATAAAGCCAACAACCCCCTTTATTCATTTCAATGTGGGACAAATACACATTCTCATTTTCAAGCTCTTTCAAGCTACCAATTTCAACTCTATTTCTCTATGGATTCCACTAAGAAAATTACTTAGACCCATATATGAAAATTTAAGTCCTCATAACAAGGAACAATTTCCAATCGTTAAAATCCGGAATTAACATCAAGAACATAAAATACTTATGCTCTAAAAACTCCATTTTCTAACAATTTGCACCATAAAATTTTTTGTAGAAAAAATCAATATTACTGAGCTATACTTAGGATCAAGAATACAAGCAATAGCCAGAATAGTGCTAAAATCAGCCCAATACTTTTTGAACTTTTCATACATTTTTTTTTGAAAAAAATGCACTTGCATATATTAAAATTCTTCAGAAATAAGGTTACATTTTAAATGCCATAGACCTTATAAACTCATGAGCTGCTCTCTAATATCAAACCAGCACCAACTCCTATTTCTCAAAGGCTGTAAAAAACTAAAAAGGTAGCCAAGGTTGAGCAAAATTATGTCAGTTTTACATGCCACTAGAAAATGTTGAAATAGAACGTAAATTATGCCAATTTATAAAGGGTTTCGAAAATGGACGAAACTTACATAAGTTTCACAGAGCAATAAAAGTGGTGTAATTGGATGTCAATTTCGCTAGTTTGTCAATGCTAAATCAATTTATTGTTTCTTCGCCTTCAAGTTCCGGTGAGTGTTCGATTCTTTCTTTTCACAACTCTAATTTTTTAAGGAGTTTTAGGTACTGAATATTGTTGCGCAATACTTGTTGGGAATATTGACTAAAACAGCAACATAGAGGCAGTTATATATCGTATTTAACAAGCCAAGGCCAAGCAAACAATTAACGAAACAAAACATGAAGGTATAACACATGCATATCAGTAACTGAAAGAACAAAGGAAAATAAGAAATCATACCAGAAGTCATAGCTATGCAGGTATAAAATTAAGGAACAATCAGCTGAGTCACCAGGCCTTGCAAAGAAGTCCTGATTGTTCTTGAAGAGATAATTGCCCCCACTTACACTGTGATGGGATGCTTGCAATGACTCTTCCAGGATAAAACAGCTCCGAGCAAGATGATCACAGTAATCAAAAAGCTCAACTTCGACTGACACCTCAGTTGCCAGAAAAACCCACTAACAGATAGCTACAATACTGTATATTGAGGGAAAGCAGAGAAAGTAGAGAGACAATGAGAATGTAGGGTGTGGTCTGTATGTTCAGTGTGTATACAATCAGTAGCTTAGCTCTCTATTTATAGGAGAGGCCAAACGTAATTGATGCCACCCAATTAATATTGTAACTGCTGATTTACAATTAATATATCAAAACGGCTGATTTATATTAAATAAATCGTAACTGTTACACTATATTTGACCCATTCATGATTTCTCATTAATAGAATAAACGCTCAGACTCTGCTGTCAAAACCACGCAGAAGTTACTATCAACAAGACCCGACAGTACCTTTAAAGTAACTGTCATCAGTTTGAACTTGACAGTATGTTTACTTTCTGACAGCAACTTTGTTCCTGACAGCAACCTTGTTTTTGACAGCAAGTTTTACCTTCCAACCTTGTTATGACAGCACAGTCTAGCTCTCAAGAGTTTAATCCAACTCTTGACAGCATGTTTATAATATTAAAATAAATCAATAATCCATGCAATAAAATTCCTCGCCCAGGTCGCCTCGCGTACGCGAGACGCCGAGACATTCGCCCAAATCACCCTTCGACCGAGCCGACCCGAGTCGAGACGTGACGTGACGTGGCGTAGCGTGGCGTGGCGAGGCGAGCGGCGGCGGCGCGCGCGCGTGTGTGTGTGTGCACGTGGAGCACACAGTAACACCATGCACCATCATACACCTTAGTAGTTGTACACTACCATGTGTGTGATTCTATATAAAGCAAACAACCCCTTTTATTCATTTCAATGTGGGACAAATTCACATTATCATTTCAAGCTTATTCAAGCTACTAACTTCAACTCCATTTCTCTATGGGTTTCACTAAGAAAATTACTTAGACCCATATATGAAATTTTAAGTCCTCATAGTAAGGAACAATTTCCAATCGTTAAAATCCGGAATTAACATCAAGAACATAAAATACTTATGCCCCAAAACTCCATTTTCTAACAATCCCCCACAAATCCATATAGAAATGCTACAGGTTTCTCATCATGACTTGTTTTTCAGAGTCGGTACCCTTCCGGGTTTGAACCCTCCTAAGTCCCCTACTTCAATGATTACCGGATTCAGATGGAATGTTTCACCTTGAATCTTAATCCGTTTGATGTAATCATGTTCCATAGACGATGACAAGTCAAAGGCTATGGTGCCAATCTACGGCTTTGAGACATTAATGGTCTTGTCTCGATCCTGTTCGTCGAATGCTTCAAGGAATAACCCTTTCCTCTAATTGCGACCACACAATTACATTCGCTTAGCTGGGCATCTCCAGAGATGTACTGCTACCATCTCGTCAAATGACTTGACCCCATTCAGAGTAATAATAACTCTTGCTTACTAGCAGTGTCAGTACCTTCTAGGTTCACAGGGGATAGACTCAGATACAACAGTATCAACTATGTAGCAAAGGTACTACCAATTCATCCTTACAGCTTGTTATTACCACATTGAATACACTTCAAGGGATCTCCTCTCATGTGTATTGGGTTCCCACTGATGATGAACTATGATGGGTTGACAGCCCCATCCCCAACCTTGACTTAAGGACCACTGCAGGTTCCAGTCCTTTAGTTAAAGGATCAGCTATATTATTCTGAGTTCCTATGAACTCTACAGCAATAATCCTATCAGACACTAAACCCCTAATAGACTTTAGTCTAACTTGGATGTGCCTCTTTGTTTTAGCATTATACTTTTTACAGCTAATCTTGTCGATAGTTGTTTTACTATCACAATGAATAGCAAACGCAGGAAGCGGTCTGCTTACTACAGGTATCGTGGACATAAGTCCATGTAACCATTCAGCCTCCGTCCCCGTGGCATCAAGCGCACACAACTCAGCCTCAAAAGTAGACCGAGTTACTATAGTATGTTTTGTCGACTTCCAGGATATTGCTCCACCGGCTAAGGTGAACACATATCCAGTCACTCCATTGGAACCAGACTTCTTAGCTATCCAACTTGCATCACTGTACCCTTCAAGCACACCAGGAAATCTCCTATAGTGTAAACTAAGGTACATTGTGCCTTTCAGATATCTAAGTACTCTATCAAGAGCATCCCAATGAGTTTTGTTTGGACAACTTGTATATCTAGCCAACTTAGACACAGAATATGAAATATCTAGTCTAGTACAGTTAGCAAGATACTGCAAACTCCCTATAATCTGAGAATACCTTAACTGAGACACAGGTACTCCTGAAGCATTCTTAACAAGGGCAACTTTAGGATCATAGGGTGTACTAGCGTTTCTACACTGTGAATAACCATATTTCTCAAGTATAGATTTCTCTATATAATGAGACTGCGATAAAGTTATTCCCTCAGCTGACTGTGTCAGCTTGAGACCAAGAATCACACTAGCCTCACCCATATCCTTCATTTCAAAATACCTTTTCAAGAAAGCTTTTGTCTCGTTAATTATCTCAAGATTGGTTCCAAACAGTAGTATGTCATCAACATATAGGCACATGATGACACACTCACTACCTTTAACTTTGGTGTAGACACACTTATCACTATCATTAATATCATAACTGAACGGCACTATAGTTTCATCAAACTTTTTATGCCAGTCCCTAGGAGCTTGTTTCAAGCCATAGATGGATTTGATCAACTTACATACTTTCCTTTCGTTACCAGATGCAACAAATCCCTCAGGCTGATCCATATAAATCTCTTCTTCAAGTTCACCATGAAGAAAAGCTGTCTTTACATCCATTTGATGGATGATAAGACCATGTACGGAAGCCAATGCTACAAGCATTCGGATTGTTGTCATCCTAGCTACAGGAGAGTATGTATCAAAGTAATCAATACCCTCCATTTGCTTAAAACCCTTAGCTACCAATCTAGCTTTGTACTTATCTATTGAGCCGTCAGGGTTCAACTTCCTCTTAAAGATCCATCTGCACCTGATAGTAGAACACCCAGGAGGGAGATCAACTAACTCCCATGTTCCGTTAGAAACAATAGAGTCAATTTCACTCTTTACAGCGCCCTTCCAGTGCCTAGACTCTGAAGAATCCATAGCTTGTCGGAAAGTTAAAGGTTCGTCCTCGACATTGTAAGTGATAAAATCACTTCCAAAATCCTTGACTACCTTTGCACGCTTACTCCTTCGTGGTTCCTCTAACTCATTAGGAGTAGAGCTACTACTAGGTTCCGCCCCCACATTAGTCATCTTTTCCACATGATCAGGAATATAACTTGATGTGTGAGTAGGATCTTCATTAGAAGTATCTAGAGGCATACCAGTCTTCATAGGGTAAACATCCTCAAAGAATGTAGCATCACGAAACTCAACTATCGTGTTTGCCACTATACCATCTATGTCAGATTTTAATACTAAAAATCTCATAGCTGTAGTGGTCTCAAGATAGCCTAGAAAGATACAATCAACAGTCTTCGGACCTAGTTTCTTTCTCTTGTGTTCAGGGACAAGTACCTTAGCAAGGCACCCCCACACACGAAGATACTTAAGACTAGTCTTCTTGCTCTTCCATAACTCATAGGGTGTCTTATCCATGTGTTTCAGAGGAACTCTATTCAGAATATGGCAAGCCGTATTCAGAGCTTCTCCCCACATGTATTTAGGCAACCCAGAATTAATAAGCATACTATTAATCATATTTTTAAGAGCACCAAAATTTAAGTGACCAAGTCTAGCATGCCATAAATCTGAAGATTCAACATAGTTAACAGAAGGAGTAATCTTATTTAAAGCACCCAAAACGGGCTCAGCATTTATTACAAACAAACCATTTGACAAGTAACCCTTGCCAAAAAATGTACCAGTATGAATAAGAACTACTTTATTACACTTGAGAGAGACTTCAAAACCATTAGCTACTAAACAGCTACCACTTATTATATTTCTACGCATGTCAGGAACATGATGCACTCTCGTCAGGGATAGAACACGACCCGAAGGAAACTTCAAGTCCACGTTTCCTATTCCATGTACTTGAGCAGCACTTGCATTCCCTATCGTCACTGTCAAGCTATGACTCTGTTGATAAGATACAAATAAACTAATGTCAGCACAAATATGCACATTAGCTCCAGTATCAATCAACCATTCATTTGACAGATAAGTGGAAAATAGTACATGGTTGTTGGTAACATACCGGTCTTCGTTGGTTTCAGAAGCCAAAGCTTCACCAACAACCATGTTCGCTACAGGCCCACTTGAGGTTCCAAGCACAGCATTCGCTTGAGCTACCCCCTCGGCTTTCTTTGCTTTCTTTGTAGGGCAGTCCTTACTCCAGTGCCCAACCTGCCCACAAGGCCAACATGGTTTGTTTGCCTTTGGTTTCTTGGCCTTATCCTTGTCATTCTTAGGTTTATTACTATTACCCTTCTTAGAGACAGCCTTCCTTTTCTGTCCTACAGTTGCTACATTTACCTTCGAACTTCCATGCTCAGTTGGCATCACATGTCCCTGTTTGGAATTGTGTTGTTCTTGCACCGAGATATCCAGCATAAGGTTGGTCCAGGTGATCTCTCCTTTCTGTCTTTTCAGGGAGAGAGAAAACTCTTCCCAAGACTTTGGAAGCTTTTCAATCACACTCATCACCTTAAACTTTTCGGGGAGGTCCATTCCAGACTCCTTCAAAGCATGCACTATCATCTCGAATTCATGCACTTGCTCAGTCATGGACTTATTGTCCACCAGCTTGAAATCAAGGAACCTAGCCACAGAATACTTTTCCAGACCTTGTGAGTCAGTATTATGTGTCTGGTCCAGCTTCTCCCATAAGAGTTTTGCGGTGTAGCCATCAGAGGAGTACACATCAAACAATGTGTTGGTTAGAGCAGCCAGAATTGCTGCCCTAGCAACCCCATCCTTCTCAGCCCACTTCGCATAACTCTTAACTGATTCAGCCTTCTCTTGATCCACAACCGGCTTCTCATATTCCACAACAGGCCATAGACCCTTTACAGTCAACCACAACTTCATCCTTTTCTGCCAACGAGAAAAGCCAACGCCCCCATTGAATTTCTCTGGCAAGCCAGTTAATTCAATCGGTTGTGGAAAACTGTAAGTGGTCCAATCAATGACCCCAGCAGATGCAACCGAACTACCACTAGCAGGAATTTCACTCTCGTTAACCATTATGCTAAATACTATATAACAAATTATCTCTTCAAGAATGTTGGGAATATTGACTAAAACAGCAACATAAAGGCAGTTATATATCGTATTTAACAAGCCAAGGCCAAGCAAACAATTAACGAAACAAAACATGAAGGTATAACACATGCATATCAGTAACTGAAAGAACAAAGGAAAATAAGAAATCATACAAGAAGCCATAGCTATGTAGGTATAAAATTAAGGAACAATCAGCCGAGTCACCAGGCCTTGCAAAGAAGTCCTGATTGTTCTTGAAGAGATAATTGCCCCCACTTACACTGTGATGGGATGCTTGCAATGACTCTTCCAGGATAAAACAGCTCCGAGCAAGATGATCACAGTAATCAAAAAGCTCAACTTCGACTGACACCTCAGTTGCCAGAAAAACCCACTAACAGATAGCTACAATACTGTATATTGAGGGAAAGCAGAGAAAGTAGAGAGACAATGAGAATGTAGGGTGTGGTCTGTATGTTCAATGTGTATACAATCAGTAGCTTAGCTCTCTATTTATAGGAGAGGCCAAACGTAACTGATGCCACCCAATTAATATTGTAACTGCTGATTTACAATTAATATATCAAAACGGCTGATTTAATAATATAAAACGGCTGATTTATATTAAATAAATCGTAACTGTTACACTATATTTGACCCATTCATGATTTCTCATTAATAGAATAAACGCTCAGACTCTACTGTCAAAACCACGCAGAAGTTACTGTCAACAAGACCCGATAGTACCTTTAAAGTAACTGTCATCAGTTTGAACTTGACAGTATGTTTACTTTCTGACAGCAACCTTGTTCCTGACAGTATGTTTAATTCCTGACAGCAGTTTTTGACAACAAGTTTTACCTTCCTGACAGCAACCTTGTTTTTGACAGCAAGTTTTCACCTTCCTGACAGCACAGTCTAGCTCTCGAGAGTTTACAGGACTTTCAATCCAACTCTTGACAGCATGTTTATAATATTAAAATAAATCAATAATCCATGCAATAAAATTCCTCGCCCAGGTCGCCTCGCGTACGCGAGACGCCGAGACATTCGCCCAAATCACCCTTCGACCGAGCCGACCCGAGTCGAGACGTGACGTGACGTGGCGTGGCGTGGCGTGGCGAGGCGAGCGGCGGCGGCGCGCGCGCGCGCGTGTGTGTGCACGTGGAGCACACAGTAACACCATGCACCATCATACACCTTAGTAGTTGTACACTACCATGTGTGTGATTCTATATAAAGCAAACAACCCCTTTTATTCATTTCAATGTGGGACAAATTCACATTATCATTTCAAGCTTATTCAAGCTACTAACTTCAACTCCATTTCTCTATGGGTTTCACTAAGAAAATTACTTAGACCCATATATGAAATTTTAAGTCCTCATAGTAAGGAACAATTTCCAATCGTTAAAATCCAGAATTAACATCAAGAACATAAAATACTTATGCCCCAAAACTCCATTTTCTAACAATCCCCCACAAATCCATATAGAAATGCTACAGGTTTCTCATCATGACTTGTTTTTCAGAGTCGGTACCCTTCCGGGTTTGAACCCTCCTAAGTCCCCTACTTCAATGATTACCGGATTCAGATGGAATGTTTCACCTTGAATCTTAATCTGTTTGATGTAATAATGTTCCATAGACGACGACAAGTCAAAGGCTATGGTGCCAATCTACGGCTTTGAGACATTAATGGTCTTGTCTCGATCCTGTTCGTCGAATGCTTCAAGGAATAACCCTTTCCTCTAATTGCGACCACACAATTACATTCGCTTAGCTGGGCATCTCCAGAGATGTACTGCTACCATCTCGTCAAATGACTTGACCCCATTCAGAGTAATAATAACTCTTGCTTACTAGCAGTGTCAGTACCTTCTAGGTTCACAGGGGATAGACTCAGATACAACAGTATCAACTATGTAGCAAAGGTACTACCAATTCATCCTTACAGCTTGTTATTACCACATTGAATACACTTCAAGGGATCTCCTCTCATGTGTATTGGGTTCCCACTGATGATGAACTATGATGGGTTGACAGCCCCATCCCCAACCTTGACTTAAGGACCACTGCAGGTTCTAGTCCTTTAGTTAAAGGATCAGCTATATTATTCTGAGTTCCTATGAACTCTACAGCAATAATCCTATCAGACACTAAACCCCTAATAGACTTTAGTCTAACTTGGATGTGCCTCTTTGTTTTAGCATTATACTTTTTACTGCTAATCTTGTCGATAGTTGTTTTACTATCACAATGAATAGCAAACGCAGGAAGTGATAAGTGGATTTTATATCCACTTGGAACATTCTATATCGGCTTAAATTGATTGTTTTGGACTCAAGTTTGTGTAGTTTTGATGTGTTTTGTGTAGTTGTGCAGGTTTCCAAGAATATCTAAGCTTTTGTCGTTTTTGGAGATTTAATTGATTAAAATTCGGATTTTCCGGGAAGACTACGCAGCTTATACTGTTTTGGCCATATCTGGAGTTCTAGAAGTCCGTTTTCAGCGATCTTACTGCCCACGCGAAGCTTGAGAGATTTTCTACAACCTGGGATAGGAAACAAGTGCAAGAAACGTACTGATTAAAGTCGCGCACGTGTTCTTATTAAAGAAGGCTTGGAATTTACTGTTTTGCCCTTTTTCTAATTCTAATTGTATTCTGGGCAGTTTTGGGTACCTTCTTTAAATCCTAATTGTAATAGAAGGCAATATCTTGCTGGGCAAGAATTGTAGAGCCTATATAAACACATCATACCATTGTAAATCATAACAATTCATAGCTTGTAATCGTATCAAGGTACTTTCGATCTTCAATTCTTCAATATTATGTTTTCATTCATTATCATTATTATTTTGTTTTCTTCTTTAATTATGTGTAACTAAATCTTTAATCTGAGGATTGGGTAGTATTCCTTGGTATTCATGTATGTTTAATTATCTGTGATTTTCTTGCTTTGCTGATCTGTTATTGAGGGCTTAACACAATTAGAAGAGTAACTAACTTTTGATTGTATTCTAGGGATTGTAATAACTTGGAAGAGGAGTTGCAATTTTAGTACATAATTTAACAGACATAACTCGAATATTTGATTGGAAGATTAATAGGAGAGTTGTGAGACTTATAATTCTTGGAGCTTAATAGTTTATGATTGTCTTTGATTGTATCACGGAAGTGACAATTAGGGTATAGTTGTAGACATTATATTGTATCTTGGAAGAGAACATTATAACCTTAGAAGAATTGTTTTCAGCAGAGTAAGAACGTAGACATCACATAGATATTGAATGTGCATTGAAACCAAGTGAAGAACCCCAGTTCTTGGATTGTTTTCCTCATATATTTTATTCTCGATTGATAATTAGTTTAATTTTGTTTAGTTTAATTTAGTTTATAAACACACCAAACATTCTTCTACACTTCTAAATTGTGAGAGATAAAAACTTGAACTTGATATTACAATTCAGTCCTTCCCTGAGAACGAACACAAAAATACTACTAACAAATTGGCGCCGCTGCCGGGGAAGGCAGTATAGTTGAGTTTAGGTTAATTGTTTCTTATTGTTTAGATTTTAATTGGTTCCACAAGTTGTTTTGTTGGTGATTTTCAGGTGTATGCTACGTTCATCTTGCGTTAGAAAGTTGGAATTTGACCCTGAAATCGAGCGTACCTTGAGAAAGATAAGAAAAGTGAAAGCTAAGATGACGGACGCTGAGAATGTTAACGCAAATGTTAATGCAAATGTTAATGTTGATCAGACTTCTATTTGGGACCATGAGACACCTAATCCTGCCAATTGCATGTACAAAACTCCAGAGATTGGTGCAACCCAATTCAACATTAACCCGAGTTTAATTCAGATGATCAGCAATCAAGCTTTTGAAGGAGATATTGAATTAGAAGACCCACACAGACATCTAGAGCGTTTTGTGCAGATGTGTGGCTCATTCAGAATCAATGGTGTTACAAGTGATCAGATTCGTCTCCATATGTTTCCCTACTCTATTAAGGGAAGAGCTTTGGAATGGTTTCAGCAACTTCCAAACACTGCGGTTGCTACATGGGATAGTCTTTCTACTGCATTCTTGTCCAAATATTATCCTTCTGACAAGACGCAACAATTGAGGACTATGATTATGAGTTTCAAAGCACAACCGGGTGAAGGTCTATATCAGGCATGGGAGAGATTCAAGGCACTATTGAGGAAGTGTCCACATCACGGCTTGGAAGATTGGCAGATCATCAGTACTTTTTATGGGGCCATGAATGCAAATATTCGTTTGAGTTTGGATGTGGCTGCTGGTGGAAATTTCAAGAAGGCACCAACTACACAGGCTAAAGCACTCCTTGAGGAATTGGCATCTAATAACTATTCATGGGCACCTAGTGGGACGAGCTCGGCTAAAGCAGCACAAGACTCTGAGATGATCAACATGCTGGCTCAGAAGTTGGATACTCTAACTCAGGAGATGCGAGGACAAAGAGCAAATGTGAATGCTATTTCTTCACCTATGGAGGGGTATAATGATTATGGTGCTAATCAGAACTCTTATGTGCAACAATTTCCAGAAGAAGCATTGATGTGTTAAATTTTACCTAACCGCAAGCGCACGGTGTCTATTGCTAGTACAGATGGCAAGCGGGTCGAATCCACAAGGAGACAGGTTCTACTAATTCCTTTTCAGTTATCGCTAATTGTTTCAAGGGTCAGACGATTATTGGAGAATATTAATTAAATAATTAAACTAGATTAACACTAATTAAACAGATGATAAACAAATTATTTAAAACCTAGGGCAATCAGGTCCACCATGCTTACACAATTGGCTCTTAAGCTAAAGCAATCAATGTGATCCTATAACTAGAGTTTGTTAATCTCTTTCAAGCATTAACACTCTCGAAACATTCAACACAATTAACCACTTTTAGTAATTCAATCAATCAGGTAATTAGAGTCAAGTTAATCTCTTTCAAGAATTAACGCTCTCAGAAATCCAATGATGCTTTCGCACTCAAATTCAATTCTGCTAATCGTATGTGTGCCTCTAGTAAGTAAATCTCTCGATCCATACCCCTATTTGCATATAATTAATCCATGATATCGGCCAATTACACAAATTAATGATTAAAACATATCAATCAGAATTAACCATAACCAATCAAACCACTATGAAAATCATGCCAATATTAGTGCAAACATGGCTTCCCTTTAAGCCCTAGAAATAACTACTCGCTAATAATTAAACAAGTAAAACAACTAGTAAAACAAGAAAACATAATTAAACTAATAAGAACAAAGAAAAGATTAAGAGAACAAAACCTTCAAACTTCAATGTTGTCACCCAAAAGAAGAGTCATGGTGTTTCTCTACATCTCCCACTAATAATACTAATCTACTCTAAACTATATTATCTGATCTAATATTACCTCCTAATAATTTTTCCTCATACCCTAGATGTGTTTATATAGGCTCTAAAAGTCTTGCCCAATAAAAGTATTTTAATACTCTAAATCAATTACAAGTAGGATTCCATAACTGAATAGGATTCCTTAATTAAAATTCGTCACTTCTTTTTCTCCTCTGTTTCTGGGCTCTTCCAGTTGGATTTTGATTACTGGACCACCTCTGAATTGTAGAAAATTCCACAAGCTTCGCGTGGACAGCTTACGGGCCTCAAACAGACTTCTGGAACTCAAGATATGGCCAAAACAGTGTAGAACAGCCCGTGTAGCCCAATAATACGAATTTTCTCCTATTTTATCTCCAAAATAGCTCTTTTTGCTCCAAATCCTTCCAAGTCATGAATTCTTTATTTCCTACAATAAAACAATAAAATCTATTAAATAAAAATCCAAATCAATGCAAAACAC
This sequence comes from Kitagawia praeruptora, assembly GCA_037693485.1. Classification (NCBI taxonomy): domain Eukaryota; kingdom Viridiplantae; phylum Streptophyta; class Magnoliopsida; order Apiales; family Apiaceae; genus Kitagawia; species Kitagawia praeruptora. Next base: position 150,481,335 of record CM075345.1, on the reverse strand, counting down.
AATAAATATGAGAATAAAATCATCTAAAATATATATAAAAATATACTCTATCAAACATCCCCACACTTAGCATTTGCACGTCCTCGGGCAAATAAGTGAAATAAAAACTAAGTCCTAACAAACATCACTTTCGTAGATGACACGATTGCATTGAGCATATGCAACAAGCCGTTAAACCCCTAGGCAGCCCTAGTAGGACGAGTGTTGTCTCGTGAGGGTTTATAGTGAATGTACCCACAAAATTCATCCAACCATGCAAAAGATCAATGCTAACACAACACCACACACACAAGTCCTCTCATGCCACATCAACTTAAGAATCAAAGTAAACATACGATGTCTTGGTGTCGAAAGTGCAAGTATTCACGTAGTCTACTCAACCAACATGCAGAAGGTCATAAAAATTCATGTCAAGTGTAAAAATCGTTGGTAATCATGCTGAGCCCACAAGAAATACATCTTTAAGTCTAAACCTGGGATCTCCTATGCCAAAACAAGTAATAACTCACCTTTCACTCAAAAACGAATATTCACTCAAGAACAAGGTTAAGTGTATCACTCAATTCCAACAAAATCATAAACACAACTTGACACTCTCAATCAATCTCACTCTCAACACAACATACATCACTGATGACAATCAAAAGGTCTTTATTCGGGTTGTAGCGTGGGCTAGGGACCAGGTATGTCAAGTAAAGCTAAAACAGGTTAAATGTCAAAAGCTAGTACCCGACAATGAAATTAAAACAACTCCCATACTTATTAAAACCAATAAATACTTCCCCACACTTGAACTTTTCAATACCCCTTACATAATAACTTGACTAGTCGAATGAAGAAGGATCATACAAACATAAAAATGCTCTCAAATTTATTCATTTTTTTTTTATTTTTTTTTTTTCTTTTCTTTTTTTTTTCTTTTTTTTTTCTTTTTTTTTCTTGAGAGCTAAAGAATAAACACAATGATCCATAGATATTTTTATGAATTTCGACTAGCAAGCATCAACCCAAAATTAATATTCCCCAAAAGTATGATCATCAATAACCCCCCTTTTATGAACACCTTATTACTCCCTTAAGCACTATACTAGCCTTTGACAATTTAGGTTCAAATTCAATGTAAGGCCAATAGAATAAAAAGGATAATGGCAAGTAATGTGGTGTGTCACCGAAAGAATAGGATTAAGCTCAACGGGTTAACTAATTGATCATGTTTAAAAGGTGTGGAAATATGGGAAATACGAGGTTAAACCTAAATGCCTTTATCATCTCATCATCAAGTAATGTCATGCATTTCAAGAAATATCTCAAGTAAGTGCTAGCAATGTAAACAACATGTGGACACTCAAGCAAACGAAAAATCATGCAAAAGATATGCATATAGGCTCAAAACTCACTTGGTGTGACAAAACATAATCAATCCCAGGTAACAAGACTCTCTAACGCACCTACTTGTACTCAAAGCATGAAAACCAAGTCATCTTGCACATATTCATGTCATTCTAATCACTTACAACATCCAATTAAGTCTACCAGCTTCAACTTGCTAGTGTAAGTGTGTGCACAAGAACAAAGCACGTCACTTCTCATACAAAAGCGTCAATAAACACAAGAATTCTACGCATGCATGGGTGTATCAAGCAAAATACAACAACTAATCAAATTGCATGGCTAGAATTATTTTTGGTATTTTTCAATTTTTTTAATTTTTTTGGATTTTTTTTTTATATATATACACTACGTTGAGAACACCTCCCCACACTTAAGCGGTTCATTGTCCCCAATGAACAAGATACAAAACTACAACTAAAAACAAAATAAAACTACACTAAAAAGAAAAGAAAGAAAACTCCCCTGGAATCCATGTAACCTCCGCCTATAAATTCAACCTCCGCCGTTGGAGACGAAAATTGCACAACACTAGAATCACCTCTCCCACGCTTAGAAGCCATAAGAATCAATACCCAACTCCCAAGAAGCTCAACCAATAATTTCCAAGCAATATCACACCAAAAATAGCCCAAATTCCAAAAATAATACAAAATCCCAATTTACAAGAACATAATTCGTAATCAAATAAGATTTTAGAGAAGAAATAAACCCACTACGAATTGGAGAGGTGAACTTGCAATTAATTCCTCTTTAGAATTGAATTTTTAGAGATTTAAAGAAATAGAAAAGGAATTGGATTTGTATGTATAGGTGGGTATAAATATAAGATGGTGGATATGTGAGATTTAAAAATTTAGAGTGTAGGAGAGATTTAAGATGTTTGGATTTGATGTATGATAGATATAAGAATTAGGGATCGAAGGAATTTGAATTAGGATAGAATTTGGGGGAATTTTTATAGGTTAAAACACCAAAAATCGGCAAAAAAATAAAATCTGGAGCCTATAACGCATACGCAGCCTGCGTTACAGGTGCGCAGACTGCGGAACAGGCAGACACGCAGGCGCAACCTGCGTGACACAGGCGCAACCTGCCTGGAAGTCAGTAACGCAGGCGCAACCTGCGTGACAGAGTTGCAGCCTGCTCGAAATCAGTTTTTTTTTTTTTGAAAAAAACAACATTTTTTTTTTTTGAGAGAACACATACAACACAATTTTTTTTTTTTTTTAATAAGAAAATGAAATAAAAAAAACCTACTAACCTTATAAAAATCATGGGTTGCCTCCCAAGCAGCGCTTCTTTAACGTCAATAGCTTGACGTTCTCAAAAATACTCCGATGGAAACGGAATATTCAATTTCTCGATCCTAAACTCGCCACCACAAAAAGTATCAAGAGTGTTAGTGGTTGTCTTTATCCTGCAGAAAGTCTCCAAACAAGCATCAGTAAAATAAAATATGTCATTAATAAGCAATAAAGAGAGTGCTTGTACAGTTTTGGAAAACTTTGTGATAAAACAGCGATAAAATTCAACACCACGAAAATATTGAACTCCCTTGACATAAGGTGGAGGTTCTGGTGGTGGCTTTTCTTCACTCCTCACTTTTACTGGAGTCATTCGGACATCTTGGCTTATCACATCATTGGCTAATAAGACACTTCCATCTTCTCCCTCTTCTCGAGCTTGAAACGTAGGAGCCACTTTGTATGGTTCCTCAACCAGAATTTGAGAAATATCATCTTGGACAATATTCGTTATCACATCAACCTTGAAAGAAGTAGTCTTGAGCAAAGAAGCCTTGTAAGTAGAGGCTAGATCGAGAGCAAATTTATCAATACATGGTAGCTTAGGCACAGGTTGTGGAAGAGAAACAACAACTATCTCTGTATTGCTTTCCTTTGTAGCCTCATCATCAGTCACATTGTTTTCGGTAGTAGCAACATCATTGATCTCGTCATCTGTGACATGCTCCTTCTCTTTATCAATGGCCTCATCATCAACATACATGGAGAAACTATCATAGTCCTGATCGCTTGTGAGATTGATAGCAATCAGGTCCTCTTCGGATAGGATAGATGATGATGGTAAATAGTCGAGCTGCCCTGTAGTAGAAGAGTTAGCCAACTGTGCAATTTGAGATTCAATCGCCAAACTTTGAGTTTCTAATTTTTCAAAACTCTTTAGCATTGTATTCAAGATATCCCACATCTCATTTGTCTGATCAGCTTGCACATCTACACTGGGTTGAGAAACATGTAGATCTTCTTGTAGAGGAGGATATTGATATGCTTGCTGCGGCGGCTGCTCATATGACTGATAATATTGTTGCTCAAACTGTTGTTGATTATGATATGAAAAATTTTGAGCACCATTGTCCTGGTAGTAAAAATCTGGTTGATTCACACATTCTTGATCAAAAGTGTTTGAATACTGATTGTACCCATATCCTTCTTCAAAAGAATTCATTTGTCCCAACTGAGCACTCTGAGAATTATAGACATTGTAATAGCATTCCAAACCATAATGACCCTGGACACCACAAATTGGACAGAAGTTGTAAGTTTTAGGGGCCACTTGTGACATCTCATTGATACTCATTGGACGCATAATGGGCTCTGTAGGGTTGAATGAGGCAATTTCTTGAGTGCGTGCCTCCAACATGGAAGAGAGTAGTGCAAAAGTATCAACTTCACCCATTGCAAACCTGTAGACACTCAACAAAGCCAAGAAAACGTAGTAAAATCTGCCTCAATTGGAACAAAGGTTCCAACGAGACAATGGAAACAATCTAAACAACTAAATTAAAATCAATAGAAACTCGCTGTCTCCCCGGCAGCGGCGCCAAAAACTTGATGTGTTAAATTTTACCTAACCGCAAGCGCACGGTGTCTATTGCTAGTACAGATGGCAAGCGGGTCGAATCCACAAGGAGACAGGTTCTACTAATTCCTTTTCAGTTATCGCTAATTGTTTCAAGGGTCAGACGATTATTGGAGAATATTAATTAAATAATTAAACTAGATTAACACTAATTAAACAGATGATAAACAAATTATTTAAAACCTAGGGCAATCAGGTCCACCATGCTTACACAATTGGCTCTTAAGCTAAAGCAATCAATGTGATCCTATAACTAGAGTTTGTTAATCTCTTTCAAGCATTAACACTCTCAAAACATTCAACACAATTAACCACTTTTAGTAATTCAATCAATCAGGTAATTAGAGTCAAGTTAATCTCTTTCAAGAATTAACGCTCTCAGAAATCCAATGATGCTTTCGCACTCAAATTCAATTCTGCTAATCGTATGTGTGCCTCTAGTAAGTAAATCTCTCGATCCATACCCCTATTTGCATATAATTAATCCATGATATCGGCCGATTACACAAATTAATGATTAAAACATATCAATCAGAATTAACCATAACCAATCAAACCACTATGAAAATCATGCCAATATTAGTGCAAACATGGCTTCCCTTTAAGCCCTAGAAATAACTACTCGCTAATAATTAAACAAGTAAAACAACTAGTAAAACAAGAAAACATAATTAAACTAATAAGAACAAAGAAAAGATTAAGAGAACAAAACCTTCAAACTTCAATGTTGTCACCCAAAAGAAGAGTCATGGTGTTTCTCTACATCTCCCACTAATAATACTAATCTACTCTAAACTATATTATCTGATCTAATATTACCTCCTAATAATTTTTCCTCATACCCTAGATGTGTTTATATAGGCTCTAAAAGTCTTGCCCAATAAAAGTATTTTAATACTCTAAATCAATTACAAGTAGGATTCCATAACTGAATAGGATTCCTTAATTAAAATTCGTCACTTCTTTTTCTCCTCTATTTCTGGGCTCTTCCAGTTGGATTTTGATTACTGGACCACCTCTGAATTGTAGAAAATTCCACAAGCTTCGCGTGGACAGCTTACGGGCCTCAAACAGACTTCTGGAACTCAAGATATGGCCAAAACAGTGTAGAACAGCCCGTGTAGCCCAATAATACGAATTTTCTCCTATTTTATCTCCAAAATAGCTCTTTTTGCTCCAAATCCTTCCAAGTCATGAATTCTTTATTTCCTACAATAAAACAATAAAATCTATTAAATAAAAATCCAAATCAATGCAAAACACAATAAATATGAGAATAAAATCATCTAAAATATATATAAAAATATACTCTATCAAGCATCTTTCATTCAGGGAAGACAGCCGTGGCCGGTTCAGAATAACTCTTATTATAATCCAAATCAAAGGCCAAACAACAATCTTTCTTACAGTAATAATCATGCGGCTAATCCTTCTTATGTATTTCCAAGGCAGAATCAACCTTCTGGTTTTCAGTCACGACCACCGTATCAAGCACAGCAGTAGTATCAACCTCCGCCAAAGAAAGAACCAGCTGATTGGGAGGTTGCACTAAATAAGATTATGCAAGGAACTTCTGGGGCATTGGCTAATATGGAATCAAGAATAGAGCAGATGGCATCATCTCAAAAGATGCTAGAAACACAGATTGGACAGATTGCCTCCAAGATGGGTGTTCGTGAGCAAGGATCACTTCCTAGTCAACCCGACCAGACTGGTAAAGAGCAATGCAAAGCAATTACTTTGAGGAGCGGGAAAGAGTTGCCCGAGGTTGAGGTTCTTGAGCCTAAAGAGAAGGATGCTGAAAAAGAAAGTGAGATAGTAGAGATCGATGCAGAAAAGTCAGAGAAAGTTGATGAAGAGAAGAAGGAAGAAGAATCAGAAAAGCCGTATGTTCCTCCACCACCTTATGTTCCTCCAATTCCTTTTCCACAGAGACTTCACAACAGGCAGTTAGAGAAGCAGTATGAGAAGTTCTTGACTATGTTCCGGCAGTTGCATGTCAATATTCCTTTGGCTGAAGCTTTGAATCAAATGCCACTCTATGCTAAATTTCTTAAGGAGATGTTGACAAAGAAGAGGAAACTTGAGGATGCAGAAACCATTACTCTCAATGCTGAATGCAGTGCAGTCATCCAAAAGGCCATTCCTCAGAAATTGAAAGATCCGGGAAGCTTTTCTTTGCCTTGCACTATTGGGAAGATGGAGAACATGAAAGCCTTGTGTGATTTAGGGGCTAGTGTGAGTTTAATGCCATATTCAATTTGCAAACGACTTGGTCTTGGGGAGCTTAAAAAGACACGAATTTCACTTCAATTAGTTGATCGTTCTGTTAAATATCCGTTGGGGGTCGTTGAAGATGTGGTTGTCAAAGTGGATAAATTTGTCATACCTTGTGATTTTGTGGTGTTAGAGATGGATGAAGATGTCGAGATACCAATTATCTTGGGAAGGCCATTCTTGGCTACTGCTGGCACTACAATTGATGTTAAAGCTGGAAAATTGACATTGAATGTTGGCGAGGACAAAGTGGAATTTGATCTAAACAAAGCAATGAAGATACCTCCTTTTGGAGCAACTTGTTTTACCATTGATATAGTGGATGATATCGTGCAGCTAGAAAATGAACACTTCATGGGAGCAGAAAGGGTATTAGATGATGTAGTAGAAGAAGAAGCACTTGTTGTTAGAGACACAGAAGTTGAGATGGTTTTTACACTCTCAGAGACACCACAGGTGGAACTTAAACCTCTACCTGCTAATTTGAGGTATGCCTTTCTTGGTCCTAATGATACATATCCTGTGGTAGTTTCTGCGTTGCTTAGTGATGATGAGCTAGAAAAATTATTACATGTTCTTCGGCAATATAAATCAGCTATTGGTTGGACAATTCAAGATATCAAGGGAATTAGCCCTGCTCTTTGCATGCATAGAATTGCCTTAGAAGATGATCATAAGCCTGTGATTGAGGGACAAAGAAGATTGAATCCGAATTTGCAAGAGGTGGTGAAGAAAGAAATCACTAAGTTGCTTGACACTGGTATCATATATTCGGTTCCACACAGTAAGTGGGTTAGTCCTATTCATGTTGTGCCTAAGAAAGGTGGGATGACTGTTGTTCACAATGAGAAGAATGAATTAATTCCCACAAGAACAGTAACAGGTTGGAGAGTTTGCATTGATTACATGAAGTTGAATAACGCTACTCGCAAAGATCACTTTCCCCTCCCATTCATTGATCAAATGCTCGAAAGGTTGGCGGGTAATGAGTATTACAACTTTCTGGATGGTTTCTCGGGCTACTTTCAGATTCCTATTGCACCCGAAGATCAGGAGAAGACCACCTTTACTTGTCCTTATGGTACTTTTGCTTATCGGAGGCTTCCTTTTGGTTTGTGTAATGGTCCTTCGACGTTTCAACGGCTCATGAACCACATATTCTCAGATTTTATAGGGAAAGACATGGAGGTCTTCATGGATGACTTCACAGTTTATGGTTCTTCCTTTGAATCATGTTTAGTCAGTTTGTCGAAGGTGTTGCAGAGATGTACTGAAACTAATCTTGTTCTTAATTGGGAAAAGTGTCACTTTATGGTGAAGGAAGGCATTGTGCTTGGGCATAAAATCTCTAATAAAGGCATTGAGGTCGATAGAGCAAAAATTGAAGTTATTGAAAAATTGCCACCACCTTCATCTGTGAAAGGAATTCGAAGCTTTCTTGGTCATGCTGGTTTTTATCGACGGTTCATCAAGGATTTCTCCAAGTTAGCTCGGCCTCTCTGTAATCTTCTTGAAAAGGATCGTGTTTTTGACTTTGATGAAAGTTGTCTTGTTGCGTTTAACAAGCTGAAGAAGGAACTTACTTCTGCACCCATAGTTACATCTCCCGATTGGAGCTTGCCATTTGAACTTATGTGTGATGCTAGTGACTACGCTGTGGGTGTTGTTCTTGGGCAAAAGAAGGATAAGCGTATGCATGTGATAGCTTATGCAAGCAAGACTCTTGATGATGCACAAATCAACTATTCAACTACGGAGAAAGAGCTACTTGCAGTGGTGTTTGCACTTGATAAATTTAGATCCTATCTTGTTGGGTCTAAGGTGATTGTCTATTCAGATCATGCTGCGATTCGTTTCTTGATGACAAAGAAGGATGCCAAGCCTCGTCTAGTTCGTTGGATTCTCTTACTTCAGGAATTTGATCTTGAGATTCGAGATAAGAAGGGGTCCGAGAATTTGGTAGCTGATCATTTATCTAGGTTGGATCAAGGAGATGGAGAGGTAGGAGGTGAAAAACCTATCAATGATAAATTTCCGGAAGAGCAGCTTCTAGGTGTGTCCTTGTCTACACCATGGTATGCAGATTTTGTGAACTACATTGTGGGAGGAGTTGTGCCGGATGATCTATCTTATAACAAAAAGAAGAAATTCTTTTATGATGTGAAACACTACTATTGGGAGGAACCGCTACTTTACAAGGAGTGTGCTGATGGAATGTTTCGTAGATGTGTGCCTCATGATGAAGTTCCTCATATTTTCAGGCATTGTCATTCTCTGGAGTGTGGAGGTCATAACAATAGTATGAAGACAGTGGCGAAGGTTTTGCAGTCAGGATTCTATTGGCCAACCATGCATCAGGATGCTAGAGACTTTGTGGCAAAGTGTAATAGATGTCAGCGAGTTGGAAATATTTCAAGGAGGAACGAGATGCCTTTACAGTCTATTCTTGAGGTGGAGATATTCGATGTGTGGGGAATGGACTTCATGGGTCCATTTCCATCTTCTTATGGGAACCAGTATATTTTGGTGGGAGTTGATTATGTCTCTAAATGGGTTGAAGCTATTGCATCTCCTACTAACGATGCTAGAGTGGTGAAGAAGTTCCTAAAGAAGCATGTGTTCACTCGATTTGGAGTGCCAAGGGCTATTATCAATGATGGAGGTGCACACTTTTGCAATAAACAGGTGGCTGATCTCTTGAAAAAGTATGGTGTGACACAAAAGGTGGCAACTCCTTATCATCCGCAAACAAGTGGACAAGTTGAGATTTCGAATCGTGAGCTGAAGTCAATTTTGGAGAAGACAGTGGCAATGTCGAGAAAGGATTGGTCAACAAAGCTTGATGATGCACTTTGGGCATATAGGACGGCGTTTAAAACACCTATTGGAATGTCTCCATATAGGTTGATCTTTGGGAAGCCATGTCATTTGCCGGTGGAACTTCAGCATAAGGCATTTTGGGCGACAAGAGAGTTGAATTTTAATCTTAAATCTGCGGGAGAGAAGCGTTTACTTCAACTTGGAGAGCTTGAGGAGATTAGGCTTCAATCTTATGAAAATGCTAGTATATACAAGGAGAAGACCAAATTGTGGCATGACAAGCACATTCAGAAGAAGGAATTTGAGGTTGGGCAACATGTTCTATTGTTTAATTCAAGACTCCGTTTATTTCCTGGAAAGCTTAGATCAAGATGGTCCGGACCTTTTGAGATTGTGAAGGTCTATCCTAATGGGGTTTGTGAGATTACTAGAGAAGGGTCAGATGTATTCAAGGTGAACGGGCAGAGACTTAAGCCATACCTGCTTGGAGAAACAGTGGAGCGAGGAATGAGCATTCTTCACCTCCAAGACCCTACTATGAGTTGAGGAAGTAACGTCAAGCTATTGACGTTAAAGAAGCGCTTCTTGGGAGGAAACCCAAGCATTTTTGTACCTTGGTGTAGTATAGGATTTTTATTTCTTTCTTAAAAAAAAAAAAAAAAAATATAGTCAGAACAGTGCAGCGCCAACAGCTTAGCAAAGCTGTCAGCGCCCTATAACGCAGATCAGGACTGCGCCAACAGCCCCTCAGCGCAGTCAGCGCCCTGTAACGCTGGTTGGAAGCGCGCAACAGGCGCCTTAGCGCAGTCAGCGCCACATGTAACGCGGTATCAACCTGCGCAACAGCCTTCCAGCGCTGTCAGCGCGCCCTGCTCCTGGAAAGTGCGATTTTTTGACCCTTTAACCCCAAATTTTTTCACTCATTCTATTAATTCTCATATCCTATTTCTATTTTATACCCATATCTTCAACCTATCATCTCCAATTCCTATCCTAACTTAAATTCAAATCCTAAACACCCCCAAATCCTATTCTATATCTAAATTCATCTCAAAAATTTTTACATCTCCTATATATACATAAACCTATACATACACAAAACCCATCCATATAAACCCCAAAAATTCTCAACTTTCATCCATTCAAAGTGTAAGGGGGGATTAAATTCGATTTTTCTTGGGAATAATTTAGCAATTTCACCTCTTGGATTCAATTGGGTAACATTCTATCCTATCTTTTATTTGAATTTGTGAATTTTGCAAATTAGGGTTCTTGGTGTGTAATTTGGGGGTTCTTTATTTGGTGAATTGTTTGGAGATTATTGTGCCTTGCTTGATTTTTGTTGATTATGGCTCCTAAAAGGCAACGGTTAATGGGTAGTGGTAGTAGTGCTCCTCCATCTTTGAATGAGAATGATGTTGTGGGAGATGGAGTGGAGAGATTTGTGAATGAGGATGCTAAAGCGGAGTATGTACGGTTAGTGAAAAAGGGGGTTATTCAGGAGAGGCGGTTTGTTCCTCGTAATAATGAGGAGATTGTGGCGATGGTTAATGAGCGGGGTTGGAAGTTATTTTGCGAATTTGCTAATGAGGCTCCGTTGGATGTAATTAGGGAGTTTTATGCTAATGCTTCGATAGCAAGGAATAACTCCACGGTTGTTAGGGGTCAGAAGGTGGATTATTCACCTCGTGCTATTCGTTCTTTGATTAGGCAACCGCCTAAACCTAGGGGTGCTACAGATTGGGGGAAAATGACGAGAGATGATGTTGATCTTAATGAGATTATTGATGAGCTATGTATTCCAGGTTCGGAGTGGAAGTGTAGAGCAGGTACCACCGAGAAGTGTACTTTCCCGGCTCAAGCATTGTCTAAGTTTGCACGGGCATGGTTCTATTTCATCAGTTCTAGTATCCTTCCATCATCCCATGTGTCCGAAGTTACAGTTGATAGAGCTATTCTACTATGGGGTATTCTCAAAGGTGAGTATGTTGACCTTGGGTACCTTATTAATCAGAATATTCTTCGGTTTTTGGGAAGCAATTCGTCAGCTAGTATTCCTTATGCTTCTATCATATGGTACTTGTGTGATGCATCGAAAGTAAATTGGTATGAAGGTGAGCCGGTGTATAAACCTCTGAGTGCTATTAATGATGTTTCTATAGACCGGATGGGGGAGTGGTCGGGCGGCATTCCTCACCCTAGGGGTCTCGGTTTTATAGTTGGTGGTGCTGGTGGTCAGGGAGCGGGCGCTCCACCACAGGTTTCTAGGGCACCGAGAGTGGCTCTGGCGGGTTCTCGGCGGCGTATGGTGGATATGTCGGTATTTGATTATTATTTTCGCCGAATGACTAGGCGAATGGATGCTATGCATGAGAGCAGTCGTCAGTATTCTGAGGATATGGGTGTGGCTTTGGAGGCGAAGTTTCAGTCACCTAGTACTCCGGTTCAGTGGCCTATATTTGGAGCTCGGACTCCGTATCCTCCACCTGATTCATCTGACGAGGATGATGAGGGTACTGCTAGCGAGGATGAGTAGGTATGTTCTGCTATCCCTTGTATTTACTTCCATTCAATGAGGGCATTGAATATTTTAAGTTTGGGGGTAATTTGGGGGATTAGTAGTTGTATGTTGTATATATTGTTGTATTTTGTGTTCATATAGGATATCATGTTTGCATAGTAGTGATAGTTCATGCATGATTGTTATGTTCGTATTATCTACGTTTGTCTCATATAGGACATTTTGTTTTATTTTCGTATACCATGTGAGTTTTCATTTAGTTGCATTTTCATGGCATGCATATTTCATGATCCCTTAGGACGAGCTGATTCTGATTGATAGGTGGATGTTGATTTGGGTGTGATGATGATGAGTAGAGGGCTGATTTATAGTTTCTATGAAATTGACTTGCATGTTACGGGAACAAAATTTATTACACAGTCTCATTGGGGTGCTTTTGGGCTAGGTTAGGGTCATGCTTGGGGGATGTTTTGAGATTTAATCACTTGTTTATATTTAGAATTTTCGTTATTCCCTTTATAGCGTAGGAACATTAAAGTCTAAGTTTGGGGGAAACCAGGAATTTTCATGCTAGTTGTTCATAATTGTGGCTAGGCGTCAAATGGCTAGTAGCCGGCTCATATTTATATGAGTAGTCTAGGGTTGGAAATGAGAAAGGCTCATTCCAGATTGCAGAAAAAAAAAAAGAAAAAAAAAAGAAAAAAAAGAAAAAAAAAGAGTCAATAAGTTATTTGTTTATATGCAAAATTAGGGCCGTAAATGAGTCGATACGCTCACGAACAGTTCGGTGTCCGGCTCGAAAAAAGTTCGACTCGAGTTCGATTCGATTTGTAAACGAGTCGAACATGATCACGATTTTGAGGTTCATCTTGTAAATAAGCTGAACTTGAGCACAACATAGTTCGGCTCAAAAGTTCGCGAACAAGTTCGATTGTGTAATTTGTGAACAAGTTCGTTAATATAGTTCGTGAACAAACTCGTGAATATGGTTTATGAATGAGTTATTGTACATACTCGATATATATTCTCGTGAACATATTTTATTAAGATTTTACAAGAGTTCTTGAATTCACGATAACTAATAAATAATTTATGTCTAGGATATAATATATTAGTTTATTTTGTCTATTCATTATCTTATTATAAATAATTAAATTATGATATATATTACATGGTAATTATAACATTAGTTGATTAGGTATTAACTAAATCTGATTTAAATTCGACTCGTTGATAAATATGTAGACTAGAAGGATGTCTTTAATTTTTAGGATTTTATTTTTTTTAAAGCATTAAAATGTTTTAGAATTAAATGAGGTATTTGTGAACACGAGATCATGGGCAGTATTCATGAGATGTTCATGAGCTAGTATTCATGAAACGTTCGTGTGCAATAGCTCGTGAGACATGTTCGCGAACAGTTCACGACTGTTCGCGAACATGTTCGTGAGTAACATTTTTCTTAACGAGTCGATACACAAACAAAAATATTGGCTCGATAAAAGTTCGAGCTCGAGTTCGAGTTCAAAATATTTATAACGAACTGATACACGAACAATCAAGAGTTCGGCTCGGTTCGGCTCATTTACAGCCCTATGCAAAATTAACCAGAGTGAGCTCTTTAATACTCGAGTAATTAAGTCTGAGGGGACTTAGTCCTAGTAACCTAAAGCCCTTGTGGTTTGGGATTGCTGACCTAACACTCGCTACATGGGTATTATTGTATAAGCCTTTTGGGGTCTCATTCATTGCACGGTTAAATAAGCATGCGTATTGTATATAGTGTCGTAGTTTAGTAATAAAGCATGAGTTTCTGTCTACCTTGGATAAGGGTGGAGGTGTTCCTAGGTTATGAAGTGTCTACAGTCTATTCTGATTATAAACCTGTGATTGTCTTGACAGAAAGCATGTATGATTTTTGACCTAGTTTTGGGAGTATTTCTGATGAGCATCGCACACACGCACGTTTCTGTCATGTACTGTTAGTATACGGGGACTTAGTCGAGCTCTGCTTGGATTTGTTGCATTCTTTGAGATATTTGCTTGTTAGTTGGTTTTAGTGAGTTTGAAGGGGATCTTTGCATTTTTCATATTAGTTGCATTCATGCATTGCATTGCATTAGGTTATATGGATTTTGTGGGTACATTCGCTATAGGCCCTCACGAGACTTACTCGTCCACTAGGGCCGCCTAGGGGTTTAAAGGGCTTGTTGCATATGCCAAATGCAACCGTGATCACCTACGGAAGTGGTACTAATTAGGTAGTTGTAATTGTTTATGCTTGAGGACAAGCATCGGTTTAAGTTTGGGGGTGTTTGATAAGTGGATTTTATATCCACTTGGAACATTCTATATCGGCTTAGATTGATTGTTTTGGACTCAAGTTTGTGTAGTTTTGATGTGTTTTGTGTAGTTGTGCAGGTTTCCAAGAATATCTAAGCTTTTGTCGTTTTTGGAGATTTAATTGATTAAAATTCGGATTTTCCGGGAAGGCTGCGCAGCTTATACTGTTTTGGCCATATCTGGAGTTCTAGAAGTCCGTTTTCAGCGATCTTACTGCCCACGCGAAGCTTGAGAGATTTTCTACAACCTGGGATAGGAAACAAGTGCAAGAAACGTACTGATTAAAGTCGCGCACGTGTTCTTATTAAAGAAGGCTTGGAATTTACTGTTTTGCCCTTTTTCTAATTCTAATTGTATTCTGGGCAGTTTTGGGTACCTTCTTTAAATCCTAATTGTAATAGAAGGCAATATCTTGCTGGGCAAGAATTGTAGAGCCTATATAAACACATCATACCATTGTAAATCATAACAATTCATAGCTTGTAATCGTATCAAGGTACTTTCGATCTTCAATTCTTCAATATTATGTTTTCATTCATTATCATTATTATTTTGTTTTCTTCTTTAATTATGTGTAACTAAATCTTTAATCTGAGGATTGGGTAGTATTCCTTGGTATTCATGTGTGTTTAATTATCTGTGATTTTCTTGCTTTGCTGATCTGTTATTGAGGGCTTAACACAATTAGAAGAGTAGCTAACTTTTGATTGTATTCTAGGGATTGTAATAACTTGGAAGAGGAGTTGCAATTTTAGTACATGATTTAACAGACATAACTCGAATATTTGATTGGAAGATTAATAGGAGAGTTGTGAGACTTATAATTCTTGGAGCTTAATAGTTTATGATTGTCTTTGATTGTATCACGGAAGTGACAATTAGGGTATAGTTGTAGACATTATATTGTATCTTGGAAGAGAACATTATAACCTTAGAAGAATTGTTTTCAGCAGAGTAAGAACGTAGACATCACATAGATATTGAATGTGCATTGAAACCAAGTGAAGAACCCCAGTTCTTGGATTGTTTTCCTCATATATTTTATTCTCGATTGATAATTAGTTTAATTTTGTTTAGTTTAATTTAGTTTATAAACACACCAAACATTCTTCTACACTTCTAAATTGTGAGAGATAAAAACTTGAACTTGATATTACAATTCAGTCCTTCCCTGAGAACGAACACAAAAATACTACTAACAGGAAGCGGTCTGCTTACTACAGGTATCGTGGACATAAGTCCATGTAACCATTCAGCCTCCGTCCCCGTGGCATCAAGCGCACACAACTCAGCCTCAAAAGTAGACCGAGTTACTATAGTCTGTTTTGTCGACTTCCAGGATATTGCTCCACCGGCTAAGGTGAACACATATCCAGTCACTCCATTGGAACCAGACTTCTTAGCTATCCAACTTGCATCACTGTACCCTTCAAGCACACCAGGAAATCTCCTATAGTGTAAACTAAGGTACATTGTGCCTTTCAGATATCTAAGTACTCTATCAAGAGCATCCCAATGAGTTTTGTTTGGACAACTTGTATATCTAGCCAACTTAGACACAGAATATGAAATATCTGGTCTAGTACAGTTAGCAAGATACTGCAAACTCCCTATAATCCGAGAATACCTTAACTGAGACACAGGTACTCCTGAAGCATTCTTAACAAGGGTAACTTTAGGATCATAGGGTGTACTAGCGTTTCTACACTGTGAATAACCATATTTCTCAAGTATAGATTTCTCTATATAATGAGACTGCGATAAAGTTATTCCCTCAGCTGACTGTGTCAGCTTTAGACCAAGAATCACACTAGCCTCACCCATATCCTTCATTTCAAAATGCCTTTTCAAGAAAGCTTTTGTCTCGTTAATTATCTCAAGATTGGTTCCAAACAGTAGTATGTCATCAACATATAGGCACATGATGACACACTCACTACCTTTAACTTTGGTGTAGACACACTTATCACTATCATTAATATCATAACTGAACGGCACTATAGTTTCATCAAACTTTTTATGCCAGTCCCTAGGAGCTTGTTTCAAGCCATAGATGGATTTGATCAACTTACATACTTTCCTTTCGTTACCAGATGCAACAAATCCCTCAGGCTGATCCATATAAATCTCTTCTTCAAGTTCACCATGAAGAAAAGCTGTCTTTACATCCATTTGATGGATGATAAGACCATGTACGGAAGCCAATGCTATAAGCATTCGGATTGTTGTCATCCTAGCTACAGGAGAGTATGTATCAAAGTAATCAATACCCTCCATTTGCTTAAAACCCTTAGCTACCAATCTAGCTTTGTACTTATCTATTGAGCCGTCAGGGTTCAACTTCCTCTTAAAGATCCATCTGCACCCGATAGTAGAACACCCAGGAGGGAGATCAACTAACTCCCATGTTCCGTTAGAAACAATAGAGTCAATTTCACTCTTTACAGCGCCCTTCCAGTGCCTAGACTCTAAAGAATCCATAGCTTGTCGGAAAGTTAAAGGTTCGTCCTCGACATTGTAAGTGATAAAATCACTTCCAAAATCCTTGACTACCTTTGCACGCTTACTCCTTCGTGGTTCCTCTAACTCATTAGGAGTAGAGCTACTACTAGGTTCCGCCCCCACATTAGTCATCTTTTCCACATGATCAGGAATATAACTTGATGTGTGAGTAGGATCTTCATTAGAAGTATCTAGAGGCATACCAGTCTTCATAGGGTAAACATCCTCAAAGAATGTAGCATCACGAAACTCAACTATCGTGTTTGCCACTATACCATCTATGTCAGATTTTAATACTAAAAATCTCATAGCTGTAGTGGTCTCAAGATAGCCTAGAAAGATACAATCAACAGTCTTCGGACCTAGTTTCTTTCTCTTGTGTTCAGGGACAAGTACCTTAGCAAGGCACCCCCACACACGAAGATACTTAAGACTAGTCTTCTTGCTCTTCCATAACTCATAGGGTGTCTTATCCATGTGTTTCAGAGGAACTCTATTCAGAATATGGCAAGCCGTATTCAGAGCTTCTCCCCACATGTATTTAGGCAACCCAGAATTAATAAGCATACTATTAATCATATTTTTAAGAGAACCAAAATTTAAGTGACCAAGTCTAGCATGCCATAAATCTGAAGATTCAACATAGTTAACAGAAGGAGTAATCTAATTTAAAGCACCCAAAACGGGCTCAGCATTTATTACAAACAAACTATTTGACAAGTAACCCTTGGCAAAAAATGTACCAGTATGAATAAGAACTACTTTATTACACTTGAGAGAGACTTCAAAACCATTAGCTACTAAACAGCTACCACTTATTATATTTCTACGCATGTCAGGAACATGATGCACTCTCGTCAGGGATAGAACACGACCCGAAGGAAACTTCAAGTCCATGTTTCCTATTCCATGTACTTGAGCAGCACTTGCGTTCCCCATCGTCACTGTCAAGCTATGACTCTGTTGATAAGATACAAATAAACTAATGTCAGCACAAATATGCACATTAGCTCCAGTATCAATCAACCATTCATTTGACAGATAAGTGGAAAATAGTACATGGTTGTAGGTAACATACCGGTCTTCGTTGGTTTCAGAAGCCAAAGCTTCACCAACAACCATGTTCGCTACAGGCCCACTTGAGGTTCCAAGCACAGCATTCGCTTGAGCTACCCCCTCGGCTTTCTTTGCTTTCTTTGTAGGGCAGTCCTTACTCCAGTGCCCAACCTGCCCACAAGGCCAACATGGTTTGTTTGCCTTTGGTTTCTTGGCCTTATCCTTGTCATTCTTAGGTTTATTACTATTACCCTTCTTAGAGACAGCCTTCCTTTTCTGTCCTACAGTTGCTACATTTACCTTCGAACTTCCATGCTCAGTTGGCATCACATGTCCCTGTTTGGACTTGTGTTGTTCTTGTACCGAGATATCCAGCATAAGGTTGGTCCAGGTGATCTCTTCTTTCTGTCTTTTCAGGGAGAGAGAAAACTCTTCCCAAGACTTTGGAAGCTTTTCAATCACACTTATCACCTTAAACTTTTCGGGGAGGTCCATTCCAGACTCCTTCAAAGCATGCACTATCATCTCGAATTCATGCACTTGCTCAGTCATGGACTTATTGTCCACCTGCTTGAAATCAAGGAACCTAGCCACAGAATACTTTTCCAGACCTTGTGAGTCAGTATTATGTGTCTGGTCCAGCTTCTCCCATAAGAGTTTTGCGGTGTAGCCATCAGAGGAGTACACATCAAACAATGTGTTGGTTAGAGCATCCAGAATTGCTGCCCTAGCAACCCCATCCTTCTCAGCCCACTTCGCATAACTCTTAACTGATTCAGCCTTCTCTTGATCCACAACCGGCTTCTCATATTCCACAACAGGCCATAGACCCTTTACAGTCAACCACAACTTCATCCTTTTCTGCCAACGAGAAAAGCCAACGCCCCCATTGAATTTCTCTGGCAAGCCAGTTAATTCAATCGGTTGTGGAAAATTGTAAGTGGTCCAATCAATGACCCCAGCAGATGCAACCGAACTACCACTAGCAGGAATTTCACTCTCGTTAACCATTATG
Organism: Kitagawia praeruptora; assembly: GCA_037693485.1. Classification (NCBI taxonomy): domain Eukaryota; kingdom Viridiplantae; phylum Streptophyta; class Magnoliopsida; order Apiales; family Apiaceae; genus Kitagawia; species Kitagawia praeruptora. The sequence continues at coordinate 150,462,529 of CM075345.1, read as the reverse complement.
CTAAATACTATATAACAAATTATCTCTTCAAGAATGTTGGGAATATTGACTAAAACAGCAACATAGAGGCAGTTATATATCGTATTTAACAAGCCAAGGCCAAGCAAACAATTAACGAAACAAAACATGAAGGTATAACACATGCATATCAGTAACTGAAAGAACAAAGGAAAATAAGAAATCATACCAGAAGCCATAGCTATGCAGGTATAAAATTAAGGAACAATCAGCTGAGTCACCAGGCCTTGCAAAGAAGTCCTGATTGTTCTTGAAGAGATAATTGCCCCCACTTACACTGTGATGGGATGCTTGCAATGACTCTTCCAGGATAAAACAGCTCCGAGCAAGATGATCACAGTAATCAAAAAGCTCAACTTCGACTGACACCTCAGTTGCCAGAAAAACCCACTAACAGATAGCTACAATACTGTATATTGAGGGAAAGCAGAGAAAGTAGAGAGACAATGAGAATGTAGGGTGTGGTCTGTATGTTCAGTGTGTATACAATCAGTAGCTTAGCTCTCTATTTATAGGAGAGGCCAAACGTAACTGATGCCACCCAATTAATATTGTAACTGCTGATTTACAATTAATATATCAAAACGGCTGATTTAATAATATAAAACGGCTGATTTATATTAAATAAATCGTAACTGTTACACTATATTTGACCCATTCATGATTTCTCATTAATAGAATAAACGCTCAGACTCTGCTGTCAAAACCACGCAGAAGTTACTGTCAACAAGACCCGATAGTACCTTTAAAGTAACTGTCATCAGTTTGAACTTGACAGTATGTTTACTTTCTGACAGCAACCTTGTTCCTGACAGTATGTTTACTTCCTGACAGCAGTTTTACCTTCCTGACAGCAACCTTGTTTTTGACAGCAAGTTTTCACCTTCCTGACAGCACAGTCTAGCTCTCGAGAGTTTACAGGACTTTCAATCCAACTCTTGACAGCATGTTTATAATATTAAAATAAATCAATAATCCATGCAATAAAATTCCTCGCCCAGGTCGCCTCGCGTACGCGAGACGCCGAGACATTCGCCCTTCGACCGAGCCGACCCGAGTCGAGACGTGACGTGACGTGGCATGGCGTGGCGTGGCGAGGCGAGCGGCGGCGGCGCGCGTGGAGCACACAGTAACACATGCACCATCATACACCTTAGTAGTTGTACACTACCCATGTGTGTGATTCTATATAAAGCCAACAACCCCTTTATTCATTTCAATGTGGGACAAATTTACATTCTCATTTCAAGCTTATTCAAGCTACTAACTTCAACTCCATTTCTCTATGGGTTTCACTAAGAAAATTACTTAGACCCATATATGAAATTTTAAGTCCTCATAGTAAGGAACAATTTCCAATCGTTAAAATCCGGAATTAACATCAAGAACATGAAATACTTATGCCCCAAAACTCCATTTTCTAACAATACTTTTACTCGCGTGACATGCTTCAGGTAAGTCATGGGATTCTATTAATTGTAGAGTTATTAGTAAAAAAAACCCAATTAATTTTCTATTTTTTTTACAATTTAACCAATAAACTTATTTTTTCTCATAAAAACCCAATAAACTATGAAAATAAATTAACTATGGTTAATGATTGTTATGTGTATTAACTATTGTTCAACCACATCTTCATTAAATAAGCAATAAATTATTAATCAAAAAATTCATTCAAATTATTACTTCATTTTAGTTTATTATCTTTTTTTTATAAACCAAAATATATTAATAATGAATCAGAACTAGCCTGATAGAACTCAAACTAGACTTGTAATTTATTATCGTTATAGCTAAAACAATATTTATGAAATATTAAACTAGATTAAAATATAATATAATAATAATAATTTTATTTACAAATCTTTTAATTGCATTGTTACTTTATGTATTTTTCTTTTAAGATTTATATTGTAAGTGTAACCTTCCCCATTTTTATGACAAAAATAAAAGAATGATTTCATTTATCATAATTAAAATTATTTTCTGAATTCAATAAATTTGAAAATTAGGTATGTAATATGTACAAAAATCACGTAAAGGACAAAGGCATGCATGACTTTTGCTAAGTTTGTCCGGTAATTTTTTTAAAATTAATAGTTGCGAGATATTTCATGATTTTATTATAATATTGTTAATAACTAATATAAAATGAAATTTGTACGGATTCATTGCGTTGATCAATTTTAGGGAAAAAAGCAAATATAATCAATTTTGGGAAAAAAAGGCAAATAGAAGTTTTATAATGAATTAATTTGTATAACAATACACCAAAATGGTTTGCAAGTAAGTAAAAAAAATTAATTTTATATTAAAAAAATTAAACATTAGATAATAATTAGCCATGGTTAAATTTAGGACAAAATTTTACAATTTAGCAAAGTTTGTTGGGGTTCTTTGTAAAAAAAATAGTTAATTGATTAAATGGCAAAAAAGTGTAAAATTGATTGGTTTTTTTGACTAATTGCTCTTAATTGTATGAATAAACTTTATCCATGTGAACCCGGTGGAATGCTTAACTATTGAAATAGCATATCTTTTCTCGTTGACTTAAAATGCAGTAAAAGAAAAGAGCAAACCAAGTCATAAAAAACCAAGAAAATGGATTTCACTTAGAATCCAGAATCCATTTCTTCTTCCCCTTAAATCCACTTCTTCTTCTACTTGATTCCCATATCCTAAAACCATATCTACAAAATCCATAAACAAACAACAGCCTCCTATTCTAAAAACTTGTACTTTCTTTGTGGACTTTTGTCGAACAGGTTGAATGTACTAAGGCATATTTTCAGCATCGTTTTGTCGGGCATATTTGCTAGTTTATTTGTCTTGTCAAGTGACAAGTTTGTTTGTGTCTTGCATAGTTGCAAGTTTATGTGTCTTATCAAGTGACAAGTTTTATTTATAATCTTTTAGTTCGTATATCCCTTAGCTCTGTCTAGTCCTAGAATTATGAGCTCTATAAGTTGGAATTGCCGTGGGCTTGGGACCCCGGGGGCCGTTCAATTTCTTAAGGAGATTGTTAGCCAAAAGAAACCCAACTTCATCTTTCTTTGTGAAATTTTATGTAAAAAGGACAAGGTGGAAAGTGTGAGAAGCCTGCTAGGATTCGAGGGAATGGTTACAGTGGAGTCGCAGGGACATAGTGGAGGACTTGCTTTTTTGTGGAGGAATAAGGAAGAAGCTTCAATCAAGTCCTGTAGTAAAAACCACATTGATCTTGTTATTACAGTTCAAGGTTGGAATAAATTCAGGTTGACGGGCGTATATGGTGAACCAGATCGTGCAAAAAGGAGAGATACATGGCAACTTATTCGTAATTTGGCAACGGCAACTAACTTGCCTTGGGTGTTGATTGGGGATATGAATAATGTCCTAAGTCAAACAGATAAAAAGGGTGGAAGATTATATCCGAGGTGGCTTATTCAGGGATTTCAAGAAGTGCTAGATGAGTGCAATCTAGTGGATTTGGATTTGTCGGGGTATCCTTATACCTGGGAACGGGGTAGAGATACTGCCAATTGGGTAGAAATTCGGCTGGATAGAGCTTTGGCAAGTACAAGTTTCTTGAATCAGTTCCAAGAAGCCAAGCTAACGAATATGGAGGTAACTACGTCGGACCATTGTCCCTTATTGTTCGAACCAGTTATAAGTACGAAGACAAGTGGTATTGTTAAGCGGTTCAGATTTGAAAACGCTTGGTTAAGAGAGCCTATGTGTGGCCTCATTGTCGAGGATACATGGAGGAATAATCAAAATAAGACTTGGACGGAGAAGTTAAACATTTGTTCTGATCTACTAGAAAGGTGGGGTCAAGAAATTACGGGATGCTTTAGAGACCGTATTAACCAGAGTAAGAAGGTGATCAGACTTTTGAAAGGTAGAAGGGACTCGAATTCCGCCCAGAGATACCAGCACGAATGTAAGAGGTTAAATGAGACTTATGTGCAGCAGGAAATCTTCTGGAAGCAAAGGTGCAAACAACTTTGGCTTAGGGAGGGTGATCAAAATAGTAAATATTTCCATGCAGCAACAAAAGCTAAGAGGAGAAACAATCAGATCATTCAATTGAAGAACGAGGAGGGTGATACTGTGGAATGGGGAGCAGGCATGGAGGAAACTATGATCCACTACTTCTCAACATTATTTAAAGCCTCCGAAACGGAAGGGCAAGAAGTGATTAATTGTGTTCAGAGCAGGATCACAAGGGAACAGAATGCAATGCTTTTGCAACCAGTGGAGGATGAGGAGGTTAAGCGGGCATTATTCCATATGCATCCGGATAAGTCACCTGGGCCGGATGGGATGAGCCCAGGGTTCTACCAAAAATTCTGGAATGTTGTTGGTACGGATATTATCAGCATATCGCGCAAGTTTTTTGAAACTGGTACTTTTGAGGAGCACATGACAGATACCAATATAGTTCTAATTCCTAAGAAGAAAAATCCAATGCTTATGACTGACCTACGTCCGATATCTCTTTGCAATGTCGTGTATAAGATTATATCCAAAGTACTTGCAAATAGACTGAAATTAGTAATTGAAAAGGTTATATCGGAAACTCAAAGCGCTTTCATTCCAGGGAGATTAATAACGGATAACATAATGATTGCGTACGAGGTTATGCATTACATGAAGAGAAAGAATAAAGGAAAGAAGGGGTGGATGGCGTTAAAACTCGACATGAGCAAGGCTTATGACCGAGTAGAATGGAATTTTCTCAGAGCTATGTTGACAAGATTGGGGTTCGATGATAAAATTGTCAAGCTTTTCATGGCCTGTGTGGTGTCTGCTAGATACCAGATTACACATGCTGGCAAACAATTTGGCTCAATCGTTCCGGGGAGAGGCATTAGACAGGGAGATCCATTGTCATCATATTTATTTCTTATATGTACTGAAGGATTTACTTCACTAATCCAGGACTATGAGAAACGAGGACTAATTCAGGGGGTTAAAGTGGCTAGAGGGGCTCCAGTGTTATCCCACCTATTCTTTGCAGATGATAGCTACATATTTTGTCAAGCAAACAAGGCGAATGCTGAACAAATTGTGAACATGTTGGGTTGTTTTGAAAAAGCTTCAGGACAACAGGTCAATATAGCGAAGTCGTCCGTTTTTTTCAGCAAGAATATGAGGGTGGAGGAGAAGCAGGAAGTATGTGACGTGTTAAGAATTACGGAGGCTGCAGATGGTAGTATGTATCTGGGATTGCCAAACATTATGGGGAAGAAGAAAACTGCAATTATGGGGTATTTGAAAGAAAGACTGGAGAGAAGTGTTCAAGGATGGGATAAAAAAACCCTATCTAAGGGAGGAAAGGAAATTCTGTTGAAAACAAATGCACAAGCCATTCCAACGTACGCAATGGGAGTCTTCCTATTGCCTATAGAATTATGTAGAGATTTGGAAAGAACTATGTGTCGTTTTTGGTGGAAAAATGGAGCAGAGAAAGACCGTGGAATTCATTGGTTAAGCTGGGAAAGATTATCTAAAAGGAAGTCAGAGGGAGGTATGGGATTTCGGAATATTCATGACTTTAATCTGGCAATGGTGGGCAAACAAGGATGGAGGCTAATGCTGAATAAAGAAAGCCTAGTGGCCAGGGTTTATAAAGCCAGGTATTACCCTACCGGATCATTTTTATCAGCTAAGCTGGGAGGGAATCCGAGTTTTATTTGGAGGAGTATCATTGCAGCGCAAGAAGTTTTAAAAAAAGGTGCTTCTCGATTTGTTGGTAATGGATGCTCGACCTATATCCTAGGTGAACCATGGCTTCCAGACACTAACGACCCGTTCATTCATACTGAAAATGAAGGATTGAGAGGTAAAATGGTTTCGTCTTTGTTCGACCTTACTGAGAATTATTGGGATGTGGATCTGTTACACGACATGTTTGATGATAGAGATGCTCAGTTGATCGAGTCCATCCCCATCCGTCGTCAACAGGAGGATAGCTGGTACTGGAAGTATGAGAAACTGGGGCAATACTCAGTGAAGAGTGCTTACTTGCTAATTCAGAAGGATAAAGGTATTAGTAACACAAGCAACAATTCAGGCTTCTGGCGAAAGCTTTGGAACCTAAAAGTGCCTCCGAAGGTAAAAAATTGTTTGTGGAGAGCTGCTACGGGTTGTTTACCAACGAAAGAGCGTCTGAGAACTAAAAGAGTTGACATTGACAGTATGTGCCCAAGCTGCAACGGAGCTGAAGAATCTGTCATACATACGCTGGTAACTTGCCCCCTGGCAAAAGCATGCTGGGACAACATAGGCATGAATGTTCCGGTAAGTTCAGACACAAATTTTGTGGATTGGATGGCTGCAATGTTGAACCTATATAATGCGCATGAAGCCAGAGTCAGAGTGATGATTTGCTGGGCTTTGTGGAAAGCTAGAAACGAACTAGTTTGGAACCAAAAGAGAAGGAATTATACGGAGATTATAACATCAGCTAAAGCAGTTCTTAATCAGTGGAGTAGTGCTCAGGATAAGAGTTTTGATCGTTGTCTGGGCTTTATGGCACAGGAAGACGGTGAAGAGCACTGGACTTTACCATCGGTGGATACGATTAAGATTAATACTGATGCTGCAATCTTCGAAACACCTAGATCATATAGTTACTCACTAGTTGCTCGCAACCACAGAGGGGAAGTAGTAGAAGCTGGAGTCAAGTGTAACACAGGGAATATGACTCCAGAAATGGCAGAGGCTATGGGTATTAGAGAGGCTTTAAGTTGGGTCAAAACACACCCAGGAAGAAGCTTCATTATCGAAACGGATAGCCTGGGAGCAGTACAAGCAATACGCAGCTCATCAATCAAGTTATCATACTTGGGACGTGTTCTTGAGGACTGCAAACTTATGTTAGAGGAGTTAAAAGATCGAGAGGTATCTTTGAGGTTTGTTAAACGATCCGCGAACAAGGTTGCTCACTTCATAGCGAGGAATGCTAGTTCTTTAGCTGATCGTAGATGGCGAGGGGATGTTAATCACTCGGATTTTATTAATGTAATTCAGAATGACTTGAAAACTTAATGAAATCTTTTCTTGGCAAAAAAAAAATGCAGTAAAAGAAAAGGCTCAATACTGAATGATACTCCCTCCGTCCCGGTAATTTGTTTACGTTGTTTGGAGAGTGTCTGACACGCATTTTAAGGTACATTTTAGGGATAGTTCCATAACTTATTTTTAAAATTTTCTTTTTTTGTATAAAAATAGGATTGTTCTATATTTATACATAAAAAGAAAATTGTAAAAATAAATTATGGAACTATACTTTATATGCACCTTAAAATGCGTGCCAGACAGTTTTAAAACAATGTAAAGAATCTAATGGGAAAGAGGGAGTACAGTTTAATTTGTTCTTGAAGGATGTTCTAATATTCTGTTCGCCTTCTTATAACATGCTTCACATAGACACATAGTGCATCCAACACAAAATCAAAATGTACCAAAAACCACTCACAAAATTGTTCTTCACCAATCTACAAGTCCATTGCAATCTTTTTTTCAGTTGATACTTATTGGTCATAAAAATATTCGTTGATGTTGACCTTCATATCTACTCCTTCCCTTCCATTTTTGTATGAACCTTTAATTTTCTTCACGCATTTTAATGCGTTTGTTTGAGGTACGATTTGTAATAAAATTTTTCGATTTTTTTTTATTATCTACAAGTAACGACTCAATCAAGCACATTAAAATACATAATTGTCGAGGATCATATAAAATGAGACGGAAGAAATATTACCAAAAGCATAGCCTTTGATAATTGCATCTCCGGTCTCTTTGCTTAATTATTGTGACTAGACACTCTTCAATGTGAAAACTTAATTGGTAAGCTCTATCACTTAATCACTTAGTTAACTAATTATACTCAGTTAAATATGCCTTAATCCTTCAATTAGTAATAAAGATATTGCCATAAATTAAAAATATAACCTTTGCTATGATCAACTCCAAAAATTATATTCTTTCAAACAAAAAAGCTCCAAAAATTATTAAGTACAGTAATTTTAAAGTGATAGCCATACAAATAAAACATATCAAAACCAATAATGGAAGGACAGGGAAAACTTTTGAAAAAGTGTGATAAGGCCTAAGAATACGGAAAGTGAAAATCCACTAACAATGTTTGGTAAAGAGATGTGCATGTGTTTGTGAGGTAAATAAAGGGGGCTGAGAATATTTGAAAATGTGCTCTTCATATCAATTAGACAAGAAGGCAAATCTGGGATTCAGTTGGTATACTGGTTTGCCATTGATTAAACCCTCCTGCTGGGGCCATTTTCTCTTCTACTCGCCAATTAGTACTGTGTGCTGCAGGTTGGGTACTAATCAGAAGCTCATCCCATCGAATTCCTCATTCATTTTACATCAGGGCAATTTGCGAAACCATCATAGAATAGTAAAATGTATTGTAGTACTTTCATTTCAAGTGAATTTGATAAATAATATGCATGTACTAGTACTTGGTAGTAACTTAATTATAAGAAGTAAAATCTGAGCAAGCAGCAAAAAATATTGTGAATTAATACATCATAAATGATAAAACTATCAATGCTGATTTTCAAGTTAAAATTCAATTTTAAATTAATTAACAATAAAACACTACAAGAAATTGAGTCAGTTCCGACCAAAATAACGGTCAGATTTGAATAGAAAATGGTCGGATTTGGGTAAATCCGACTGTTGTGATCGGCTTAATGAGTTGGTTGTGTCCTTAAACCGACCAATTAATTAAGATTCTGAAAAACATGCGATCAGTTAAGGAACGGACGGAATGGATCCTGTTTCTTGAAGTGAAAGATGCACGTAGACCATGTTTCTTGAAGTGAAAGATGCCCCTCCGTTAAGAATAAACCGAAAGATTCCCTTCCCCTTCACTACAGAGAGTCGAACCTGAGCCTCTGCGTGTCTGAGCTATCATGTGAAATAACCAACACATCTAAAACATTAGGGTGTTAGAGGAAGGCCCAACCGGATCTTTACATTATATTCTAACAACATTGGCCAATTGTTTATAAAAGAAATATCACTTTAATTTGTTAAAAAAAACAAGTACTAGTATATAATAATCAATGAAGAGAGTCTGACAAGCCAAGCAACAAAATTCCAGACACAAAGTTGTTGGAACATAAGGAAGTAAGCAAACAGATCCAAATTGGAAATGGAATTTTCCTGGGAATAGGAAAGAAGTACAGGAGCAAATGCAAACAAACAAGATGATGAATGGGAAAACAAAAGCTGCAACTAATATAAAATATTAAAATGTAGACTTCCAGGACATAGTGCTACTTAATTCTGATCTGCAGCTACCATCAAACTAGAGTATCAAGAATCTACATTCAAAACTTAAATGAATGGCCTTAAACAAAGCATTTAATCTATATGTTCACTTGTAAGCCTTTCCATGCAAGAGTAACATTGATTCCGAAAAAATGTGGTAACAATACTTAGGGTTTCCATGCAGAAGCCCAAACCATAGGTTCGTCTTTCCATGTCAAGTAGAGTCCTAAGTCATTTTCTTGTGGTTGAACAAGTGACCATCCAGCTCGGTACCTCTTTAGCAATGCTTTCACATCGTCTATGCAATCATCGCTAAATGAAAATTGCGTAAAGTTCTCCTTAAGCCTTTCTGACCATTGGTTCCCTTTCTCCCTTCTTTCGCAATCTCCACCAAAACTACCATTTTGATGATCTTCATCGCATGCCAAAACCCTAACCATGCTTCTTGCAGACTCTCTTTCCAACATCAATCTTTCGTTACTAGTGGGTACGAAGCTCTCTTCTAGCATCTCGAAGTACAATGTGTAGAATCTAAGGCTCTCATCAAAGCACTTGACAAAATCATTTCTTGGGCTAGAGAAATCGGCTTCTTCTTCTACGACAGTTACTACTCGTGGGTTTAACGAGCTAAGCATTTTTATCACAGCCCCTCTTTCCTCTACTTCAACTCTTCTTAGTGCCCCCATACAATTGATGGCCACTGCTTCATCTTCTTGAACTCCGAGGCTCTCTTTAGTGATCCCTCCTAAACGATTCAAGCCAGTGACAACATTGAATTCGAACGGAACTCCCATAAGCCTTGCGAATTTCTCCATTCTTTGTGCTATCTCTTTCATCACTGATCTTACCATATTCTCAGTCACAACAACAGTGAGCTTCAAACGCGGTGTTTCATCGTTTCTCGTAGCCATGGCTTCCAACAAAGTTGGCCATTGGGTGCAAAGTGTGTTGCTTATGTCAATTATATGAACTTTGCCTTCACCTTCTAAAGCTTCTAAAATAGCCCCATTTGATGCTACATGTCCAAAAGTTGTCCAAGGGCTTACCTCCTGAAACTTTAATATCAACTTCCTCGCAGAATCGAAAGAATGACTTTTTTCAGCTACCGAAATTAAGGTTTTGTAACATCTTTGCCCTGATTCAGTGGCCTTACAGAACAAAGCTTGTAGGAAATACGAAGCTAATTTCTGATCACAATCTCCATAGGGAGATGCAAGCTCATTTAGCATCCATAAAAGATGGTGGATCTTACTCGAATCCTTATCGGATATTGCTTTTGCACAATCCTTAAGAAGTTTCGAAGCCCATTTGGTATCTCCACTCGGTTCTCCGGATTCCGATGACCCGCGGCTTGTAGATGTGAGGCTGCTTTGATTCGTGCTCTGCATGTCTACTTGATGATGACCATTGATATTGCATTCATGCTCATTGATGATATCATATTGCAAGATTTGAGTTCCTTTTGGAGTGAATAGCAGTCGATCCATTTAGAGTTTTGCAGGCTAAACTGTTTTTCAAGTAGGATAAAAAGATTGGCAATATTAATGTTGACACCTATTATATTTCTTTTGAAAAGCCCTATTATAATTAATTATTGGGGTCACTTTCAAGCTATGGTATCATCTTTTGTTGAAACTTTGATAGAAAATACAATCATATCTTGTAAGCTAGCATGCTGTAGTTACTTGCAGGTAAATTCAGTTTAAATCAACCTCAAAGCACACAAGTACTTGAAAGGTTGACGAAAAAATTCTAGTTGGGCGGAAAAAAAGGGGTTATCATATTATTTCCGACCAAAATGAATTTATTTTTGATTAAATTTGATGATCAGAAATATACCTTTTTTTTCTTATAATGTGTGCTTAGACCATTCGTCCTGGGAATCGAGTGACCGTAGGTGAACGTAAATTATGGGATCAAATTTTTTTTTTTTTCATAAAAAAAATATATATTTAAAATTTATTAATAAAATAGACGACGAAATATTATGTACAATAATCTCATTATATTATTTAAATATAACACGTTTTTCATTTTTATATGCAAAAATATCAATCAAATTCAAATCATTTTCATAAACAAAAAATACAATTAAAATTTACTAATAAAAGTACGATATATTATACAAAATAATCTCATTATTTGATTTTAATATAACATATATGTCTTGCATTTTTAGATGCAAAAATATTAATCAAATTCACATAATCAAATTTTGATTTTGATAAACTTTGTTTCACGTAAGCAACTTTAACCAGTACAGATATATAGAAGACTTCTAAAAGAAATCCAATCATTTGGATACCTTCCATCTTTTTTATATAGTTTAATACATCTGTTGTTATTCTAGTATTTTTTTTTTAATCAAATTTCGATTCAATATTAACAAGTTTTCATACAAAAATACCTTAAATTACTTCACCTATAATTAGAATCATCCCTAAAACCATTATTGGGATGCTAGATTTAAAAATTACTTCACCTATAATTAGAATCATCCCTAAAACCATTATTGTGTAGATAAAAAGAAAACAAATCATTTTAGACATATGTAAAATCAATTCGATTAACAAATCCGACTGCATAGTAAAAAAAGAACCTTAGAATGTTCTCTTACATTCAAAAAATAATTAGGTGTTCATTTTATGTTGACATATAAATGTTCACAAAGTATGGCAGAACATATAGAGGGGTTAATAAAAGAGAAATGTTCGAATTTTCGAATATGTTTTCAAAATGTTTTTAAATATTGAATTATCATCATATAATTAATTAATTTTTTATAAATAAGATGAATTTTTCATGCTTTAGTATGAATCCAACAAATAAAACGATGTTATGTAAAATTTGAAAATATTTTTGAGATTTTTTTCAGAATTATATAATATTAATTACTATTACTTAAATAGGTTTATTAATTATGCCGGCCAGTCCATAATAGTTAATACATCAGATGCAAAACAAACACATCCGCACAAAGTTGCTTTGGTGTTCACTAATTGTCGTTACTCGGCGGAAATATCTAAACGGCCGGCAATCCATGGAAGGTTTTAAAATATGAATACATACGTATTAATTCTTCAAATTATGTTTTTGAGTGAGATTTATATGATTATACAAATTATTAATTTTATGTTTTTGAGTGAGACTCGACAAATAGTTAGGATTCAATCAAGTTTAATAAAAAAGAAAAAGTTCTATGGAAGGTGACATGTAGATAAAGCTACTCTATTATTTGTACAAAATAATACAAATACAATCATCACATTAATTGAGAGACATTTTCAAGAAAATAATTATTTATCCCCCGTTCTTTTTACCTATAATCAACATCGGTCCCGAGTAATCGGAGATCCGGTATAAAAGTTTGTTTTTTGTGTTCTCTAGACAAAATGTTATATTTTGATAAACAAAACAAATCATTTTTTTAAAAGACGTTTAAATTCTATGCAAATATAATGTTTTTTTTTAAGGAAAATGAATTTCATTAAACTGAAACATCATACAATAAAGTATTCAACAATGATTCAGGAGGAGACGAAAGCACTAAAAAGCAAGAATTTAAACAAGGAAAAGGAGCCAACTCATGGGCAACCTTGTTTGCTTGCCTTAGAACAAAATCTATCGAAAACGTCGAGTTCAATCGTAGCAACTCCACACAACTTTGAAGCACATGACCCACCTCGAGTTGATTCCCAGCATTACTACGCAGGGCTCTAACTGCAAGAAGAGAATCTGACTCAAAAGACACCTCTGTTAAGCCCTTCTGATCAATCCATGATAATGTCTCTCTAATACCAACCACTTCTGTCTCAAAAATCGATCCTACCTCTGGCATACGATCAAATCTGCCCTCCATAAACTTCCCCATATGATCCCTAAGAACCATGCCTACTGAGAACGTCTCAATTTCAGAAGACATTGAAGCATCCACATTGACCTTTAGTTTCCCTACTTCTGGATGTCGCCACCTTTGAGTGTTAGCAGACTCACCATTTCTACTATGACCACTACATCTCTTCTTATTCTTCATAGCATCCAACCATTCATTAATCATCTGAGAACTCCAATCCATTGCTATCACTGGTGAAACTGTTTTATCATCCCAAACCTTCTTATTCCTCCAATGCCAAATCCCCCACAGAACTTTAGCAACTTTGCAAACTTCTGTACTCGTACCACTAATAAGCTTATCAAGCAACCATTCCGAGGCTGAATTAACCTGTTGCATGTCCTGATTGAAACCTGCATAAAGCCAACATTGAGAAGCAAACGAGCAAGTAAAAAACACGTGCAACATATTTTCTTCATGCCCATCACACAATGGACATATAACTGACAGATTCACCCCTTTTTCTCTAAGTCTATCCTTAACTGGAATGTTATTACGGCCAAACCTCCATAAGAAAACTCTGATTTTATGCGGAATGTTAAGTTTCCATATTCTGCTCCAACCATCACTTTGAATAGCTCTATTAGCTGTCATGCCTTGCTCCTGCCAGACTCTATAACAAGATTTCACATTATAGTGCCCATCAACAGATTGCGACCATGCTACTCTATCTCTGATATCCCTCTGAGGAATATAAGTTGCCAAGATTGCAGTTGCATCCTCCTCAGAAAACTGTTCCTTTATCTTGTTAACATCCCATTGTTTCGTGCTTGGCATGAATAGACTATTCACTGTTTCATTTCTTCCCACATACCTGTGACTGTCCTCCACCTTAAAGTCTGTTTTCTTGCGAAGCCAGGGGTCTTTCGTAGCTATAATATCTGCTCCATCCCCTATAATACACCTGAATCCCTTAGCCAGTGCTTCTTTTACCTCAAATATCCCTGACCAAATGAAGCTAGTTCTTGTGCCTCTTACTGTCTTCAACAGGTGACGATCAGCAAAATATCTAGCTTTATATACTCGAGAAAATAGTGCCCGAGGTTGGTGAATGAACTTCCAACAGTGTTTTCCCAACAATGATAGATTGAACCCATGAAAATTCCTAAAGCCCAGACCCCCTTTGCACCTTGCAAAACTCATAGCATCCCAAAACAACCATTTAATACCCTTATTATCTCCACTGCTCGATCCCCACCAGAAGCTGTTTAACATTTTCTCTATCTCTTGACATAGAGATTTAGGAAGGAGAAAACATGACATATAATAGGCCGGGATAGACTGCGCAACATTCTTGATCAGAACTAACTTGCCCACTTTCGACAGAGGCTTCTTCTTCCAGCTTTGAATACGTTGCCCCACCATATCCTTTATGAAACCAAATACCCTCTTCTTTGATCGACCTACTAGCGAAGGGAGGCCCAAATACTTACTCTCCCTCAGATCATTATTCACCCCCAAAATCGCAGTCAACTCCCCTTGCTTGTCTCTACGAACATTCTAGCTGAAAAAGATGCCCGACTTCTGGAAGTTAATAGACTGTCCAGAATTTCTCTCATAAGCATTCAACAAAGCCTTAACTTCCCTTGCCTCCTCAGTATTAGCTCTAAAGAATAAAAAACTATCGTCCGCAAACAATAGATGAGTGATAGACGGGGCCGTAGGACTTACTTGACACCCTTTAATCGTTCCCCTTGCAGCTGCTTGATCGAGTGAATTGGAGAGTCCTTCCACACAAAGAAGAAATAAGTACGGGGACAAGGGGTCCCCTTGTCGAAGTCCCCGTTTAGGAACAATCGGACCAACCATATCGCCATTCAAACAAACATCATATGAGACCGTTTTGACGCACAACATTATCCAGTTAACCAATTTGCTGCAAAATCCCATGCTACTCATTCGATGCTTCAAAAAATTCCAATCCACCCTGTCATATGCCTTACTAATGTCCAGTTTTAGAGCAACTTCACTTTCATTTCCACCCGTTTTCCTTCTCATATGGTTAATAATCTCAAAAGCTATGAGCACATTATCAGTAATACTTCGACCGGGCACAAAAGCTGATTGGTTTTCCGATATTAACCCAGGTAAGATAACCTTGAGTCTATTAGCCAGAACCTTCGCCAAAATCTTATAGAGAACATTACAGAGGGCTATTGGTCTAAAATCTTTCATACTACTTGCATCTGTTTTCTTAGGGATCAGTACTATATTAGTATTGTTAAGCTCAGCTGGAAATGAACACTGCTCAAGCCAGCCTTTACAACACTCATACACCTCTTTGCCCATTCTATCCCAAAAATGTTGAAAGAAAGCAGGGTTAAGACCGTCCGGCCCAACTTCCTTATCTGGATGCATTTGCTTAATCTCTTCAGAAAATTCTTCGAAGGTCACCTCTTCTACCAGCATACTATTTTGCTCACTTGACACTGTAATGACATCGTTAATTTGCCTCAAGTCCACTTCCACTGAGTCTGAAAAAATATTTGTGTAATATTCTTTCACCACCCTGCACATGTCTCCCTGGTTGTCCACCATATCCCATGTCTCTGTCTGAAGCCAAGAAATGTGATTAGTTTTCTTCCTAGCCGTAGCTGAAGCATGAAAGAACTTCGTATTAGAATCACCTTCCTCTAACCAAAAAATTTTCGCTCGCTGCTTCCGATACACCTCTTCATGGAACAAAAGATCATTCAACTTCTCTTTTTCAGCCAAATATAATGCCACACTTCTCTCATCTGTACCATATACCAGCCCTGCAATTACCTCTTTCTGAGCTTTAACTTTTTCCCTGAATTTGTTAAAGAATTTCTTCCCCCACTTTGCCATGAACGTAGTTACATTCAACAATTTAGGCAACAGATGCATCGTAGGAATCTTGGACCAAAACTCCGAAACTTCATAATGAAAACCAGGATCCTTCAACCAGGTATTTTCGAACCTGAATCGAAATTGTTTTTTCAAAATAAACGAACTTACAAAGTCCACCTGAATAGGGTCATGGTCAGAGCACGACATATGATAGACTGTAAGATTACAAAGTGGGAATTTATCCCACCAAGCAGCCGTAGCAAACGACCTATCCAGTATCTCCTTAACCCAATCCTTCTTCCCTCTACTCTTTTCCCATGTAAACCTTCCATCTCTAAGCTCAAGTTCTGTTAACATACTATCTTCTATCGCTTGTTTGAAGCCATCCATAAGACATTGAGGATGGTTACCAAGACCCCATTTATCAGAACTATATAATAAATTATTAAAATCACCAACTACTAACCACGGAAGCTGAGACATACCAGCCAATTGCCTTATCAAATCCCACGAATTCCTCCTTTGACTTCTTTCTTGATAGCCATAAAAGCAGGTAAGCCTCCACATTATCACATTCTTCTCCAACATATGAACGTCTATATGATTACGAGAATAATTAACCAAAAATCTGACATGTAACATGTTTTTTCCAAAATATAGCCAGACCCCCACTACGCCCAACTCTATCTACTGAAAAACATTGAGCAAAGCCAAACTTAACTCGAATATCTTCTATCTTATTAGCTACTGAAATAGCCTCTGACAGGAACAAAATATCATGTTTACGATCTTTTATAAGATCGCCTAGCACACGAACTGTTCGAGAGTTCCCCAACCCTCGACAGTTCCAACTTAAACAATTCATAATGCTCGGCTAGCTTGCCCTGCAAGCTTAGCCAAAATAGTGTTATTAGACTCTGAACAATCCAGTTTAGAAAGATCAGAATCGTTATGAGGTAACACCCCACCCTCAGTTTCCATATTATCTGTTCGTACCTGCCCATATCTTTTGTGTTTTCTTTCCTCTACATCCAGCCCATCTAATTCCTCCTCCCTAGGCCCATTAAGAAAAATTGTATTTGAATTTCCCTCCTTCAAGATAACTTTACCAGATGATTTCTTTAAACCCTCAAAAATGTAGTATTTCCCGTTTCTCTCTCCCTAGAAATTCGCCCCTGATCTCCAACTTGAACTATGCTTTGATTTTGAAATCCCGAAAAATCCTGCTTTCTGTTATCCTTACCATATCTGCTAGCCCAATCAACATCGTTTATATAAAATCGTATTTTTGTAAAATAAAATGATTGAGTAAACATATTTTTTACTATCCATTTAGTTATTCAACATGTGTTAAAACATAACACGAACAATTTAATAAAAATATAATATAACAAATAAATTTTAGATAAATCTGTACTATTATATTCTAACTTAGTTACTTATAGTTACTAATAACTAAAAAATTATTTTTTTAGTTAAAATATGTTACCTTTTATATTTTTAATAACTAATCAATTTCTTTTTTCACATAAAATACATTACCTTTTATATTTTATTTAACTAAAATTTTTCCTTTTCTAAAAACACTATAAGCAATTCTACTTAATAAAATAAAATATTACATTATAATTATAAATACTAATAATTAACCAATTACTTTTTTCAGCTAAAATACCTTACCTTTTCTATTTTTTTTCAAGTAAAACCTATTAGGGTAACTTTATTTAAGTAAAATAAAATAATAGTTTTACAATAACTAATAACTAACCGATTACCGATTACGTTTTTCAGCTAAAACAAATCTTCTTCTCTATATTTTCAAACTAAAATCCATCATTTCCCATAAATATTACAAACAACATTATATATATCCTATTATATAATAAGAGTAAGAGGGATAATAAACAAGTATCACAGGAGTTTGATTCTCATCTATAACATATTATTATAACTAGCTTCATTACCCGTGCAAGGCACGGGTATATTCTAGCTTCATTGCGAGATTTTGGTTTTTAATAGTTGTGATCATGAATATTCTTTAAATCACGGGTATATTCTAGCTTCATTGCGAGATTTTGGTTTTTAATAGTTGTGATCATGAATATTCTTTCATTTATTGCAATATTGCCTAAATATAGATTAACTTACTCTCTTTTCAAGTGCTCTCACATTTTAGTTATTAATTTAAATTGATTAATACAGTTTCGATTCTGGAAAATGTGAAGATTAACTAACATTTTCATAGCCTTTTACTTTAGGGGGGTTTTAGAGTAAATCATAGAAAATTGGAAGGCATAAATATGAAATGATATTAAATATGGGTTTTTTAATAAATGTTCAAGGGGAAAAACCTTTTTGAAAAAATACTTTTTCTAAAAAAAATAATTTGCAAAAATACCAAAATATTTGCAAAAATACGGATCAATGTTGCATATGTGATTGCATATGCAATTGGATGCAACCACATGTATGCAACCATATATGCAACTGAATGCAACCAATGCAACTGCTGCACATCCAAAAAATGCAAATTCAACTTTCTTGTGTATATAAGGGCGACGCAACCACATATGAAAATTCAATTTTCAATTACGTATAAAGTTAGTTGCATGAAACCATATATGCAACTGGATGCAACCACATGCAACTGAATGCAACCAATGCAACTGAATGCAACCTGCTGCGCAACCAAAAAATGCAAATTCAACTTCCTTGTATATATGGGCGGCGCAGCTACATATGAAAATTCAATTTTCAATTACGTATAAAGTTAGTTGCATGGAACCACATATGCAACTGGATGCAACCACATGCAACTGAATGCAACCAACCACATATGCAACCGAATGCAACCTTCGTATTTTTGCAAATAAATTGGTATTTTTGCAAATATTTTCAGAAGATGGTAAAATCGCAGAAAAACTTAAAAAAGTAGTATTTTTGGTAAACAACCTATTAAATATAATGTGGAATATTGCGATATTTTGGTTTTAAGTAATTCAACTTTGTGGTTGTGAACACCTTTCAATTTGTAGCGGCATTGCCTAAATATAGCTTAGCAAACTCTCTTCTCGAGGGCTTCATTTTCAACATGATCTATCTAAGATTTATAATATCTACTAAGATATTCATCCAATTCAATGTTTTCAGCTGTGAATTTAAATTCACTGTATTCAGAATTGAGAATTTAAATATGATTCCTCGCTATGAATTTTTAAATAGCATATTTTATTACAAATAAGACTAATTTATCAAATACCATTATAACACTAAAATATAAACATTTATTGTTCTTGTTATTTTCATGCTTAATCCCTAATCGTGAACCTAATCGATTAATTCCAGTTCTCAAATTTTATGAATATTTCTATACCTAAAATATTATTCATATGTTAATCTAAATATATGCACCAATATGTTTAAGGGGGGGGGGTGTTAAAGTTTATGATATTATTAGTTTGTTGTAATTAATTACGTAATATATAAGTAGATATTAAATAAACACATATTGAATACAATATTATTAAATGATGTATATTAAATATATGAAAGGCTAAAATGGTAACTTGGCAAGGAATAAAATGTGACATGTTGTAGTATTATATATATACTAGCGTACAAGCCCGTGCAAGGCACGGGCACTGAACTGTTTTTTCGTTCAAAAAATATATATATATATTAAAATAATTTTATAATTAAAAATATGATAAACGATAAAATTTCAATTTATCTAATATTTTTATAGTTATTTTGTAATTTTACATACCAATTTTTTATATTACATTTAGAATTATTTTTAGTTGATGTTAACTATGATAAAATGACCTTAATGACCCATGCGTGCATATGAAATACACAATCAAATTTTTTGATTTTGTCGTATATTGATCTAAGTACTCAACCATTATATGTTATATTAATCAATTTCATATTTTTTAAACATTCATAGGTACCATACTTTATAGTCGAGTTATAATCTAATTGATCATTATAATTTATAAATAATGTTTGTAATTTTGTAATATTTAGGATTTAAAAATTTATATCTTTTTTTGATTTTATTGAATGCTAATTATGTTACTTTTTATATATAACATAGCTCATATTTTTAGATTTCTCATATTTTTAACATAATTTCAATTATTTTTTGTGTATGTTTAAATATTTATGTTTTTAGACCAATCATATATTGAATTCGTTGAAAGGCTAAATAGTTGGTCGACGAAGACCCCCTAATAGAAGTCACATATTTAAATTTTTGTATACTTAATTATGTATGATTTGATAACTAAAATTTACACATTTGTTAAAATCAAATTTTATTTTTTATTTCATGAATTTAATATCTACATAGAGACGCATATAAATAAATATTTTTTTTGTACTCAGTTACAGTATGTATAATCTAAAATGGCAAAACCTAGAATATTTATTGTAATTTTATCTATCCAATGTTCTAGAAATAATATAAATCAATATTTTATTTGTTCAAAGTAAAAATAAAAGAGGAATAAACAAGAAGAGGATATGTGATTTATCTTATAGATTTTTTAAACAAAACTCAAAATTAAATGTAGCAAAGTTGGTTATGTCATTAGTGTAATAGAAGAAGGTTAGTGGTTTGAATCTTAACACAAACATAATTTCGTTATTTTTTACATAATTGTTAGAAGATGACATTTTTGTAATTTTTAAAAATGTAGGGGTAAAATCGTAACTTCATAACCATTAAATTGGAAACCTAAATTTTTTTTTTACTCGGTTGCATTATATATAATCTATTTTTTTTTCTATATCAAGTATTTAAAAATGGAAAAAGAGAATTGTAGAGTAAGATCAATCGCTTATAATAATTTTTTTTAATTTTGTATATCCAATATTCTAGAAATAATATGAAGCAACATTTCATTTACTCAAAAAAAAAAGAAGAGATAAAAAGAAAAGAGAGGTGGTTTATCTTATAGGATTTGTAAACAAAATTCAAAAGCAATTGTAGCACAATTGGTTAAGTCATGAGTTTGAGAGTAGAAGGTTAGAGGTTTGAGTCCTAGCAAAAACATAATTTTACTATTTTTAACATAATTATTAAAAGATGGCATTTTTGTAATTTTCTTAAAAAGAGGGGTAAAACCGTAACTTCACACCCATTAAAATGGCATTTTTTACCCTTGTGTTGAACTTTAATATATAGTAATAGAGATATATATATATATATATATATATATAATAGATAATAGATTATAGGCAAAACACATAATTTGACACATGAACTTGTCTATCATTTTCGATTTGGTCAATCAACTGAGTTTTGCATAATTAGGTACATGATCTATGTTCCATTTATTTTAAAAAATCACATAATTTCACATAATTTATTTTATCAATTAAAATAGCTAAATTCTCTTCGTATCAGTAGTATAATCCTATTTCAGGTCAGAGTTTATATATTACTTTTGCATGCATATATTTTTATTTATTTGTTTAATCTTCAATTTTGAAATGCTTCAAATTCTATTCTGAGATGGGTTGAAAATTTATTGCTTAAAGATGGGTTGAGTGGGCCAATAATTTGTAAACTAATGCATGTAATAGGATTACATAACTGATGCAAAGAGAAATTAGCTATTTTAATTGTCAAAATAAATTATGTGAATATTAAGAGTACTCCGAGAGGTCTAAGTATCGATTTTTGCTAGCTACAAAATAATATTAACAATTATATCCTATTACTAAATAATAATAATCCTTTTATTAAATCATCGATTTTATAAAATAAAAATACATATGTACGTGCCAGTTACGAAACTTAACAGTACTCGCACATGTATTACATGTATTTTTGCAGTAAATTAAAGAATTTAAATTTGAAGCAAAACTCGCACATGTATTTTGATATAAATTATCCGATGGTAAATAATTGCCCCAAAAAATAAGATTTTGAGTGAGGAGAAATATTAGAATTATATCTTTATTACATTATATTTTCATATATAATAAGCGTAAAATGGATCTTATCCATAATTTTGGTTTCTGTACTGCCAATGTAACATCCCGACCTTTTTCGGAATATTAAAATAAACACTTAAATAAAATAATCCAATTTTTAAATCAAATTTATGAAAATCCTCCGAATCAAGACATCAAAAATCAACACAAAGTCTAAAGTACTAAAATTGGAGACGCAGCTCCCATATTTAATCAATAATAAAAAGTCCAATGCGAAATAAATAAAACCCAAGTAGCATGCCCAAACTTCCTTATCCTTTTGATAGCCAAAACCTGAAATGTTACACAATAATGAGCTACGAAGCCCAGCAAGCAACTATCGTCTAATGACTCACAATAATATTTTCGATATCAATATTTAGAATTTAAATCGATAGAGTTTCAACAATGCACTTGAATTTTTATCCCACAATTCTATATACGGTCACATTATGCCAGTGACACAGCTTCTATAATTCGATGGGGCTAGTTTACGTCCCTCGTTAAGTAAAACTCAACAAGGTATCTATGTGTTCCGGAACGTGCGTAAACTAGTTCTATATGTCACACTATCCAGTGACCGGATTCTATGACTCGATACGCAAATAAAACCGGGGAATTCTAAAAGTCTTTTCTATTTTCGATATCACAATTTCGATAATCAAGATAAAACGAATATTTCAAATTCAATAAAATAAACAATTTAATTCAATGAGTATCGAAAAGTCACTTACCTCGATATCGTAATCCTAACCCGTGGATAACAACACAACCAGAACTTAAATAATAACTATATTAAAACAAGTAGGCAAACACCTTAACTATACTAATGCACTTATACAGAAACACACAAGGTCCGTAATCAAAATTTAAAACTTAACCACGCAAAAAAAATATTTTACTTACACAAGGTATATTACTAAAATACTTACTTGATTGACTTATTATTTAATAACTAATAGCAAATGAACAAATATTGGATATCGAATTACAATCTGATAACCAACAGTATCCAAGATATAAGAACGAAAAATGAAAAATCAAATACTAGTCAACAAACAAATCTAATTGCTGAAAGAGAATCGAAGTGCACAACTTATACTAATTCAAATTTACCAGCAGATGGGTTGGGCTTTTGAAACAATGGTCAACTAGAGGATAAAAGTAAACTTGACAAGGATTTCAAAATGATAAGATTCACAAGAAACGCACAAATAACGAATTTGCTATGAATTTTTAAAGTTCAAGTAACACAGCAGAAAATATACAGGACCAGATTACATAGAAGGCAAATTTAGACAATGAAAACAACCTGATCTCAATTTTACTACAACTAGACAATTAAAGAGCATTCTCAGAGGTTTCATACTTGATAAAGATAACAATTTAATGACATAAAACGAAGGAGATATGAATTTTTGAATGTGAAGCAACTCTGCTGATATTCATATTTGATATCATATATGATATCAAACGAATAAGTTACGCATTTTACAACAAACCTCAGTTGCAGATTTTGTCATACACGAATTTCAGTAAATCAATTAAGAATATGAACAAGTGATATTCATATTTGATATCATTAACGTAACTAACATGATTCAGTCTAGCATGTAACAAATCAATTATATAAACAGGGAATTCGAACACATACATCAACATATCATGTAGACAAGTATATTACCTCTACAAATGTTGATTGGGTCTTTTACTCTAAACTTCCTCCCCTCTTATTCTTCTCTTTTAACTCTGTGTATCCTCTTGCTAACATAGATAACTATGACAACCTGACTACTAATTTAAACCTCCTACATAGCTATTGATTTCCATATAATCAATCATATCATTTAAAGCAATTATTAACAAATTAATCTCATCAGTTACACACTTTCCAAATTCTAAAAAAAAAAAAAATATCCAAACTTATGTTATCAACTCCAACAAAATAGATTATAACAAGATAATATTTTCAATTAAGGTCAATATAATTATTATTATTATTATTATTATTATTATTATCATTATTATTATTATTATTATTAAAATAGGGGTGTTACAATCTACCCAACTTAAAAAAATTTGGTCCTCCAAATTTCTAACTAAACAAAGACATGTAAAATATATAATTCTAAAAATAATTCGTACCTTAGTTACGTGTAAGCTGAAACACACGACCATTCCCTTTCTTGTTGTCTGCTTCTTTTCTTGGTGGTGGATTGTTAGGACATTGAGAGATCTTATGTCCCACTTCCCCGCAATGAAAGCACGCACCCAGGTTCCAACGACACTCTTTATCCACGTGATTTCCACCACACCTACCGCACTTATTTTGATTTCCTTGATTGCTCATTCGATCGTATGCATGTGGTTTCTTGAGCGGCCCTCCTTGGAATGATTGTCCACCAGTGGGAGCAAACCTTTTCTTGCTCCAGTTTTCTGTTGTCTTTTCGGATTCCGCCAAACCCCTCTCAATCACTAGAGCTTTGTTGAGAACCTCCTCATAAGTCTGAAGTTCAAAGGATGCCACTCCATGTCGAATATCACTTCTCAATCCTTCTTCCAACCTTCTTGCTCGACTTGCCTCATCCGCTACCAATGTTTGTGCATATTTAGCAAGTTTCGCGAACTCTGCTTCATACTCGGTAACTGACCTCCCACCTTGCTCAAGCCAGATAAAGTCCCTTTCTTTTTGTAAGCGTACGGTCCTTGGAAACTACTTACCCTCTAAAGCTTTCTTAAACTTTTCCCACGTGTATGGCTCTGGGTTTGCCTCCATATTTGCTTCAGTTTGTTCATTTTTCCTTTTTTCCATAAGCCACCAGTCATAGGCACTACCTTGGAGTTGGTAAACCGCAAGTGTGACTTTCTGCTCGTCGTCGCTGCCAAGTAGCTCAAATGTCTTTTCCATTTCTTGTGTCCATTTTTCCACTATCGATGGGTCGGTCGCTCCATCAAAGATTGGCGGGTTAAGTCTTTTGAACTCCGAAACAATGCTTGGTTGCCTTGGTTGTTGGTTTCCTACCAGATTAGCTAAAGTTTGTGCCAATTGATTCATGATTCCAGCCCCTCCATCATTGTTGTTGTTGTTACCACCATTGTTATTGTCGTCTCCCATTTTCCTTCACGTCATAACAAAAGTATATTCAAAACTTATGCAAAATATTTAAATGACAATTGAACAATACTCAAGCATAAAACAATATTTATTAATATCAAGCAAATTACAATATTAGGTCTCAAACTTCATGTCTCTAAATGCAAATTAAACATAAAAATCACATAAAATCTAATCCTTTTTAGTTAAAAGCTCCCTAGCAACTTTAAGCTCCTCCTCTAGTTCAAGTATTTTCTCCTTTAGCTCACGAATCTCTTCATCCTTACGTTCCAGTTTACTAGAAGCCGAATCTACTTCACCCAAAAAAATCTTTCTACGACGCTTTCGCATGTATATCTGTTGTTCCCGATTTGGCACTCCAATCCGGTTAACAGACCCCCTATCCCACTCCCCTAACTGCGAGTCCTCAAAAGGAATGACGGACCGCTCATCAGTAATTATGATCTCACCATCAGCCAAAACCTCCACTTGGCCCTCACTTTCCAAGACATCCTCTACTTCATCATCATCGTCTTCATCATCCTCCTCACTAAAGCTTTCCTCACTAGGATCTTCTTCCTCACTTGAATCTTCCTCGGAGCTAGGATCCTCCTCCGAGCTAGGGTCATCAGCCACCAATGTTTCCTCAACATTCTCGAAGTCTGCCTCCCACGAAATCCAACACGTTATAATAACTGTCATTCACAAGGTTCGAAAAATAATGATCATAAATTCATTAAATACCTTACGTCAACACAAAATCCACAACCCACACGTCCAGCCAAAAGGCTACTAAGGAATCATAACCTAAGCTCTGATACCATCTGTAACATCCCGACTTTTTTCGGAATATTAAAATAAACACTTAAATAAAACAATCCAATTTTTAAATCAAATTTATGAAAATCCTCCGAATCAAGACATCAAAAATCAACACAAAGTCTAAAGTACTAAAATTGGAGACGCAGCTCCCATATTTAATCAATAATAAAAAGTCCAATGCGAAATAAATAAAACCCAAGTAGCATGCCCAAACTTCCTTATCCTTTTGATAGCCAAAACCTGAAATGTTACACAATAATGAGCTACGAAGCCCAGCAAGCAACTATCGTCTAATGACTCAAAATAATATTTTCGATATAAATATTTAGAATTTAAATCGATAGAGTTTCAACAATGCACTTGAATTTTTATCCCACAATTCTATATACGGTCACATTATGCCAGTGACACAGCTTCTATAATTCGATGGGGCTAGTTTACGTCCCTCGTTAAGTAAAACTCAACAAGGTATCTATGTGTTCCGGAACGTGCGTAAACTAGTTCTATATGTCACACTATCCAGTGACCGGATTCTATGACTCGATACGCAAATAAAACCGGGGAATTCTAAAAGTCTTTTCTATTTTCGATATCACAATTTCGATAATCAAGATAAAACGAATATTTCAAATTCAATAAAATAAACAATTTAATTCAATGAGTATCGAAAAGTCACTTACCTCGATATCGTAATCCTAACCTGTGGATAACAACACAACCAGAACTTAAATAATAACTATATTAAAACAAGTAGGCAAACACCTTAACTATACTAATGCACTTATACAGAAACACACAAGGTCCGTAATCAAAATTTAAAACTTAACCACGCAAAAAAAATATTTTACTTACACAAGGTATATTACTAAAATACTTACTTGATTGACTTATTATTTAATAACTAATAGCAAATGAACAAATATTGGATATCGAATTACAATCTGATAACCAACAGTAGCCAAGATATAAGAACGAAAAACGAAAAATCAAATACTAGTCAACAAACAAATCTAATTGCTGAAAGAGAATCGAAGTGCACAACTTATACTAATTCAAATTTACCAGCAGATGGGTTGGGCTTTTGAAACAATGGTCAACTAGAGGATAAAAGTAAACTTGACAAGGATTTCAAAATGATAAGATTCACAAGAAACACACAAATATCGAATTTGCTATGAATTTTTGAAGTTCAAGTAACACAGCAGAAAATATACAGGACCAGATTACATAGAAGGCAAATTTAGACAATGAAAACAACCTGATCTCAATTTTACTACAACTAGACAATTAAAGAGCATTCTCAGAGGTTTCATACTTGATAAAGATAACAATTTAATGACATATAACGAAGGAGATATGAATTTTTGAATGTGAAGCAACTCTGCTGATAAGTAAAAACAGTCCTGAATATTTGTAAGTCAGTTTAGACAATTAAAACAATTAAAATATCTACTGGGTACAACTGAGAACGAAATATTACATCACAAGCTTTCCAGATTGATATCATGAGAAATTTTCCGACATAAGATCAATTTATAGTGAATTTTAGAACGTTCGAAAAACTGTTTACGTCATAAATATGAAGGGTCACAAAGAATGCGATTTTGGACATAGTTCCACTCCGATTTTGGAAAATATGCATTAGACAAAAGTTGTAGATATCGAGATAAGCTTTCCAGAATGTCAAGAATCAACAAATTTCAATCACAAACGAATAAGTTACGCATTTTACAACAAACCTCAGTTGCAGATTTTGTCATACACGAATTTCAGTAAATCAATTAAGAATATGAACAAGTGATATTCATATTTGATATCATTAACGTAACTAACATGATTCATTCTAGCATGTAACAAATCAATTATATAAACAGGGAATTCGAACACATACATCAACATATCATGTAGACAAGTATATTACCTCTACAAATGTTGATTGGGTCTTTTACTCTAAACTTCCTCCCCTCTTATTCTTCTCTTTTAACTCTGTGTATCCTCTTGCTAACATAGATAACTATGACAACCTGACTACTAATTTAAACCTCCTACATAGCTATTGATTTCCATATAATCAATCATATCATTTAAAGCAATTATTAACAAATTAATCTCATCAGTTACACACTTTCCAAATTCTAAAAAAAAAAAAAAAATCCAAACTTATGTTATCAACTCCAACAAAATAGATTATAACAAGATAATATTTTCAATTAAGGTCAATATAATTATTATTATTATTATTATTATTATTATTATTAAAAAAATAGGGGTGTTACAGCCAAAATAACCTCAACCGTGTAATCTAATAGTTATAAAAATAGACGATCAAGAATATATCATATTAAAAATAATATAATCTAAAAAGGATAATTAAAAAAGGTTGCATTAAAATTGAATTTTAAGAAGAAAATTGTAATCTGAAAAGGATATAATTAAAAAATTTGTATTATAATTGAATTTTATTTATTTTTTTAATAATAATAAAAAATTTCAAATTTACTATTTGTGCTTTATCTCGAAATCTAGAAATTAGATTTGGATGATTTTGTTGCCCTCGCGAAACTCATAAAATTATCTTTAATTTAGTGATGATTTAACAATTACGAATTTTTATTTTAATCCTATTCAATGTGTAAAAGACCTACATTGATAATTATATTCAATGTAGAGAACCTAATTATATATTATTTAAATCATTGAAATTCACTTTTTCGTATTTCAGTATAAATACACTTTTTAATTTACATGTTAAAATATAAAATAATTTTTATGCTAGATCCAACGTTTTTTCATCTATTTATTTTAAGATCGGACAGTTCTTATTTACTTTGTCGCAGTGAAGACTAGACTACCGACTATTTTGTACAAAATCTCTCTTACACTTATTATTAAAACTTTATTTGGTTGTTAGTACAACTATCTTCAAATAATAAGAAGGGTATTCCTAATCGAAACGAAATACAAGTAGATTTACTAAATCGAATAGAATTATCAACGTAAAAAATCGTCAATTTCTTCTCTTTTGTTTCTTGGTAGTTTTAATTGAAAAATAATTGTTGGACCATCACTAAATTAAAGATTATTTTATAAATTTCACGGGGTTGTAAAATCGTCCAAATCAAGTTTTAAGAATTCAAGATAAAACACATAGTAAATTGAACATGTAAAATCTTATATATATATATATATATAACAAATAAATATTAAAAAAAATAATATAATTATAGATATTAGAAAAGGAGTCGTGCGTTGCACGAGTTATAAGTTAGATTTTATCCGAATAATATGGATCTTATCTAAATTTTTGGTCTGGTCACTATAGTACCAAAAGTACACGATCCGTTGGCAGGATTAAAATGTTGGGTTTAAAGTCGTCCGTTGATTATAAATTATATCCTTATATATAATAAGTGCAAGGGGGATTTTATCCATAATTTTGGTCTCTCCACCACCAAAATAATCTCAACCGCCGAATCTAATAGTTTTAAAATAGACGATCAAGATTATATCATATTTAAAAAAATATTATAATCTAAAAAATATATAATTAAAAAGGTTGTATTAGAATTGAAATTCAAAAAGAAATTATAATTAATCTGAAGAGGATATATATATAAAAGATTGTAATAGAAGTGAATTTTATTTATTTATTTATTAATTATATCCTTATTATATCCTTATCATATCCTTATATATAATAATCGTAAGAGTGATTTTATCCATAATTTTGATTTGGTCACTGTACTACCAAAATAATCTCAATCGTCGATCTAATATTTTTAATATTAAAAAAAGTTTATATTAACTATTTGGACTCTATCCCGGGATCTAAAAATCAGATTTGGATGATTTTACAGTACACGTGAAACTTATAAAATTATATTTAATTTAGTGATAATTCAATAAATATTATCGAAATGAAATACTCAGACTCTCGAGAGAAAATATAATTACGAATTTTAACATTAATCCTATTCAGTGTAGAAGACCTACATTGATAATCTTATTCAATGTAGATACCCAAATTATATATGATTTAAATCATTGACATACAGGTTTTCATATTTCAATATAAATACATTTTTTAGTTTACATGTTAAAAATAAAATATTTTTTATACTAGATCCATCGTTTTTCATCTATCTATTTTATGATCTAACAGTTCTTATTAATTATTAAAACTGTATTTGATTGTTAGTAGAAGTATCTTCAAATAATAAGAAGGGTATTCTGGTAATTAAAACGAAATATAATTAGATTTCTGCGTAGTTTTGTTTGAAAAATAATTGTTAAGGCAATATGAAATTAAAGATTATTTTGTAATTAATTTCATGTGGGCTGTAAAATTGTCCAAATCAAATTTTAAGAATTTAAGATAAAGCATAAATATTAAATTGAACGTGTAAATTCTTATATATATATTAATTTTTTAACAACAATTTGATATGTAAATTAATAATATATAAATATTTAAAAAATTAATAATATAATTTTAGATATTGGAAAAGGAGCCATGCGTTACAAGGGTTATAACCTAGTATATACTAAGCGTAAGAGGGATATTATCTATTATCTATAATTTTAGATAATATCGTTTGTATTAGATTTGAATTTTAAAAAGAAATTTATAATATGAAAAGGATACAATTAATTTTTTTTATTATTAATATTAAAAAAAAGTTCATATTTACTATTTGCACTTTATCTCGAGATCTAGAAATAAGATTTGGATGATTTTAGAGTCCACATGAAACTTACAAAATTATCTTTAATTTAATGATGATTTAACAATAATTATCGAAATGGAAACACTCAGAATCTCAAGAAAAGAAATTATAATTCCAAATTTTTACAATAATCTTATTCAGTGTAGAAGACTTACATTGATAATCCTATTCAATGTAGAAAATCTAAATATATCTATACTATTATATAAAAGCCGAAACATTAAAAGTTTGGTTGTTCGGTACCTGTTGATTTTACTTATTTACCCTTACTTAATTACTCATAAAATCCATCCTACTAACTAATCAATATATATCTTTTATACTTTATCTAACAAAATTTCTCCCATACTAATCAATTTCCATTTTTAAGTTAAATATATTACCTTTTCATCTTTTCAATAACTAAATTTCTTTTATTTATATCTTTTATATTTTATCTAACTAAAATTTCTCCTTTACTAATCGATTGCCTTATTCAGGTTAAACATGTTATCTTTTTTATTTTTCAATAACTAAGTAATTTCCTTTTTATACTACTCCCTCCGTCCAAATGGGATGTTAACATTTGCTTTTTGCATGGAAACCAAGATAGTTGGTGTAATATTATTAAAATAAATGAAGTAGTGGGTGTAATAGTGATTTTATTGTTAAAATAAGTTAATAGTGGGTGTAATAGTGATTTTATAGTTAAAATAAGTTAAGTAGTGGGTGTAATAGTGTAAAGTAGGGGTGTACGCGGTGCAGTTGCGGGTGATTTTTAGCGGTTAAGGCGGTTTTTCGATTTTAGCGATTTTTGAAATTTCCAACCACAACCGCAATTGCGGTTGCGGTTAAAGTCGCGGTTATGCGGTGCGGTTTGCGGTTCAACCACCTATTAAAATTTGTATAAAATAATATATTTTAAATTGAAAATATTCGATGTTTTTTGTGATTAAAATTTTCATAAATAATTGATGATATTTCAAGACTAAAAGTCATGAATACAAAGAAATGTAAACCAAAAGAATACAAAGAAATATGATGTACAAGCCCAAAACAAGAAAAGACAATGGGATAAGTCCATGACAAGAAAAGGAATTGTAAAACTAACATAATTCAAAGAAATATGAAGTAAGCCCCAAACATCAATGCTAAAGAATTAGCACCAAGACTTCTAATTATATAATATAATATATGATTTATTAATTTATATTTATAAAAATATATAATATAAAAATATATATTTTTAATATATATATATATATATAAATATATTGCGATTTGTGGTTGCGGTTGCGATTTTGCGGTTTTTCAAGATTCAAATCCGCAACCAACCCGCAAGTATGCGAGTGATTGCGGTTGCGGTTTTGCGGTTTTGCGATTATGGCGGTTTTTGCGATAGCGAGTGGTTTGCGGTGCGATTGCGGTTTGTGGATAATTTTTACACCCCTAGTGTAAAGTATTGTTAAAATAAGTGAAATAGTGTTAAAACTTACTATTTTAGGAAATGTTAACAATCTATTGGGACATCCCAAAATAGAAAGTGTTAACAATCTATTGGGACGGAGGGAGTATTATATAAATGCCGAAACATTAAAAGTTTGGTTGGTCGGTACCTATTGATTTTACTTATTTACCCTTACTTAATTATAACTAATCAATATATATCTTTTATAATTTATGTAACAAAATTTCTTCCAAACTAATCAATTTCAATTTTTAAGTTAAATATATTACCTTTTCATTTTTTCAATAACTAAATTTATTTTATTTATATCTTTTATATTTTATCTAACTAAAATTTCTCCTTTACTAATCAATTTCCTTTTTCAGGTTAAACATATTACCTTTTTTATTTTTCAATAACTAAGTAATTTCCTTTTTAGGTAAAATATATAAAAGCAAAAACATTGAAAAATTGGTTAGTCAGGACGATACCAGTTGATTTTAATTATTACCCTTACTTAATTACAGATAAAATCCATTTTATTAACTAATCAATTTATATCTTTTATATTTTATCTAACTAAAATTTCTCCTTTATTAATCAATTTCCTTTTTCAACTTAAACATATTACCTTTTCTATCTTTCAATAACTAAGTAATTTTACTTTCAGGTAAAATATTATATCTTTTATATTTTATTCAATTAGAAAGTATATTATAATTAATATTAACTAATCAAATAACTTTTTCAGTCAAAACACGTTACCCTTTTTTTCTCTAACTAAAATATCTATTTTCCCAATTATATCACGGGTTACCCTTTTCAGCCAAAACACATTACTTTTTTGTGTTCTCTAACTAAAATCTCTATTTTTCCAATTATATCACAGGCGATTCTATTTAATAAAAATAAAATAATAATATCATAATGCTAATAATTAACCGATTATCTTTTCAGCTAAAACGTATCATCTTTTTTATTTAATTAAATTTCTTTTTTCTAGAAATATTACGGGTATCATTAATTTCTCATTTTCTAAAAACTCTACGAACAATTTTATTTAGTAAAATAACAATTAAATTATATTTACTGTAAACTAATCAATTACCATTTTTATCTGTAACCTTTTTAATTTTCACGTTAGCTTTTCTATTTTCTCAAACTAAAATCTCTCTTTTTCCAATTATATCATGGACAGTTCTATTTAATAAAATAAAATAATAATATTATAATACAAATAATTAGTCGATTACCTTTTTCAACTAAATATCATCTTTTCTCTATTTCCTAACTAAAATCCCACTTTCTCTAGAAATATCACGGGCAACATTAATTTTCTAAAAACATTACGAGCAATTTTATTTAGTAAAATAATATAATTAAATTATAATTAGCATAGACTAATCAGTTACATTTTTAACCTAAAATATGTTATCTTTTTAATTTTGTCTAACTAAGTCCTTTTTTTCCAATTATATCACGAGCATTCTATTTAATAAAATTAAATAATAATTTTGTAATTACTAATAAATGACCAATTACCTTTTTCAACTAAAACCTATCACCTTTTCTATATTTTCTAACTAAAATTCCTTATTTTGTAGAAATATCACGGATAACATTTATATAATTATGATCATCATTTCATTTAAAAATTTAAGTCTCCAAAATTTATGTTTTAAAAAAATCAATTCACATTAATGAAAAATTCATATAATATTTTAAAAAAATAGTGCACCGCACGGGTTTTAAGCTAGTATGATTTAAATCATTGACATACACTTTTTCGTATTTCAATATAAATACACTTTTTAATTTACATGTTAAAATATAAATTTTTTTTTATGCTAGATCCAACGTTTGTCATCTATTTATTTTAAGATCTAACGGTTCTTATTTATTTTGTCGTACTAAAGACCGGACTACCGACTACCAAAGTTTTTGACAAAATCACTTTTACACTTATTATTATAACTGTATTTGGTTGTTAGTAGAACTATTTTCAAATAATAAGAAGGGTATTTTGATAATTAAAATAAAATATAAGTAAATTTCATAAATCGAATAGAATTTTCAACTTAAAAATCATCAATTTCTTATTTCTTTTTTGTTTCTGCGTAGCTTTAATTGAAAAATCATTTTTAAACCATCACTAAATTAAAGATTATTTTGTTAATTTCATGTAAGTTGTAAAATTGTCCAAATCAAATTTTAATAATTCAAGATAGAGCATAAATATTGAATCGAACGTGTAAAATCTTATATATATATATATATATATATATATATGTATATATATATATATGTATATATATATATATATATCAATTTATATATATATATATATATATATATATATATATCAATTTTTTAGCAACAATTTAATATGTAAATTAATAATATATAAGTATTAAAAAATTGATTTAATTTTATATATTAAAAAAGGAGTCGTGATTTGGACGGCTTATAAGCTAGTTAAACATATAAAAGGGCCTGTTTGACAACTCCTTAAAATAAGTCCTTATGTACTTATGTTTGGGTAAAAATTTCATATTTTGATAATTTTTTTTATACAAATATTTAATGTATGTTTGAGATTCTATAAGTTGCAAAAAAAAAAAATTAACTTTTCAAAAAAAGTTAAAAATCTCTAATTTTGTCTTAATTAAAATAAGTCTCGAAAATAAGTTCCTTCAACACCCCAAATACTAATTAGCTTATGTTCGCTCTCTCCTTTGGGGGGCCCAACCTAGTAATATCAACTTCCTCGACTCTCGACCCCATCACAACAGAAGGCACGAGGCCCAACCACAAGATGAGAGGTTAGGCCCAATCACAAGATGAGAGGCACAACTTGACAAATTAAGGACACTCGAGTGGAAAGTATGGCAGTTTGGACTAGTGTAACAACTAAAATACTTGAATCCAGCACTATGAACTCTTCCTAAGTTGAACTCTTCAAATATCATAGTCTAATAGTGTTTCAATAGCCCATTACTTGTAAAGCTAATATTTTTTATTAACCATAAAAACCAACCATTCATTCAATCTTACTGGTCCATTATGCATGGCCATGTACATGTACATGTACATGTACAGGACTACTGAGTACTGAGTACTGACTGCCGACTAGCCATGCTGGGCCATTAGCTTGCCATCTTCTTAATCCATCGTTTCTTCTTCCATTTTCATTTTCATTTAAAATTTTAATGACACGATTCCTCTTTTAATTGTATTTTTATATTATATTTTAACACTCACTCTCCCTCAAAAGCCCATTTATGAATTGAAAAGTAGTAGATCTTGAGCGCGCATTTTTGAGGCATAAATTTGTTTTTTATATCCATAATAAATATTGAGAATATTGATTGTGGTAGGCAGTTGAACCCGAATCTTCCGTCTATCAATTATGATTTATTGAAAAAGCTGAATGAAGCTCAAGAGACTAGGAGATTGATTCAAGTGATATGTGGATTGGATAAAGCTTATGATTCTATCAAGATTAATTTGTTGAGTATGGAACCATTACCTTCAGTTATTAAGGCTTACCATAAATTGCACTGATTGAAAAACAGAATCAATTAAATCTTGGTGGGAATAAAGTCCCATAACTTAGTACCTTGTATACAATGTTCCAGAAAGCGCTAGGCGGGTCTAGGCGGTGAACCTACCTTCTAGCGATTAATCGGCTAGGCGGCGATTAATCGGAGATTAATCGAAAAATTAATCGGATGTATTTTAATATTATTTTTTATATTAAAAAATAATAATTTTCATGTTAATAAATAAATTTGCATTCCTTTGATTTAACATAATTGCAATTAAGGTTCGTTTGTTTTAGTTTATGCACTTTACATCCCATAATTTTGAGTACCCTCGCAATTTTCACCCATTTGTTGATTTTCCGTTAAATTTGACCATTACTATTAGTTAAAATGAGGGAATTTTAGTCAATTATTATTATATCAAACAAAAAGTTTTTAAAGGAGAAAAGAATTAAATTTAAAAATTGAAAAAAAAAATGAAAAAAATACCGCCTAGGCGCTGCCTAGGCGCCGCCTAATCGCCGCCTAGACCGCCTAGGCGCCGCCTAATGAAAAAAACGCCTAATGACCGATTTTTGCCGATTTTAGGCGTTTAGAGGCCGCCTAGCGCCTAGGCGGCGATTAATCGGCCGCCTAGGCCGATTTTTAGAACACTGCTTGTATAGTCAGTACCGGCTCTTTGGGATTTTCCCCAGCTCCCTGCCTATATGCCGTTTTGGGATTAGCTGCATTCTCCCTAGGACCACATAATTTTGGAGGGCCACATTTTTCAGTCATGTATCATATATTATTATTATTATTATTATTATACATTTATCAATATTTATTGTTATTAAATATTTATTTAGTCATTTTAACATATTTTGATATTATGTTTGGGCTCATTGTTACTTATTAATTCTCTTTAATTTAAAAGCCTATTCATTAATTTTGTCAAAAAAAAAAAGAAGAAAAAGCCTATTCATTAATGTTTAAAAAATCTAAATT
This sequence comes from Kitagawia praeruptora, assembly GCA_037693485.1. Taxonomy (NCBI): domain Eukaryota; kingdom Viridiplantae; phylum Streptophyta; class Magnoliopsida; order Apiales; family Apiaceae; genus Kitagawia; species Kitagawia praeruptora. The sequence goes on along the minus strand of CM075345.1, from coordinate 150,425,934 downwards.
TTTATAAACAACAATGCATTTCTTTAATTTATTGGTCCATCCATTAAAGTTTAACAATGCATGTGTACAATTACAAAGTACAATGTATACATATAGTATCTTATATTTATCGAAAAGAAAACCTAATATAATATAAAATTTTGTATTCTTTTTGTATGATATCTCATGTAAAACCAATAGCATATTGAATTATTCTAAATTCAAACCTCAAAAAAATTATATTGGATCAACCATGTCACAACTCACAGGAGAGACTCAACTGTTGACTATGTTGTCTGTTGAAGCCAATTTTCGTCACCTAAACTTCAAGATTAGATTTATAATCTGGTATACGTATAGAACTATAAAATTAGGGATTTGATATACATGATAATTTGGGGGAAGGATTGGGGTTTATGTAATTTTGGGGCTGAGCTTGAGAGAATAAATTCTAAGAGATAAGAGAATTTCGGGGTCCCCTCTTAAGGTGCCTACGTATCCTTTTATAAGGAATCAAGCCCACGTAGTTCTTTTCGGTATCGGATCTTGTTTAGGCCCATACTCCTATTCTTTAGGAGCAAGCCACCTTTACATGGTAAGTTTCCACGTGTGTTATTTTGTCATACGCGGTACAGTTTGATGACCCATCACGTCTCTTTTAATTTGTTAATTAATAAGGGGCCCGATACTCATTATCGGGTCAAGTTTATATTTTGTATTAACACCAAATGTTGAAGCCATTTTTCGTCACCTAAGCTTCAAGATTAGATTTATAATCGGGTATACGTATAGAACTATAAAATTAGGGATCTGATATACATGGTAATTTGGGGGAAGAATTGGGGTTTATGTAGTTTTGGGGCTGAGCTTGAGAGAATAAATTCTAAAAGATAATAGAATTTCGGGGTCCCCTCTCAAGGTGCCTACGTATCCTTTTATAAGGAATCAAGCCCACGTAGTTCTTTTCGGTATCGGATCTTGTTTAGGCCCATACTCCTATTCGATCTTTAGGAGCAAGTCACCTTTACATGGCAAGTTTCCACGTGTGTTATTTTGTCATACGCGGTACAGTTTAATGGCCCATCATGTCTCTTTTAATTTGTTAATAAGGGGCCCGATACTCATTATCGGGTCAAGTTTATATTTTGTATTAACACCAAATGTTGAAGCCAATTTTCGTCACCTAAGCTTCAAGATTAGATTTATAATCGGGTATACGTATAGAACTATAAAATTATGGATTTGATATACATGGTAATTTGGGGGAAGAATTGGGGTTTATGTAGTTTTGGGGCTGAGCTTGAGAGAATAAATTCTAAAAGATAATAGAATTTCGGGGTCCCCTCTCAAGGTGCCTACGTATCTTTTTATAAGGAATCAAGCCCACGTAGTTCTTTTCGGTATCGGATCTTGTTTAGGCCCATACTCCTATTCTTTAGGAGCAAGTCACCTTTACATGGTAAGTTTCCACGTGTGTTATTTTGTCATACGCGGTACAGTTTAATGACCCATCACGTCTCTTTTAATTTGTTAATAAGGGGCCCGATACTCATTATCGGGTCAAGTTTATATTTTGTAGTAACAAGTCCCCAGTATTTACTGAAGGTTTCCTTAAGTGAATACTATTCAAGTATTTTTCCATCAATAAGTATGTTTTCGCAATTTTTTATATTGAATTTGATTTGCTTTCCCATGTCAATAAGCTATCATAGTTTTCTAATTTATCATGGTACCTAGACATTTGAGGGTGTTTATTTCCTCAAGCTTTAGATTTAGGTCGACATGTACAAAGGTCTTTGACCTTAGGCTTTGTAGCTTTTCTATTTTATGCTTATACATGTTTTTCGTGGAACCTCTAGGGATTAGTCCCCAGTTCTAAGGTATTTATATGTTTCAAGCATATGAATATTTGCAGTCTTCCTTTTTATGCCCACATTCCCTTCTCATGATCTAGAGATCAACTCCTGATCGGATACTTAAATGTTTTAAGCATATAGAGACGAGGATATATCTTTTATATTTTTCGATATTTCTCCTGTAAGCCTTTCCACAAGTTAACTTCCGTGAGAGGTTTTATGGGTAAGCCCTTGCTTCCAAGCCCCAAACAATTCGATTTGGGCCCAAATTATGCTTGAGTCTGCTTGCGCATTATATGCGTCCAAGCGTCATGTATTTCGATTAATAACTCAACTGTTGACTATGTTGTCTATTTAGAAACAAAGGTAATTAAGTTAGATTAAGTAAATTGATTAGAGATTTTGCACTAGCTAAATTGAGACAAAAACTTGTTAGTTTCAACTTATACTACTATTATATATAATGTTAGTTATTAATATTAAAATAAAATTTTATTACAATTTTTTGTGTGATTTTATTTTGTGATATTTCGATGTCTTTAAATTTTTCGGCATATGAAAAATAGGGCCTCCAAAATGCCTTGTGTAGTCACAAACAACCTTATTCTCAAAATAGTGGCAAACATCTGATTCATCAAAAAAAAGATTTTAGGAAGGCAAAATTAGAAATCTTCTGTGATCATTGTAAAAGGAAAGGCCACAATATTCATCAATGCTTTAAGCTTCTTGGTTACCCTCAGTGGTTCATAAATATGAAGGGAAAATAACCTGGTCACTGAAGTGGAGACTCAATTCATTCACTGATCTTAATGGGTATCATTTAAATCACTAAAGTCATAATAAATATCTAACAAATAACTCTATATATGTACTCGAGAAGTAAACACAATTTTTTTATTGAGTTTTACACATTTTTCACGAATGATACTATAACCAAATGAAAGGTTATGAATTCTATTATTTTTGATAATATATTTCGATATTCAGAAATTTATGTACTATTACTTTTAATTAAATCAACTAAAACATTTATAAAATAAAAAAATAGTAAATAATTTTTTTAAAATCCAAGTATATTATCAAAAATACTAGAACTCATAATTACCTTTCATTTGGTTATAGTATCATTCCAGAAATATGTATGAAACTCAATGAAAAATTATTTTTACTTCTCGAGTACATATATAGGTATTTGTTTGATAGCTTTTATGACTTTAATGATTCAAATGATACCCCATCGAGATCAGTGAATGAATTGATACATGACCTCCACTTCAGTGACCAATATGATACTTAACCTGATTTTCAAGTGTCTTGCAGTGCTATGAGCAATTCACAGTCAAAACCACATCCGGACAATGAGATGGTTTCATCTATCTATAATGAGGTGCTAAAAATGATACAAAATAAAGTTGTTAACAATTCTACGGATGGCGAACAACATTAAGCAAACGTCAACTTTGTAGGTATTTTCTATGCTTCTAATGCAAATGTTGATCTTACACATTCACATATGTTAACATCTTGGATATTGGACACCGGAACAAGTGACCATATGGCATTTAATCATAAGCTCTTTGTTAAAATTCAAATGTTAGATATACCAATCAGAATTGTCTTACTTGATGGCACAATTAAATTAATGAAGTTGGTACTATTTGTTTGACTCAAAATATCACGTACATTACATGCAAAATGTTTTATTTTTTCCCGAGTTTAAACAAAATCTTTTATCTGTTGGAAAATTAGTTGATCAAAAAAATCTTGTCGCATGGTTTGAACAACATTTTTTGTTTTTCAGGTGCTTACCACTAATAAGGTTCATGCTATTGGAACAAGGCTTCAAGGATTCTACAGATTTCAAACTTCAATTGACAATGTGTTTCATTCTATTTCTTCTTGTTCAATAAATAATACCTCTGTATTTTCATAATTTTGATCTTGTTCATGCCAAATAAGGGCATCCTTCTCTTGGAAAACTAAGACATTTTCCTTTTTCTATTTCAAATAAATCGAATAATTTTCATTGTGAATCTTGTATTTTAGCAAAGCATCACAAAAATGCCATTTTTGGGTCACACTCTATTGATTCTCACTATTTTAATATGTTACATATGGATTTATGGTATCCCTATCGAGTTCCTTCATTACAGGAGCTAAATAGTTTTTTACCTATTTATCTTATGCCTAGTTCAGTGCTTAATTGGAAAATTTCCAATCAAATTCTGATGAATAAATCACCAGATTTAAGTTCTCTTAGAGTCATTGGTTGTCTATGTTTTGTGACTGTGAAAAGTAGTGATAAATTTGTTTCCAGATCAAAGACATGTATTGTACTTAGTTATTCATATGCTCATTTATATATCTTCATCAGATTATATTCCTTCAGTTAATCCTGCATCTGATTTTCATGATATGGGTGCTCAAAATCTAATCATATCTCCATTTCATTTTCATATGTCTCAAATTTTTAATAATTCTTCTGATCATTTTTACTTCTCACAATCAGATTGCTCACCTAATCTTTCAACTGATTCCCGTAAATCTTCTTTTACTTCTGATGTTACATCTTTCCCTTCTTTTAATTCTGATATACAAGTTAGAAGAACTATCAGAGTTCCTCAGTTCCTTAAGAAATACAATGATTTTCTTGTGTCACATGTACACTCTTCTCCTACATCATCTTGTTCCTTTAATGTGTATTATACACAGTGTATACTGAACCTACATTGTCACATCGAGGCTATGGACAAAGAAATAGCTGCACTTGAATCAAATAATACATGGAAGCTTACCACATTGCCACCTGGTAAACATTCCATTTGTAACAGCCCAACTTTTTGGACTATTAATTCTAAATCGAAAACTAAAATAAATTACAATTTATTAAACCAAAAGTCAATTACAAAGTACTTATTACAAAAGTGCAGCTAAGAATGACAATCTAAAAGCTAATCTACTCCGAACCTAAGCTCTTCGAACTCCAATGCTATCCACTCGATCTTACATTGAACCTGAAAATTGTAAGTAATGAGCTATACAGCCCATCAAATAACCAATCGATCCAACTAGTTGGGCCAAATAACACATATACACATAAAAGAATACAATATTCGATACGATACGATAAAATATACGATACATAACTTTCTATACACGTATTCTAATTCATATTCGATATGATACGATACGATACGACTACACATAACAACAATAACTTGAAACCCATAATTCATACCATGACCACTACAACCCGGTGATAACGGTCCTAAATTTTTAGAAAACTATCACTACAACACGATGACTCGATCCTTATTCTTATTCTTATTTTCGCAAATCATGGCATAAATCAGAGTCACAAGACTATTGTTGCTTACACATAACACATACACAATAATACACGTATAACTTCAAAATATAATCACTTAGCCCAATTTTTGATAACAAATTTGTACACATAATACATAATTTTAAAAACACTAGCAAAATCAATCAGAAACTTACCTCTAAACGGAAAAACAAGAATCCAAAACATGTAACCACTCCTGATCAGATCTGTATTTTGACCTTTTGACCCTCTAAACGATGTTTTCTTAAAAAATTTAAAGAACGAAAGTTGTAGAGCACGAAAATATCTTTCCAACAAGTCCAAAATCAACAAATTCCAACTTACGATGAATTAACTATGAATTTTACAAGACTGCTGATTTTTGCAAATAATAGACCTACGAATTTTATTAACATAGATGAGGAAGAAGTATAAAATATATTTATAATGTCTTACAATCCTAATTCCAGTCCTAATAGTAATCCGTAATCAAATCTGATCTATGTTTTGAGCCCATTATTCTAATCCAATTTCAAATTCCTAATCATTATCTAATTTTAATCCTTTTTATTATATTATTCAAAAAATCACGGGATATTACACCATTGGATGTAACGGGTTTATAAATTAAATTCAATCCCGATGGTTCTATAAAGAGATATGAAGCAAGATTAGTGGCTCGGGGTGATAAACAAATCAAAGGCAAAGACTATAAACACATATTCAGTCGAGTTGCTAAGCTTACCATCGTGAGGACATTGATAGCTTTAGTTGCTACTTTTAATTGGGAATTAGAGCAGTTGGATATCAATAACGTGTTTCTACATGGTCATCTAGATGAAGAAATCTATATACAGCCTCCAGTTGTATATAGCAACGCTGTTCCTAATCTAGTCTGAAAATTGCAAATTACAGAGGTCCTTGTATTGTTTGCGAGCAAATTACAGAGGTCCTTGTATTGTTTGCGACAGGCTTCAAGAGAATGGAACAAAGAATTAAGTAATTTTCTACTTAAACTTGGTTTTGTCAAATCTGTTCAAGATCCTTCCCTCTTCACTAGAACTTCTGGTAACTCTTTTATAGCTATTGTTGTATATGTTGATGATCTTCTTGTTGCTGGTAACAACAAGTCTGAAATTGCATCAGTTAAAGCAGTTTTGCGTTCTGCTTTCACAATTACGGATCTGGGTTCCCCTAAATATTTTCTTGACATTGAGGTAATTCGAAATGAAAAAGGGATTATGTTGAACTAGAGGAAGTACATTTTGGACCTACTCAAGGATGTTAATATGGATGCTTGTCATTGAGTCTCGACTCCTCTTTCTAAAGGTTTACATTTAAGTTCCAAAGATGAGCCAAAATTACATGATCCTGAACCGTATAGAATGTTAAGTAACCAGTTCTCCTAAAACCTCAAGGTGTTAGTGGAAGACCCCAACAAGATCTTATGCTACAACAAGTATTATTCAACACTCCCCCTCAATCGTACGATACGTTTCGTACCGATTGACCAGACAACGACAAATACCAATATCAACAACAAATATTTAAATTAAATAAATGGGGGTAAAGGGACTCGAACCTGAAACCCCTCCTAAACCGAGCTATGATACCATGTTAAGTAACCAGTTCTCCTAAAACGTCAAGGTGTTAGAGAAAGCCCCCAATAGGATCTTATGCTACAACAAGTATTATTCAACATAAAAGAATTATTGGCAAACTATTGTACCTCAATCTTACAAGAGCTAATATTTCTTATGTTATTCAACAATTATCTAAATTTCTTAGTGTCCCTGTTGAGACTTTAATGTTGCTCTTCATGTGCTTAAGTATCTACAAGGTACTATAAATATTGGGCTAGTTTACAAGGCTGACAATTCCATTTTTTTTACAAGCCTATTGCGATGCTGATTGGGGCAATTGTGCGCTCTTTTAGTGCCAAATTTTATCTGATTACGCAGTTTTTCTTGGCTCTTCTCTTATTAGTTGGAAAACAAAGAAATAAAAGATAGTATATAAAAGCACTATATAGAAGCATGAGCTATACTACAAGTGAGTTAATTTATGGAAAGAATATACCAATTCTGATAATTAGTATTTTTATATAATATTTTAATGCTTTTATTTTATTTTCATGTAACATTTTATTTATTTCGAATGTAATTTGTAACGTTTTATTTTTATTCGAATGTATTTTAGTTATAATCTAGTTGTTGTTGATGTTATTATTACGATTTATTATGTAATTAATTAATCTTTTTTTAAATACTTAAAATCAAATATATGAATATAACAACAATGATTGAATTTGAATTTATATTTAGATCAAATGGTTGAAATATAATTTGGATCCGATCATATGATTGGAGTTGACCTTAGACGATCGTAATTTTATTTTTGGGCACATTCCAAAAAAATCTTATAAAATATTTTTTTATATAAAATTGATTTATAATTAAAAATATCCAACCAATGCTATCATGCTGACATCCAAGATGCAAATTAAAAATAAATAAATATATGATCATAAATTAAATATTTTTTAAGATGCATGACTTAAAATCGTACAATAAGAAGAGATGGAGTAGTACAATATCATAAGAATGGATGCACATTATTGGTACTCTCTCCGTCTCTAAATATGTTTTCTGTTTTCTCTGGACATGTTTGCTATTATGCCCAGATCTGGCATAATAACTATCATGATTTGATTGGCTAAATTAAAGGTCCATAATCTATGATGGGCCTAGAAGATGGGAATTGGGTCATCAGAGCCCATTATTGGAATCAGCCCAACATGCCTTGAGTATAATGTTTCTACTATGAGGTCACCTCGCTAAATGTCACCTCGCGAGAGGCCGCCTCGCTACATGAGCATCTCACTAGTGGTTCTCATCAAGGGATCGCTTCACTTCTGTTATCATACCTACATACGAGTTCGCTTACTTTACGAAGTTGATTCTTATTTTACGTATAAAATAGACTTGCTTGCTTGATTAGCATTTACATTTTAAAATCCAAGCCATCTCAACGATGCAGGGATCATATTTTATGACAAAGTAATCTTTGGGCCTTGCCCCTATTATAGGGCCTTGCCCCTACTTTATCAATTGCAGGGCCATACCCCTACCCTAAGAAAAAGGAATGCACAGACTAGCAAGTGCGAAGCTAAAGCAACAATAATTCATAGTACAAGGGTCGCCATGCGATCCCAAAGAAGTTCAAGAGTTAATGGACAAAACAATATTACATCTTGCGAGGTATTCAAAGGGTACCCGCATCCCTGGTTCAAGAATTCGAAATCATTTAACATATAGAAGATTCAAGCAGTCTTGTCTTGATGAGTTTTGGCCGCCTCCTCCGCGATCCGCGCCTCCTCAGCGACCCTGGATTCTTCTTCGAGCCTGACCTCCTCAGCATCTTCTTCAGCTATTTGCTTCTTGAGGGTCTCAGCAAAATCAGCATTTCCAGGCCCAAGTAGATCCCAATCAAAATCAGGGATCGTTCTGATAAACCCCTTCATGAAAGAGACCTGGCCTTTAATCAAGAAAGCATCCTCAGCAGTTGACAGAGTAGCTTTGGCAGCATTCAGGTCGTTTGTCAGCTTCGCGATCTCCTCATCCTTCTTCCGGATGGCCTCTTCACTGGACTTCTGTAGCTCCTGAAGGGATTTTTCAAAGTCATTTCTTTCTCTGCGAGCCGCTTTCAGATCGGTGCGGACCTGCGCAGTCTCATAAGATAGCTGCTTTTTATACTCAGCTTCAAGGGACCGCTTGTCTTCAATTTTTTGGAATTCCAGGATCTTGTTCTTTTTATCAAGTTGGGCAAAGTGCTTGGTGTGAGCAGCCTGATGGATGAAGGCCTCGGCTAAACATCTGGTCAGAGCTGTAGCATTGTCCTCCGGGGTCGCCTTCCACCATCCCGAGGTCTCAGCCTCGTCAGAGTACTGTGTCCTAAGTGCAGCAAAAAGGTGCTGAGAAGCCGTAGCAGTGACGACCCCAGGAGGTGGTCGGGTGGAGCCTTCTTTGAGCCCATCGGTTCGAGGTCGCTTGAATGGAGTTTGTTCAGAAGAATCTAGAGGTTGTCGCGAGGCCAGGCTGGATTGGGCAGGGGGATCGTTAACAACCTTTGTTGGAGGAGCTGTTGGCTTAGGAGGAGGTGTCTTTGCGGCAGGTTGAGTTTTGGCAGCGGAGCCCTTCTTGCCTTTCTTGGCATTAAGAAACGGAGGAGCGCTTTGGTCCGACATGCCTGTACAAAAGAAAAGGAATTAGAAACACAATTTAATAAGGCATGAAGGCAAGTAGCAGTTATGCACATATGCAAGATTACAATACAATATGCGAGGATGAACAACAACTAAGCATGAAGATAAATTAAGGAAAGTGCAAGTGTCATAGGACGGATCGCTATTACTAAGTACCCTCATCGATTATTTTAATGTGAGAAGACGAAGCTTCCTCGCGTAATTTCCTTTTTCGCGAGGCTAGCTTCGCAGTTGAAGGCCCCGCTTTAGGAGAAGCACCTACTCCTTCCTTGAGAAATTTACACTCTATCAGATTCTCTAAGGATAGCAGGGTTCTAATGTTTCTCTCTTCCTTGGTGGATTTAGTTAACACCTCGTCGGCTCGTTTTTTCTCTTCACCTTTGAGGGTAGTGCGAACCGGGCAGACTGCGATGCCAAAAGAGTTGTCAGTTTTAAACTTTTACGAAGAAAAAATATTACAACCTGGAAGGATAGCTCACCAGGGAGGTAGTTGAAGCTTGTCTTAACTCGGGGGACCTCGTGTATGTACAAGAAAGGTTCCTTCCACGAGCCAGCGTTGCTAATTCCTCCAGGCAAGAGATTCTTTTTGTTGAAATCAGGCCATACGGAGAAATAGAAGTAGCCAAAATCCTTTTCTCCGCATCGTTTGAGTTGGAGAAAGTAACCCATGGTCTTCGCATCCATGGGTGGGTATCCCAGTTTGTGATAGAGGATGTAGAGGGCAATCATGGACCTGTACCCATTAGTGCTGATTTGGATGGGTGCGAGGTAGTATGACTCGCAGACATCTCGAATAAAAGGATGAAGGGGCGAGGAGACACCAATTTTCATCAAGGGCACCGTTAAAACCATCCTCGGTACCCTGCCACCATTCTCTTCATGGTTGAAGCGGTAACATCGCATTTTCTTCTTGGGTAAGATGATTTTACCCTCAGGGCGGAACTTCTCAACCCCTTCTCTGATGGTCTTCTCAGTGAGGGTAGAAGACATGTCACGACACGCGAGGATGCGAGGCTTGCCTGGTTTAATTTTCGAGCCAGGCTCGATATCTTCGGGGCGAGGCCCGTCAATATATATAACCCCCTCTAGTTCTGGTTGAGGAGTCGGTATGTAAGGGTCAGGTGATGCCTCAGGAACATAGTCATAATCTTTGAAATTTACAACTCTGGCCACTTCGTCAAGGCCACCATCGTCAGAAGAAGGCTCTTCGTACTCAGAGTCATCCGAATTAACTTCATTGTCAGCCCCCCCTTCGATGTCATAGTAGGCCTCGCCTAGTGAATCTATTGGAGAATCACTAATGTCAATAGGGATCGCGGTTGCGCGAAGAAGATGCTCCACTGGCTTCATTATTTCCTTACTTCGCTTAAAAAGGTCCTCTATCTCTTTCTCTACTGAGGTAGGGTGTTGTGAGGAAGGTTGGTGAGATGAAGGGGTCTCAAGGGGTTGACTTTGCGACCTTGAAGGTTGCTTAGATCGCCACGAACGTAGAGGAACCTCCCTGGTATAGTCTTCATTGGACCATAAGGGGTCGAAATATAATTTAAAGGAACTTTCACTAGTGCTCGTTGCTTTTGCAATATTAGCAGCTGCCGCATCGCTAATATGTACGCGGGGAAGAGGAGAAGGTGTCCTTGAGCTGTCATCGTTGGACATCTGAAAAGAATGTGAAGAATTAAGTGTGCCCTTAAAGAAAGCAAAAAGGGGATAAAGGGAGAAAAGAATAAATAAGTAGAGGGGTTCTATGTGTTCCTAGGGATCGCATCTGGGTCTACGAAGGGAGCGCTTCTACATTTCCAAGGGAAGGATCGCATTTCTATCTCAACGAGGTAGGATCGCTACTTGAAATTAACATGATGGGGTCGCGACTAAAAAGGGTTGCATCGCATACAGTCAAAGTTATCTAACCATGCCATTATGATGAAGAACATCAATTTTAAATGCAAGAGAAGGATGAAGACTTACTTTTTCTTGAAGGAATTTGAAGAAATTCGGGATCGCTTGTGATAGGGTTCTGAAATTCCTTGCGTTTGATCTGGGAGCAAACTGGCAGCACTTCCACAATATGTTAATAAGATGAAAAAGGAAACGATAGTGACAGGGGTATATATAGCCCATCAGGAGAGAGAAAAAGATGGACATGTGTCAAGATCTCGGTTGTTGAATACACATCTCGAGATACGACCGTTGTCAAACCTCTTCAAATTCTTGTGGTCGCGACTACTCCAACGGTTGTATCAATGTCAACGGTCGTATCAATGTCAACAGCGAGCCATGGCCTCGCATCGCAGCATCAGCAGATTTATACTTGAGTCCACATCGCATCTCTAATGGCAACATGGACTCGGGGGGTAGTTGTTATGCCCAGATCTGGCATAATAACTATCATGATTTGATTGGCTAAATTAAAGGTCCATAATCTATGATGGGCCTAGAAGATGGGAATTGGGTCATCAGAGCCCATTATTGGAATCAGCCCAACATGCCTTGAGTATAATGTTTCTACTATGAGGTCACCTCGCTAAATGTCACCTCGCGAGAGGCCGCCTCGCTACATGAGCATCTCACTAGTGGTTCTCATCAAGGGATCGCTTCACTTCTGTTATCATATCTACATTGGGATCGCTATTTCACTTACTGCTGGAAGACTTATGGCCAGATCTAGGGTCGCATGAGTAACTGGATACATGGGGTCGCTTCGCATGGCCAGATCCCTCGAGGTCGCATGCAAGGTCGTTCTCTACTGGTCAATTCTATCCGTTCGAGACTATGGGCTTCCACATCTGGGCCATAGATCATGGATAGGGTTGATGATTTATTGCCACGTCAGCCCTAAACGAGTGGGCTTGGACTTTGGTTTATCTCCTAAAACCCTAGCCCGCCTAGGTATCTTGTTCTCCAAGAACTACGTCAGGCTTGATCCCTATAAATAGGGTACGTAGGCATCTTGATACGGTATGAAAAACAGTTTACCTGAAATCACCTATCAAGTTCAGCCACATTTATACACACAAACCCTAATCACTCTTCTTCTTATAGCTAAATATCCGTATTTTGCTCCAACAACCCAGCAAACCTCCGCAAACACTGTTATACCAATTTCTCCCTATAACATTTGCCAACACACACTTTTAATCGTTAATATCTTCAATTTCGTATTAGTATTAAACATAAAAATTTCACTGTATTAAAATACTCATAAATTCTTTTAATATAAAAAGAGCAACGGACACAATAAAAAAGATGCAATTAATTGATATTGCAGCAGTTACCTTTAATACGAGGCGAGATGATATGAGAGTGATGGTTCGACATATTTATAAACACGTTTGTTAGTATTTTAATTAAATACATTTTCGAGTACAATAGTTAGTAAGAGAAGTGACGAATTATTCAGCAACTTCGTTGAACACGTACGCAAAACGACAATGTTTAATCAATTCATCATCAGACATCAGGTACATGATTTCCCTTATTTTTTTACCTTGACAAAGATTGATACTCCCTCTGTTTCTTTATATCCTCTTTATATCATATCGTTCTCATTTTATATATCGGGATTGTTGATAACATAAAATAAATTATTAATTTACGTATAATTTGTAAGACTAAATATAGTCATGGATAATATTGCTGGAATCGTATTTATGAGTACTTTAATACAATGAAGTTTTTATATTTAATACTAATAAGAAATTAAAAATATTAACGATCACGATCAAAAGTGTACGTTGGCAAACGTGTCCAGTCAAAACAAGAATAATATTTAGAAACAGAGGGAGTATTAGGAATGAAATATCCATCTCTTGTTGCTAAAAAACAATCGGTAACGTAATTTGGAAACTTTTAAAGAAATTTTTTAGAATTTCTTCCCAAATGATCCCATATCATATTAGCTATTCTTCTTTGAAGTAAAATTTATCAAATATATACATAGTTGTCAACTTCATGATATCATGTTATTTGCGAATAAAAAAGTGACTTTTTTCTAAATGTATAGCACCGCTCATATAAATATAATAATATATATTCTAGTTTCACTGACACTGTTGACTTAAATAAAAAAGAGTAATGTTAGGTATTCTAAATTGGTATCCAAAAATTGTTTCCAATGATATGGTAAAGCTTAAATGACATAGTAAAATTTTTTGATTGGCTGATCGGTGTGAATGCAAGGGGTCCACATTATTATAATCAATTGAATTACTATACTTGATATTTGGGAAATTTTTTGATAACTAATTTGGAATACCTATCATTTTCAATAAAAAATATATTGAGTTAAATGTCATATCTAATAAAATATTTATCGATTATGTGTGCATATCTTTAGTAGGTAGTAATTTTATATCCCGCACTATGACGTGTTGAACTGATATACTACCTAAAGAGATTTTTGTAAAATATATCTTTTGTGTGTGAAGTTTCTATAAGATAATTTAATATTTGATCGTGTGAATCTCGTTTTCTAAAATAAAACTCAAGAACTTTACTATATTTTTTTTTATTAGGGTCAGTCATATTTCCTAAATAACTTAAAAACTTTAATTTGAACGATATCATACTACGATAATTTTTTAAAAATATTAATATAAAATTAATATATTGCACGCCGCAATTACTGTATCAAAACTAGGTTAACAAATTGATCTCGCATGTTGTAGTTTTGGGTTATGGGTACTCTCACATATCTTATTGACATTTTATGTTTACGATAGAGAGAGCCTCTTGGTATAATTAGAGTCGGTAATTTCGTACATGACATGAAAACACGACACGAAAACGATACGAAAATTACGGGTTTGGGTTGACCTTTGTGGTACACGAACACGAAATTATACTGATAAATTTAGTGTCGGTTTTGGGTTTACCCTTGGATACACGACACGAAACGAAAATACACGAAATAAATACATATTTAAATAAATATTTTAAATTATATAAATATATATTATAAATAAATATTAGATATTTAACCTTTTTACAAAATAAATAGAAAATACACGAAAAGTACACTGATAGAATATATTTTTATATATATTTTAGATGATTTTATTCTCATATTTATTGTGTTTTGCATTGATTTGGATTTTTTTTATTTAATAGATTTGATTGTTTTATTGTAGGAAATAAAGAATTCATGACTTGGAAGGATTTGGAGCAAATTAAAAGAGCTATTTTGAAGATAAAATAGAAGGAAATTCGTATTATTGGGCTACACGGGCTATTTAACACTGTTTGGGCCATATCTTGAGTTCCAGGAGTCAGAATTTGACGATCTTACTGTCCACGCGAAGCTTGTGGAATTATCTTTAATTCAGAAGTGGTCCAATATTAGTATTCCAACGGGATCAGCCCAGAAACAGGCCAGAAAATCCAGCAGCTTCCAAAAGTTCAATTTGAAGTGGGAAACTTCCATAAATCCAATCCTAATCAACATGGAAACACTAGGGGCACCAGGAACATTCTAGAGAGCTGTGTTAAGCGTGGAAACTTGCAATTTTTACATCTATTCAAGCTTGGAAGCTTGCCATCTTCTATTCCAACTCTAAGAAGGCAATTGCTTGGAGGCTAAATCAAGAGGCTATATAAACACATCTTGGGACACATTATTAGGGATGTAATATTAGATCAGATAATATAGTTTAGAGTAGATTAGTATTATTAGTTGGAGATGTAGAGAAACACCATGACTCTTCTTTTGGGTGACAACATTGAAGTTTGAAGGTTTTGTTCTCTTAATCTTTTCTTTGTTCTTATTAGTTTAATTAGTTTTTCTTGTTTTACTAGTTGTTTTACTTGTTTAATTATTAGCGAGTAGTTATTTCTAGGGCTTAAAGGGAAGCCATGTTTGCACTAATATTGGCATGATTTTCATAGTGATTTGATTGGTTATGGTTAATTCTGATTGATATGTTTTAATCGTTACTTTGTGTAATCGGCCGATATCATGGATTAATTATATGCAAATAGGAGTATGGATCGAGAGATTTACTTACTAGAGGCACACATACGATTAGCAGAATTGAATTTGAGTGCGGAAGCATCATTGGATTTCTGAGAGCGCTAATGCTTGGAAGAGATTAACTTGACTCTAATTACCTGATTGATTGAATTACTAAAAGTGGTTAATTGTGTTGAATGTTTCGAGAGTGTTAATGCTTGGAAGAGATTAACATACTCTAGTTATAGGATCACATTGATTGCTTTAGCTTAAGAGCCAATTGTGTAAGCATGGTGGACCTGATTGCCCTAGGTTTTAAATATTTTTGTTTATCATCTGTTTAATTAGTGTTAATCTTGTTTAATTAGTTAATTAATATTCTCCAGTAATCGTTTGTCCCTGAAACAATTAGCGATAACTAAAAATGAATTAGTAGAACCTGTCTCCTTGTGGATTCGACCCGCTTGCCATCTGTACTAGAAATAGACACCGTGCGCTTGCGATTAGGTATAATTTGACACATCAAGTTTTTGGCGCCGCTGCCGGGGAGACAGCGAGCTTCTGTTGATTTTAATTTAGTTGTTTAGATTGTTTCCATTGTCTCATTGGAACTTTAGTTCCAATTGAGACAAATTTTACTACGTTTCTTGGCTTTGTTGAGTGTTTACAGGTTACTATGGGTGAAGTTGATACTTTAGCACTACTTTCTTCCATGTTGGAGGCACGCACTCAAGAAATTGCCTCATTCAACCCTACAGAGCCCACTATGCGTCCAATGAGTATCAATGAGATGTCACAAGTGGCCCCTAAAACTTACAACTTCTGTCAAATTTGCGGTGTGCAGGGTCACTTTGGTTTTGAATGCTCTTACAATGTCTATAATTCTCAGAGTGCTCAGTGCGGACAAATGAATTCTTTTGAAGAAGGATATGGGTACAATCAGTATTCAAACACTTTTGATCAAGAATGCGTGAATCAACCAGATTTCTACAACCAGGACAATGGTGCTCAAAATTTTTCATATCATAATCAACAACAGTTTGAGCAACAATATTATCAGTCATATGAGCAGCCGCCACAGCAAGAATATCAATATCCTCCTCTACAAGAAGATCTACATGTTTCTCAACCCAGTGTAGATGTGCAAGCTGATCAGACAAATGAGATGTGGGATATCTTGAATAAACTGCTAAAGAGTTCTGAAGAACAAGCCGAGGCGATCAAAGAATTAGAAACTCAAAGTTTGGCGATTGAATCTCAAATTGCACAGTTGGCTAACTCTTCTACTACAGTGCAGCTCGACTATTTACCATAATCATCTATCCGATCCGAAGAGGACCTGATTGCTATCAATCTCACAAGCGATCAGGAATATGATAGTTTCTCCATGTATGTTGATGATGAGGCCATTGATAAAGAGAAGGAGTATGCCACCGATGACAAGATCAATGATGTTGCTGCTACCAAGGACAATGTGACTGATGATGAGGTGACAAAAGAAAGCAATACAGAGATAGTTGTTGTTTCTCTTCCACAACCTGTGACTAAGCTACCATGTATTGGTAAATTTGCTTTTGGTCTGGCCTCTACTTACAAGGCTTCTTTGCTCAAGACTACCTATTACAAGGTTGACATGATGATAGTTGTCCAAGAAGATCTTTCTCAAATTTTGGTTGATGATCCATACAAAGTGGCTCCTACGTTTGAAGCTCGAGGAGAGGGAGAAGATGGAAGTGTCGGCTTAATCTTTGATGTGATAAGCCAAGATGTCCGAATGACTCCAGTGAAAGTGAGGAGTGGAGAAAAGCCACCACAAGAGCCTCCAGCTTATGTCAATGGAGTTCGTTATTTTCGTGGTGTTGAATTTTATCGATGTTTTATCACAAAGTTTTCCAAAACTGCACAAGCACTTAATTCTCTATTGCTTATTAATGACATATTTTATTTTGCTGATGCTTGTTTGGAGACTTTCTGCAGGATAAAGACAACCACAAATGTTCTTGATACTTTTTGTGGTGGCGAGTTTATGATCGAGAAAGTGGATATTACGCCTTTACCGGAGTATTTTTGAGGAGGTCAAGCTAATGACTCTAAATAAGCGCTGCTTGGGAGGCAACCCAAGATTTCATTGGAGGATCGGTGCACTTCATGCTTTTGCATAGGGGAGTACTTTTTTTTCCTTCTCTTTCATATATAGTAGAATTGCTTAGTTATTTGTTCATTCCATGCCTTGTTGTGTACATTATTCCTTCATCTTTGTTCTCTTAAAAAAAATGAACAGTTCGCGCAGGCAGCACCCCAGAAACGCAGGCTGCGCCTGCGTTACTGATCTTTCCGCTGTCTGCCCCTCAGTTGCGCAGGCTGCGCCTACGTTACCCGCAATCTGCACCTCTATAACGCAGGCAGCGCCTGCGTTACTGTACCTTCCGCGCTCTGCGCCCCTGAAACGCAGTCTGCGGCTGCGTTATACCTCCTCTGCCCAGTTCTTTGCCCGAAAATTGTTGTTTTTACAACATAATTTCCCCCAAAACCTATTCTAATTCTAATTCTTTCACTCCCTAATTCATATATCTATCCTACATCAATTCTAAACTTCTCCAAATCTCTCTTACACTCTAAATTTTTATTTTCATCCTATCCATAATCTTATATATATACCCACCTATACATACAAATCCAAATTCTCTTCTATTTATTTAAATCTCTAAAAATTCAATTCTAAAGAGGAATTAATTGCAAGTTCACCTCTTTGATTCGTAGTTGGGATATCTCTTCTCTATTTTCTTTTTATTACGAATTTGTGTTCTTGTCAATTGGGGGTTTTGTATTAGTTTTGTTAATTTGGTATTTTTGGTAGGATATTTCTTGGTGGTTGTTGGTGGTGCGTGGGTGGCTCCTAAGCGAATGAGGGGTGGTTTTCACACCCGACACCTTGGTTCCAGGGGAGTTTTCTTTCTTTTCTTTTTAGTGTAGTTTTATTTTGTTTTTAGTTGTAGTTTTGTATCTTGTTCATTAGTTCATTGGGGACAATGAACCGCTTAAGTGTGGGGAAGGGTTCTCAATGTTAAGAGAATTTTTTTTAAAAAAAAAAAAAAATACCAAAAATAATTCTAGCCATGCAATTTGATTAGTTGTTGTATTTTGCTTGATACACACATGCATGCGTAGAATTCTTGTGTTCTTGACGCTTTTGTATGAGAAGTGACGTGCTTTGTTCTTGTACACACACTTACACTAGCAAGTTGAAGCTGGTAGACTTAATTGGATGTTGTAAGTGATTAGAATGACATGAATATGTGCAAGATGACTTGGTTTACATGCTTTGAGTACAAGTAGGTGCGTTAGAGAGTCTTGTTACTTGGGATTGATTATGTTTTGTCACACCAAGTGAGTTTTGAGCCTATATGCATATCTTTTGCATGATTTTTCATTTGCTTGAGTGTCCACATGTTGTTTACATTGCTAGCACTTACTTGAGATCTTTCTTGAAATGCATGACATTAATTGATGATAAGATGATAAAGGCAATTAGGTATAACCTCATATTTCCCATAATTCAAAACCATTTATACATGATCAATTAGTTAACCCTTTGAGCCTAATCCTATTCTTTCGGTGACACACTACGTTACTTGCCTATATCCTTTTCTTGTATTGGCCTTGCAGTAATTTTTGATCCTAAATTGTCAAGGGCTAGTATCGTGCTTAAGGGAGTAATAAGGTGTGCAAAAGGGGGGGTTTTTATTGATGATCATACTTTTGGGGAATATTGATTTTGGGTTGATGCTTGCTAGCCGAAATTCATAAAAATATATATGGATCATTGTGTTTATTCTTTATCTAAAAAAAAAACAAAAAAAAATAGAAAAAAAAAGAAAGAAAAAAAATAAATAAATTTGAGAGCATTCTTATGTTTGTATGATCCTTCTTCATTCGACTAGTCAAGTTATTATTTAAGGGTTATTGAAAAATCCAAGTGTGGGGAAGTATTTGTTTTAATAGAAAGGGAATTGAATAATGATTATTGTTGGGTACTAGCTTTAGACATTTAACCTGTTTTAGCTTTACTTGACATACCTGGTCCCTAGCCCACGCTACAACCCGAATAAAGACCTTTTGATTGTCATCAGTGATGTATGTTGTGTTGAGAGTGAGATTGATTGCGAGTGTCAAGTTGTGTTTATGATTTTGTTGGAATTGAGTGATACACTTAACCTTGTTCTTGAGTGAATATTCGTTTTTGAGTGAAAGGTGAGTTATTACTTGTTTTGGCATAGGAGATCCTGGGTTTAGACTTAAAGATGTGTTTCTTGTGGTCTTAGCATGATTACCAATAATTTTTACACTTGACATGAATTTTTATGACCTTCTGCATGTTAGTTGAGTAGACTACGTGAATACTTGCACTTTCGACACCAAGACATCGTATGTTTACTTTGATTCTTAAGTTGATGTGGCATGAGAGGACTTGTGTGTGTGGTGTTGTGTTAGCATTGATCTTTTGCATGGTTAGATGAACTTTGTGGTATATTCACTATAAACCCTCACGAGAGAACACTCGTCCTACTAGGGCTGCCTAGGGGTTTAACGGCTTGTTGCATATGCTCAATGCAATCGTGTCATCTACGAAAGTGATGTTTGTTAGGACTTAGTTTTTATTTCACTTATTTGCCCGAGGACGTGCAAATGCTTAGTGTGGGGATGTTTGATAGAATATATTTTTATATATATTTTAGATGATTTTATTCTCATATTTATTGTGTTTTGCATTGATTTGGATTTTTTTTATTTAATAGATTTGATTGTTTTATTGTAGAAAATAAAGAATTCATGACTTGGAAGGATTTGGAGCAAAAAGAGTTATTTTGGAGATAAAATAGAAGGAAATTCGTATTATTGGGCTACACGGGCTATTTAACACTGTTTGGGCCATATCTTGAGTTCCAGAAGTCAGAATTTGACGATCTTACTGTCCACGCGAAGCTTGTGGAATTATCTTTAATTCAGAAGTGGTCCAATATTAGTATTCCAACGGGATCAGTCCAGAAACAGGCCAGAAAATCCAGCAGCTTCCAGAAATTCAATTTGAAGTGGGAAACTTCCATAAATCCAATCCTAATCAACATGGAAACACTAGGGGCACCGGGAACATTCTAGAGAGCTGTGTTAAGCGTGGAAACTTGCAATTCTTACTTCTATTCAAGCTTGGAAGCTTGCCATATTCTATTCCAACTCTAAGAAGGCAATTGCTTGGAGGCTATATAAACACATCTTGGGACACATTATTAGGGATGTAATATTAGATCAGATAATATAGTTTAGAGTAGATTAGTATTATTAGTTGGAGATGTAGAGAAACACCATGACTCTTCTTTTGGGTGACAACATTGAAGTTTGAAGGTTTTGTTCTCTTAATCTTTTCTTTGTTCTTATTAGTTTAATTATGTTTTCTTGTTTTACTAGTTGTTTTACTTGTTTAATTATTAGCGAGTAGTTATTTCTAGGGCTTAAAGGGAAGCCATGTTTGCACTAATATTGGCATGATTTTCATAGTGATTTGATTGGTTATGGTTAATTCTGATTGATATGTTTTAATCGTTAATTTGTGTAATCGGCCGATATCATGGATTAACTATATGCAAATAGAAGTATGGATCGAGAGATTTACTTACTAGAGGCACACATACGATTAGCAGAATTGAATTTGAGTACGGAAGCATCATTGGATTTCTGAGAGCGTTAATGCTTGGAAGAGATTAACTTGACTCTAATTACCTGATTGATTGAATTACTAAAAGTGGTTAATTATGTTGAATGTTTCGAGAGTGTTAATGCTTGGAAGAGATTAACATACTCTAGTTATAGGATCACATTGATTGCTTTAGCTTAAGAGCCAATTGTGTAAGCATGGTGGACCTGATTGCCCTAGGTTTTAAATAATTTGTTTATCATCTGTTTAATTAGTGTTAATCTTGTTTAATTAGTTAATTAATATTCTCCAGTAATCGTTTGTCCCTGAAACAATTATCGATAACTGAAAAGGAATTAGTAGAACCTGTCTCCTTGTGGATTCGACCCGCTTGCCATCTGTACTAGAAATAGACACCGTGCGCTTGCGGTTTGGTATAATTTGACACACCATACACGAAAGTACACGAAAAGTACACGGAAAGTACACGAAAGTACACGTTTTTCGTTTCATTTTCGTGTTAACGGAAATATTTCGTGTTTACACGAAATATTTCGTTTCGTGTTCGTTTTAGAATTTAAGTACACGAATTTATTTCGTTTCGTTTTCATTTTTATCTCTTGGTACACGAAACACGAAAGTACACGACACGAAGTACACGACACGAAACGAATTGCCAGCTCTAGGTATAATCAAGTCGACCTAATTCCCGCATTGCTAGATTCAAGTTTGAACTTGATTAAGTGGGTGTTTGACATTAAACTTATAAGCCAACTTATGGTTTATAAGTTAAAATCAATTTATTTGAAGTATTTGTATAAATAAGTTAGAGGGTCTATTTTCTAGCTTTTTGAAAATAAATTGGAAGTTAGAAATCCTAACATTCAACTTTCAGTTTATTCTTAATTTTCGATACACGCAATATATAATCATTCAAAATTTTAAAATCATATATATTTTGATCCATTCATTAGAAAATTGATATGTATATATCTAATTTCTCTACAAATCGAGATCTATCCATTGATATCTATTGATATATATTAAAAAATAAGATTTTTTTGTCACTAAACTATTGACCTTTTTAGAAATCTACCACTCAACTATGAATTTTTCTTTTTTACGTACTTACTAATGCTAGGTCCAATTTCCTTTTAGTCACTAAACTTAGGTTCAGATTTTGTTTTACTCACTAAACTTAGGTTCAAATTTGATTATTAGCATCATGTTAATTTTTTTACTCACTAACCAGGTTCGTAGTGAATAAGTTAATTGAAGATTTAATACTTAAAAATGATGTATTACAAAAGGCAATTTGTTAAACTTTAATACTTGAAAATGATGCACCAAACTTTATTTTGAAAATAAATCGATTGAATTTAATGAGATCAAGTATGCATTAAACTCTATCTTGAAAATAAATCGATAAAGTTTAATAAGATAAAGTCTAATTTAATGATGTATTAAGTGGTAAGTTTTCCTCTTTTTTTTTTTTGAAACGCATGATAAGATAGATAAATAACGGCGAGGATCACAACCCGATCCAGTAAGTGCTACTAAAATTCAATACATCATCACAAATCCACCAAAATACATTTAAGGCCACAATTCCACAAAACAGCCAAGAAAAACCAGTCCCTATGAACTTTTTTATCCACACCAAGCCCACAGAACCTTTAGTCTTGATCTTCCTTGTGCTGCCAAGTCATCTGCCCCGATATTTAATAATCTTGAAATAAGTTTAAAAGAAATATTCAAAGCCAACACCTTTTCCTTAAAAACATTGCACACGGTTGAATCATGATCCAAGAGGCCTGCTTTAATTCTCATCATAAAGTGAACTAGTGAAGAGCTGTCTGAACAAATTAATGTACTTGCCTGCTTCCAGTGGCCACTCCATAAATGATTAATGAGAAATTCACACGCCTTCCATTCTGCACCAAAAGCATCTGTAGTATCCGAAGGCCCTGAGAAAATGAAAACCAAATTTTCTTGTTTATTCTTAACGAACCCACCCATCCCTGCTTTTTGTGTTCCATCTATTAATCTAGTAAAAGAACCGTCTATAAAGCCTACTAAATCAACAGTCGATGAAGTAATATTTATCATCTTGCAAGGCAAATTAGCAAGAATCAACCCAACTGGATTCACCATCCAGCCATCTTGATTATCAATCTTGCAAAGATTTGATGCTTCACACCATTTTAGAGATCTGAGCTTGATTATAAAAATGAGTTCATCATCTTTTATTCCGACATTCTCAAAAACCATTTGGTTCCTACATAGCCATACAGACCACAAGGTCGCACTTAAAACAACTTTCCAACATTCCTGAACTAGCGACTTTTTAAAGAGGTTGATCTATTCCCACAGATTGTCAAAATTCATCCTGAAAAATGAATTAGTGAGACCCCACCAATCGAATATACGTCTCCAAATTTCCTTGCTACGTCGGCAGTGCCATAGAACATGCTCTTGTGTTTCCAGTTGAATGTTACAGAAAGGATACTCCATATTTGTACTCCCCAATCTTCTATGCAAGAGAACTTTAGTTGGAAGTATTTTGTTATTTAACTTCCACAGAAATAATAACACATTTGGGGGAGCTTTGATCACTACACCATAAACAGCCTACGGTAACACCAAAAAAATGTTACAGCAGGTACATTATATGTTACCTTAGGCCCATAAAGTAGCTAAGGTAACATTTCTCTGGTGATAGCTCTCAGCATGTTGCCTTAGGTGTCTAAGGTAACATCTTTGATCCCTAAAGTAACATGCAGTTTTATGTTGCCTTAGGGGTCTAAGGTAACATCTTTGATCCCTAAGGTAACTTAATATATATGTTACCTTAGAGACGTAGATTTTTTTTAAAAATAGTGGGACCCACAGTGGGGACCACACTGTGGGCCCCACTTTTATTGGTAACATTGTATGACCTAGTGTAACATCTTTTATGTTACATTAGCTTTTATGTAGCAACATTTCCATTAGCTAATGTAACATCTTTTCCAGAAAATATTTAACAAAATTACACACAAATATTATGCATCCCAAATTAAACCTGCTATTCATTTCCAAATCCAACACATTACATAATCCAAAACAGGTCACCAGCCACTACATAATCCACCAACTACAATATAATCCACCAACTACATTACTACTAACGTCTCCAACTCAAAACATCGTAATTCATCATCATAAAATTAACCAACTACTAGAAATATTGTAGACTAGTTTACGATGATCATAAGTACTAATAGTAGTAGCAGAATACTATAAAGTCAAAACATAGAGATGCCATGGTGTCATACTAGATGTTACTACCGCCAGTCATATTTGTAAACTAAAATAACACTCTGCAAAACTATCTTGGTACTTCCAGAAATCCTTTGCTTTGATGGTTAAACCATATTGCTTCTTAAAAAAATCAGATCATGATGGAGTCTCTTCCGAAAATGAATCTTCTGCCCCAGTCTGATACAACAAATACTCTTGTGCTCCAGCTGACTTGCTTGCTATAATTTAATAGTTTATAACAAAAAATCAAATATAAAAGCAAAAATTAAAATAATTCAAGACTGAAAACTAACTCTAATAAGATGCAGATTAAGTTTTGCAAGCATGAAAGTACCTTGCATAAATCGAGTACCACAACCATTGGGTGTTGCGACCAATTGATACAATATCATAAGGAAGTTGTGCTGCAGTTTGCTCTCCTCCCAAAGGAGCAAATTGTCCAAAGCCTGTGTCTCAACAGAATTAACAGAATTATTCTCTGAGCAATCATTCAGTGGTCATTAAGATTAACAGAATTATCATAGATAACAAATACTTTCATATGTTAATTTGAAAGAATTAACAGAATTATCATAGATAAAAAATATTGCAAAGGTATATAAGTTATTGTCTAAAAGTAACTTCATATGGAAACTATAAACCTATCAGGCTATCCAAGAAACTGACCTTTTGTAGTTTCTCAAGTACTGGAAGAACATTAGCTTCAATAATCTTACAAACATCAACTTCTATCATTACCTTCACCTTGTTTATAGTTTCTTCATATGCGCAGTTGGCGGATATAGTTTCTTATTATATGCATTTACGTGTCCAAGTTCCTTTTCAAGTATAATTTTGGCATTAAGTACTGGATTTCATACGTTGTTTCGGATTTTATATTTTGTAGCACATGTACAAGCAATCATTGCAATACTACAAGAATATTCCCAAACAGATTGCAACTAGGACTTCATTATCTGTAGTAAACATGTCCTCATCCCCAAATTTATCTAACAATTCACCAATAAATGAAAATGAGGTAGTTGTTATTTTCATACCTTTGCTTAGATACAAGCTGCAACCATACCATAGTGTCAAGCTTTAGACATATTGGGAAAAAGAAAATCAGTAATCAAAATTCACTATCAATTTCAGGTGAAGTTTAAAGTTGCATCTTGTTATGCTGAGCTGAGTGAGGACAGAGCTGCACTTGCGGAGGTTCGAAATTGATACCATTTTCTCATGTGTTGCAAATTTTTAGCACTTGCTGATAGAAAACTTATTGATTGTTGGGTTTATTTTATCCGATACAGGATATTTGTCTTACTGATCGTTAGAATGTAGGAAACACTTGTTTTTTAGTATGTAATAATTATATGAAACAGGCAGAATGATGATCGAATATTTCACTAAGCTCAGTAGTTGTATCTCATAAATTGTGTTGATGTTAAGGCAAGCTGAGTATGTCTTGGGTTCCATACTAGATAGCATGTTTAAATGAATCTTTTTGATGTTATTGCGTAACTTATGATTTACTCGATCTTTAAGCTTCCGGTCACCATGATTATTAGAGTTATAACCTGTTAATTTATTGATATTTATCCTCTAACCACAGATGGAGGGAATTCCTAGTAAAGCAAGGAATTTGCAAATGAATCTATTAATGGGAAAACTTTATCGGCATTCAAGACAAACGCGTCCTTCCATTTCCTGTTACAGAGAGTGTTTAAGGTATATGATGTGTATTCAATTAAAGTTTATATTAGTTATTTCACATTATAATTACATATATCTAAATTCTAAAGCATTTCCTTCACAACACGTAGTTCCTCGTATGATTATATCCAGTTTTCTTATCTCACTGATTATATCCTCGTATGAAGACAATGTTTGCTGAGAGCTCAAAGAAATAGTGATATCACTAATTAGATAAACAATTAAACTGGATAACAATATTACGTCAAGCAAATAAATCAAAGCCAAATAAAAGGATAATCAGGGACATTACTTTAATCCGGATCTCACAGAGCGCTTTAAGTACCACTAGACGGGTTGTTGGTTCAAGTTCTTTGTATTCAGAAACCTCTTTCCTTCAATATAGCAGGACCATAGCAACAACAAACGTTTCAGACTACATGTTGCTTATTACCCTTTATTTAAAGTAAGTGGAAGATCCCCGTCAGCAACCTGCCAAGAAGAAGGCAAATGAAAATTGAAATACCGGCATAACAAGAATAATGTAAATATGGTGAGGAAGGTAATACACAACAATCATACATGTTTTACCCATTTCCTCAAAATTTTCAATAAGCGCTGTTTATCATGCACTCACCACGATGTTCTCATCAAACAAAGTCACTTTAATTTCACCGTAACCAGCCAGCCACACATATATTTCTCACTCAAGATGAGTAATTATTACATAAGTGCTAACCAAAAGAACCACTACGGCACTACAAATGTCTTATCTGCTCATCATAAATCATCAGAAAACAAATAAGTTAACATAGCATAAGAGAAGTAAATTATAATTATTTTACATATATTTGGTGCTGAGAAACTAAAGAAGTCATAAGGTACAATATAACTAGAGAGCTAGTACAATTATTGTTCTATCAAATATGCACTTTCACAAGTACAACAATATATACAATCATAAATATGTCAATTGATCGACTGGCAAATTTCCATATTATTAGGAATGGAAAAGCCATCATCTATTATAGGAATTGGAATCAGAAATTCTTACATGATTTCATTACTGAATAAAAAGGCAGAATATCATGTATGTAAAAAACCTAAAACAATACTCTTGAGTAGAAGAAAACCACTAAAACCAACTAAATGCAAAAAAGAAACAACCCCTGATCCTCATAGTTTGTTTATAACATGGTAACTCTTCAGTATTGACAAACATAAAATGTTACTACAGGATACTAAAACCCTAAAGAGGAGGTAATAAACTGATCGCAAATATAGGAAAAAACAACAAACAGTCACAAAAACCCACCAAACGATCCATAAAGTCAACCATGGATATGAAACTAAAGCAGAGTACTCCACGCAAACAACAATAACACCTGTCATCAATATTACTACACTATACAATAAAAACCCATGTCTTAACAAGAATCTACAGACTATACAGACATATATCCAGATATACAAAGAGCAAACAATTGGGGGTAGTTCATACACATCAGTTTTGAGTTAAGATAGTTCACCTTATCAAGAACTAATCCTTTTCACTGTATGTCAAACGTTGAGCTCAAAAAATAAGTGGGTAGATCAGGATCAAAGACTTTTAACAACTTCTTACAAGTATCAAACATATACAAGTACAACAGATATTGGGAAGAGAAAAAAAGAGAGGGGTGAGATATTGCATATCAAATATTTGGTCGTCTGCTGCTACCTTTAACATTAATATCATACTTTGTTATGATATTGGGAAGACAGGGGTGAGATACTGCATATCAAATACGTTCTTAAAGCACTCGTTTTCAGTATCTTTTAATACCTGCAACAAAACATTAATCCCCAAAATATTAAACTATTAAACTTCAACAAAAACACAAATTGAAAGCCCCAATTGAAACCCCAAACTAAAGCCCTAATTGAAGTCCCCTGAAGAGAAAGGCCCAATTAAATCCATAATTGAAAATCAAAATAACAGAGTAAGAAGAACAAAATCAAACAAGCAACAACATAATCAAAATAAAAAATTGAGAGAGTGCTTACCAATTAATTAGATCGAATGAGGGAATCTCGATTTATCATCTGCAAAATTAAAAATAATAAAGAAGAGAAGTGAGAAAAGAAGGGAAGAGAGAGTTAGAATAGAATAAGTCGAGTTCTTCGATTTGGTACAGAGCGTGTCGACATAATTTGTATAACGACGTACTAATTTAGAGAGGTGTGGGAGGGAAAGAGAGGTTTGAGAGAGAGAGAGAGAGAGTAGAATGAGAGTGAGAGAGCGTACAATTTTGTTTAAGTGTAAAATTTCAGATAGGCGGGATAATTGGCCGCTGAAACATTTCATTGGGAACCGTGCATTCTTTTTTTTCCCCAGCTTTTACAATTGTTTTTCTGTTTTTTTTGTTTTTTATAATATGAATTTTATTATTTTTACATTTAATAAATATATAGAACCTAAAAAATAATAACAATTAAATATATAGAACCTAAAAAATAATAACAAATAAACTCTTGCTTTTTTAAAAAATGAAATATTATAAAGGTAAATGTGATTTTTAAATAATTTCAATTTTTGGTTAAAAAATTCAAAATTGAGTTTATTAATGATCTAAGGTAACATATCATGTATGTTGCTAACATCCAACACTTTAAAGCTAAGGTAACATCACGTTTGTGGCTAAGGTAATACAAAATACAAAATGTTATGTTAGGTCTAAAGTAACATGCTAAGGTAACATATTCTAGCAACATCCATGAAAAAAATGTAACGATAGGTCATTTATGGCGTAGTGGATTTTCCATAAAATTTGCCACCTTTTATCAGAAACCCCAGAATAATTGATAAGCCATGATCTTCCTTCTTTGCATGAAAAAGGCTTACCAGTTTGAACCCAAACCAATGAATCATCTCCCTGGGATAAAGTTATTTTATCGACTATCTCATTTAATTTGTAAACTTCATCGAGCTCCCAAGGCCTTAAATTTCTTGACCAGAGATCCGTCAATTTTGTGTTTGGGTTCATCCAAAGCTGACATACATCTCTAATTGGCAAAAACTTGAGTTTAAAGATGCAGTAAAGTCGATTAAACTTCATATTGAGCTTCATAAAATCGCCTTCCATCCACCAGTCTTCCTAAAATAGGGTTGAAGCACCGTTTCTAACAGACCATTTGAAATTTGATACGTTCAATGATCCATTAAAACCCAGATGATTGTTGACTGATAAGATATTCCTCAACATTTCAGATGTGTTTTTTCCTGTAAGGTTTAACTCCATTCCATCATTTGCCTGACAAGAGTATTTTGCTCTTAAGATCGTATTCCAGTTTTTTGATCTTTCATTATTCCATCTAAACCACCACTTGGCTAATAAAGCTTTATTCATGTGCGATAAGTTTGAAAGACCTAATCCACCCATGGACTTTGGAAGTGACACAACGTTCCAGTTTAAAGATGCAACTTTTTTCTTCTTTCACCGGTTGACAAGAACTCACCCCATAGAAAGCTTCTTCGATAAGATTCAAGTTGGTGATGCACTGTAGCTGGTAATAACACTGAATTAAACCAATGTACTGGTAAGCTATTTATCACTGATTTGATAAGTACTATCCTCCCAGCCATATTTAATGATTCGCACTTCCACCCGGCCAATTTGCCCTTGAAATTTTTAAACAAAATATCCCAGTACCTCTGTCTCTTCGCAGACAATCCAATAGTAACTCCCAAGTAGGTCATAGGCCATTCACCCTTGGAACACCCCAACAATCTTGATCCCTCCTCTAAGAGCGAATTGCTTTTTCCTAAGGCATATAATTTGCTTTTAGCAAAATTTATTTTGAGGCCAGACAATAGTTGGAAACATATTAGTATCCTCTTAATAGTCTTAATGGAATAAATGTCGTCTTTGATGAAAATAAGTGTGTCATCAGCAAATTGTAAGTGCGTAACCTCCCTGGAGTTTGCTGTTATCTTTATGCCTGAAAAAAGTCCTGAATCATTTGAGGTTTCTAGCATTTTGCTCAACACCTCTACCACTAAATTGAAAAGTAACGGAGAGAGAGGGTCACCCTAACGCAGGTCTCTCTGAGGTGAGAATTCAATGGTTGGTGATCCATTAATTAAAATCGACATTTTAACTGCCTTCAAATACCATTCTATCCATTTGAGCCATTGATCACCAAAACCAATTTTCTTCATCAATTCTAGCAGAAAATCTCTATCAATTGTATCATTTCATTTGGGCACATCAAGATCTAGTGGATAAGGATATCTTAAGTAGATTTGTCAAGGGAGATATGCAAGCCATCACTGATTCTTTAAATCAAATCCATTGGAGAAGTCTGCGTGTTCGGAATCATAATGGGGTCGATAACACGGATAGGGGATTACCCACGGCTAAGAAGGACACACAACAAAAAACGAATGCTGAGGCAGTCAAAATGCGAAATGACGCAGGGCAAGGCTTGGTGAAAGTTACTCCAAGAAAGAAGAAAAGCACTCACAAACATAATGAAATTCATACAATATTTGTATCTAATATTCCAGATGATACCACAACAAGAGATATATGGGATCTATTTAGTCAAGGAGGCAAGATTCTGGACATCATCCTTCCACGGAAAAGAGGCAAACGG
This sequence comes from Kitagawia praeruptora, assembly GCA_037693485.1. NCBI lineage: Eukaryota > Viridiplantae > Streptophyta > Magnoliopsida > Apiales > Apiaceae > Kitagawia > Kitagawia praeruptora. The sequence goes on along the minus strand of CM075345.1, from coordinate 150,395,259 downwards.
AATAAAAGGTATGGCTTCATCAAAACTCACTCTGAATTAGAGGAAGGATCTATAATTTCAAACATCAAACAGATAAGGGGGTTAGGTCAAAGATTAAAAATGAGCATCAATAAGGATTATCATAAGATTCAAAATAAGGATGCTAAAAAAGATGCTGGAAATATAGAACATCCTGTTGGCAAGAAAATGTTTGAATTTATAGAAGCGGAAGTGGATTCAGAACTGGAGTGTTCGCTACTTAGGAGTTGGATTGGTATTTCAAAGCAAGCTAAGAATACCAAAACAATTCTTCAAGATTTTGAGAGTAAAGGGTTGAAGGGAATAAAAATGTTCAGTGTCAATGAGTATAAATTTTTTCTAGAGAATGAGGAAAATAGAGACTGGAGTGAAGAAGGCTAGAGCTGGGGATTCTCAAAGGCTACTTTAGCAATATTAGAAAGGCTGAAGAAGAAGACTTATTGGTAAATAGAATAGCTACACTAAAATGTCTAGGATTACCAATGTCGGTTTGGAAAGAAGATGTAATAAAGGCTTTTTCTGGTCATTTGGGAACCTGGATCGACTGGTGTTATCAAAATAAGGATACTCTTTCTGTCTTCAATCCCTTGATTAGGATTGAAACAAATAAGCAGGATCGAATTGATGAAGTAATGAAAGTATTAGTAAAAGGGAAAATGGTAGCTTTTAAATTTAACGAGGTTAGGAGTACTAAATGGGATGAGCAACTGAATTTTACCACAGATGAGGATATATCGGTAAGGATGGGGAGTAAAGTAGACATTGAAGGTTCAGATAATGAGTTTGATGTAGACTCACAGTCAAAGGAAAGGAGTGAGTCTAAAAGCAAAGGTGTCCAAGACATGAAAATCCCTTTGAGCCCTTCTCGTACAGAGATAGGCAATTATGATAATCAAGCAAACAAAAGTTTTGAGTTTAATTCGTCTATCTCAAGAGTACCAGAATATGTAGAAGTGGTTGTAAATGGGGATCGGAAAACTACTAGGAACACTGAATTAATATCGGGTTCAGAAAATAGTAAGGAGATTATGAGAGTGAGAGATGGAAAGAATAATTGTCTGGACAGTCAAAGCTCAATTCTGGAGGAATCAAAAAGTGTTGAAAATCCCGTCGCATCAGTAACAGCTGAAGATGGAATACAGGCAGTGGTTGGTAGTTCTCAATCCACAATCTGTAAAAATATTCAAGGTATGAAAATGGGCAGGAGTAGGGGGAGACCCAGAGTTCGTCCAAAAAGAAACTCAAATCCTTTTGATTTCAAGATGGGATTTGGAAAATTTGCGGGTACTAGAAAATCAAAAATTGCTACTGGAAAAAAGAAGTGTCACAAGCTTCAAAACTTAGAAGTCAATAGTCGAATACTTGAAAATGATTTGGATGTTCATCTCATAGAAGCCAATAGTATTCTTCAGACAGCATTGAATATGGGGCTACTAATTCCAGAAGCTTTAGAAGAAGGTGCAAAGAAAATGGCTAAAAATGTGGAGAATGGAGTTTTGTGAATGAGAGTCATCTTGTAGTAGTAAGTTAGTATATGTTATTTATGAAGAACATAAATATGCTGTCACGGAATGTTAGGGGAGCTAATAATGCACTAAGTAGAAGAATGATTAAGGATTTCTTAATGATGTATAAGGTAAAATTCTTTTGTCTACAAGAAACTAAAACAGGTAGGTGGACCTCAGCAATGAAAAACAGGGATGTGTATACTCATGGTTGGGCAGAGGTCGAGTTATATGGATTGTCTGGGGGGTTATTATGTTCTTGGGATAGTCATCTTTATGACTTGGTAAGGCTGGAAACTAAAGTTTCTTGGATTTTGTGTGAAATGAAATAGAAATTTGATGACAAGAAATTTCATGCAATCAATATTTATAGTCCTCAGGAGTCACATCTAAAGATTGAATTGTGGGATCAGTTAAGCAGCATTTTAATCAATAACCCGGATATGCCTTTTTGTATCATGGGTGATTTTAATTGCGTGTTCCAGTGAAAGAGCAAATTGTATATATAGGGAGAGAGATTCAAATGGCTTCAATGATTTCATCATCAATAGGAATTTGTTGGATTTGGCTCTGTGTAATTCTGAATACACTTGGTATGGACCTGATTAAAAAAAAAAAGCAAGCTGGACAGATGTTTGATAAATCCTTCTTGGCATGCTACTATGCAATGGAAGCTTAAAGCTCTGTCTCGAAAGAATTCAGAGCATAAAGCCATTATTTTGTCTTCTGACGATACTAATTGGGGTCCTATCCCTTTCGAGATTTTCAATCACTGGTTAAAAGATGAGTCTCTTGTCTACATTTTGGAGGATTTCTTGAGTTCAACCACCGCAAAAAATCCAAAAGATATCCAGCACCTACTCAGAGGAATTAAAGAAGTTATCAGGAAGTGGCATAAAGACCCAAACAATAACATCGACACAAAAATAAGGAAAGCAGAGGAGCTCCTAAAGGTACTTGATAATGGAAATGTTGCTCAGTCCGAAGTTTCAAAGGTAAAACATGAGTTGGAAAGCTTATACTTAGATAAAGTTTCCATGCTGAGGCAAAAATCTAGAGTACAGTGGTGCATCCAAGGAGATAGAAACTCGAAGTTCTATCACTAGGTTATCCAGAAAAGAAGGTGCAAAAATACAATCCGTAGGATTTTGTGGAATAATCAATGGCTACAACATCCCACGGAACTTAAACATGCTTTTCTTTCACACTTTAGTCAGCTCTTCAAAAAAGTTAATCCAGTGGTGAGACTTGAAATCGGCACTCTGAAGTTAAATCAATTGAAGATCCAAGATGCTTCATGGTAAGACAGAAGTATTTCAGGAGAGGAGTTAGATATTACACTTAAGATGTCATCAAATGAGAAAGCTCTAGGCCCGGACGGAATGAGTTTTGGTTTGTTAAAATTTCTATGGAATAAGCTCGAAAAACCAATGCAGGAGACCATTAAGGAATTTTCGCTTTCTGGTAAGCTTCCCAAAGGTTTTAACTCTTCTTTTATAGCGCTTATACCAAAGATTGAACATCCAAAACTGGTCACAGATTTCAGACCGATTAGTTTGATAAACTCAACCTCCAAGGTTTTTACTAAAGTTCTAGCAAACAGGCTAGGAATTTTTATGAATTCACTTGTCAGTGAGACTCAATATGGCTTCATAAAAGGTAGACAGGGAGCAGATAGTATCCTGTTACTTAATGAAATATGTTATAGTCTCAATCAGGGGCGATGATGCATCATTATCAAGTATTAAAGTTGCAATCGACTTATATACTCTAACATCCCTCTCAAATTTAATTTTATATTCCTATATCTTATTAAACATTATCTTATTATGATTTTCAATATATAATAAAAAATTAATAAATGAATATTTTTTAAACGAATAACTTTGTTAAATGAATATTTTTTTCCGGTCCCAACATAATAGAGACACTGTATTTTTTACCTCGATTAAATGAATAAAAGTTTTCAGTCCTAGGCGTATTCATTTATCGAGGTTTACCTGTAAAGATAAATCATTAGAGAGGATAACTTTATCTTATTAAACTTTATTGATTTATTTTCAAGATAAAATTTAATGCAGACTTTATCTTATTAAAATTTATCGCTTTTTTTCAGGATAAAGTTTAATGCAGACTTTATTTTTATTAAATTCAATCGATTTATTTTCAAGATAAAATTTAATGCATCATTTTTAAGTATTAAAACTTCAGTTGATTTTTGCACTCCGAACCTAAGGTTAGTAAGTAAAAAAAATTAACATAATGCTAATAATCAAATGCGAACCTAAGTTTAGTGAGTAAAACAAAATCTGAACCTAAGTTTAGTGACTAAAAGAAAACCGGACCTAACGTTAGTGAGTAAAAAAGAAAAAGTCATAGTTGAGTGGTAGGTCTCTAAAAAGGTTAATAGTTTAGTGACAAAAAAATTCATTTCGCCTTATAAGTTCTGATTTACCAAAAACTCTACTTATTTATAAGTTCTGATTTATCAAACACTTTAATGACTTATAAACTCTGATTTACTTATTACTTATATGACACTTATCACTTTAAGCTATAAGTTACTCATTTTAAGGTAAGCCAAATGGATCCTAAATAGTTTGGGTTTGAGTTCAATTTGCTCGTAAAAAATTTGATATGTTCGAATTCGGTTCGAAATCTCTAATTGATTTCATCGAATATTGGCAAAAACTTGAATATGATTCGGCTCAAGTTCGACTTGAGTAAATATATAAATTATACATAAATATTAAATATTTAAATAAAATTACATGTATTAGACTTACGAATCTTAGAGCATCTCCAATGGGAGACACCTCTTAGGTAAAATGTGAAATCAATTACCATAAATAAGAATTATAAAGATTGTGTAAACAAATTTGCACTTCAACGGGACAAAACCCTGGTCTATAATTATAGATAATCTCTTAATGTTGGCTATATTTGTCGAACCTCTAGAGACCTGTAGTGAATTACCACATCACTTATTTCTATATTAAAATTATATATTCCATTAATAACAACTTGAAATATTAATAACATATCATTTTTAAAATATAACCAATCATTATAACCAATACCCTCGGAACAAAATGTCTTACAAGTTCGACAAATTTTACATAATCAATATTTTATGTAATTTAGCCAATCATTTTTAGCTAACGCCATTGGAGATGCTCTTACAATCCTAGTAAGTTGAAGCTCGAACTCAGTTTTGGTAAAGTATTCGAATAGCTCGTGCTTGAGCTCGACTGATTATTATCAAACCAATTTCGATATTTTACGAGTCGAACTCAAGTATTTTACGAACAATTTGACTTGTTTACACCCTCAAGCGACGCTATGTGTCTAATTAGTATATATATAATGATGATTTACGAATAAAGAAAATGGTGATTATAAATTGAAGAAAACTTCATAAAATGTTCGATCCAACTTACACGTAGAAGAGATTAAAAAAAACTATAACATTTTACTATATCATCATGAGATTTTTGAAAAATATTCAAAAATGAATTCATACGACTATGATCAGCTCTCGATCGGAGCAAAATGAACAGAGTAAAAGGATTTTAGTCCAACGACCTTCGCAACTGCCCATTATTAACTTAAATCTACTTGAAGTTTTATCATGATACGGTATTTTTTTCCCTCTAATTTTCGATATTTTTAAATATATACTATCTAACAAACACTTCTCTTTTATTTCCTTTGACGAAGTTCATGAGAGTCCTCTTTGATACAGTTTCACATTTTACAACCGTGCTACGCACCAATCGATAAAACGTATTACTTAGTTAATATAAATATATATTTTTAATTATTATTTTGGAAAAAAATATTAGAATATAAATTAATTTAAGTATAAAATTTATTATCCGTCAATTCATATCAATTCTATTAATATTAATGGGTCTTGCTCTGGTGAGAACCTTTAATTAGGTGAGATATGAGATCTAATCTTAACCATATATTTTTTATATCTAAATTAATCCTAGCCCCATAATTAATATTTAAAATTTTATTTTTTTATTATCATTTAATTCAACATCATCTTCCACAATCATTTCTTTCCTACTCTGGTCACCATCTCCGGTGACAAATTCCGGCCAACCCAAAAAATCATCATCGGTAAACAAAAAATCACCACACTGCCACCACCTCCGGCCACCATGCCGCCGCCGCCACCACCAACAAAAATCACCGGCTATAAACAAAAATCACCGCACTCTACCACCTCCAACCACCATACTACCGCCACTGCCACCAAAAAATCACCACCGGTGTACGAAAATCACCGCGACCAAACCACCCCATCGCCATCAACACCTCCGATCACCATAAACAAATCACCACGTCTAGCCCAAAAATCACCACAAATTCATCTTTTCCAGCTATAATTTACTTTTTTTCCCACCTACTCGAGATGTCACGATTATTCACGGTGTTAAATTTCCCTGTATCACTATCCTATAAAACACATTAATTTCATTTTAACCGACTAAAACCAATGTAGCTTCAACAAAAATACACACTAAAGACACACACAAACTCTCCAATGCCGGATCCACACGCTCACTCCGCCCACTCCACAACCGCCTATCGCAAAGCCACCGACTTATTCAACGATCCAATTGACTCTCATCCTCGACAGTTTAAAAAATCCTCTTTTTTGGATCCTAAATTTAACCGGAATCGTACATTTCGGATCTCTGCACTTTCGTCCCCTTCGAAACTCTCCGATCGGAGCTTTGGTCCCACCTCGCGTCACTCAAACACAATCTCGTTGACCTAATCAACTGCAATTACGCTGATTTTGTGAATTTGAGTACGAAATTGGTTGGAGGCGACGTTTGCTTCTGTATGGTGTCTGTGTGTAGGTGGTGATTTTGTGATTTCCGATGGTGATTAATGGCGGTTACGGTGGCGGCATGGTGGAAGGGCAGCGCGGAAGGGGAGGGGGGAGTATGCGTGTGTTTCTGTGTGTAGACAGTGGGAGTCATGTTATGTGCGTGTATATGTGTATTTAATGGCCAGGATTTAAAATGGTTTAAAAATTGTGGGGCTGAGATTAGATCTCAGTTCTCATAATAAGATGGGGTTCTCACCTGAGCAAAACCCTTAATATTAATATCATCATCCAATCACCAAAACATTTTTACAATCCCTGTTGAAAGTCAAAAGCACTTTTTATTGTTTTTTTTAATTTTAGTTTTTATTTAATTCTCTATTTTTTTAGAATATTTCTACCAATTTAATGAAATTTTACCCAATTTTTGGGTTTTGTTCTTCTAGAAATTTGATATATTTAAATGTTCAGTATCGTGGATCCCTATAATATTTATATAAATTCATTGAAAATATTTGTATGTATCGTGATCAGTTCTTCGAATACATATTAAAACATACTTATTTCTCGTGACTGCAATAAATTATTTGATCATTTCTAAAAGAAGGTTGCATTTTTGAACGATAAGAGAAAAGACCTCTACTACTTCTGTGCAAGATCCATGAAACGAACGTAATTATGACAAAGCAAATTTTCGTGTAATCTAGTTTATTATGTATTTGTTCCATATCACTTTTATAAATTATGTTCTTTTACTATTGAATTGATTTATAACAGAAAAATAAATATTATCAATCAACCAAACAAATCCAATATATCGCGCTCTTAAAGTAAGATATGGCTATTAGAGTCTATGGTGATTACACTTAGCTTGTTCGTAATAACAACTTAAAATTTATATTTTCAGTGTGGGAGTTTGTATGTTTGATTATTCTTTTTCTATTAAAACATTGTATATAAAATTTTAGTTTGCTTTTACTCGTAAAATAAGACATTTGAAAATGAGCATCACCTATCTTCTATCTATTTGACTAACGTGTTAAAATAAAATACTACCTATGAAATTGAAATTGGGTGTGTAATACATAAACACGTAATTACATTATTATATATGCGTCCTTGTAATTTAGTTATCAGGTAAATAATACGAAATTTATTTTACTTTAACAATGAGTATATTTTTTCAACATATATAATAAGAAAACGCTTACATAGACCTAACAAATCATTTACATTGTGTACATTCATGTCATGTACTTTACGATCTTACACGAAATAACATGAAATTAAATCGTGTACCCAAAATTCGAACACAAAATGACACTAAATTACATGAATTTTTTTCGCGTACACGAAAAGAAATTAAATACGCGAACAATTACATGAATATCATTATGTATCCAAGTTATGTAAATATGTAACTATGTAACTGAGAACAACATTGAGACGCTACAAAATAAAACATGGTGTGAAGTCTCGAACACTCCTTTATTTTTTATTTTTTCTTAATTTTGTTTCTTCTTAATAAGCATCTCTCTTTGTGTTGAATTTTTATACCAAGTTATTAATTTTTTTTATCCATATTTTTGTCTTTGTTAATAAGTATCTCGTTGGTGGGCTATATTTGCTGATTCGATTTTGTACTATCTTATTGTGAATGATAAGTCCCCTTTTCTTTATCTTAATTTACTCTATTTTTCGACAAATATCTCTCTTTATTGAGAATCTAGTACACCGTTAGTGGATTTTGTTTACGCATAAATTGGATTTTGTTATATTAGTTCATTGATTTGGGTAGCGCTGAATCGCAATTATGATCGGTTACACGAATACGTTTTGACAAAATTAGATATACATATTCCTCATGATTATAACAAACTGTTAAATTATCTCGCCAAGAAGGCTGAAGGTTGTACATTAGATTTTTTTCAACGATTTGATGAAGGAAATCCCTTTTTGATCTATTTTAGTATGTGTTTGTTCAATATTGATTATTTTATAGATGTTGTATGCTCTTTTGTTGAGGAATTAATTACCTATAAAAAATGACGATTTAAAGGAAAATTTTGAATTTTTATTATTTTAGTAGATGTCGTATGCCCCTTTATTGATGAATTAATCACGTATAAAATAATGGTAATTTATAAAAAAAAATCCCATCTCCAACCATATCAAGCCCTTAGTTAAAAGTCTATGTGGCTTTTCAAAAATAAAACGTATACATTATATGTAAAAATTAGTCCCACTAATGGTACAAAACTCTTGTCTATAATAATAGATAATCTCTTGATGTTCGCTCGAACCTCTAGAAACCTGTAATAAATTGTCACATCACTTATTTCTATATTAAAATAATATATTTCATTAATAATAACTCGAAATATTAATAACATACCATTTTTAAAATATAGCTAATCATTATAGCCAATACACTCGGAGAACAATGTCTTACAGGTTCAACAAATTTTATATAATCAACATTAATTTTATGTAATTTAGCCAATCATTTTTAGTCAAGGCCGTTGGAGATGCTCTGATTTGACTAAAATATTATGAAAACATTCAATAACAATATTTCATTGATTCTGTATAATTTTTTATTTTTTGATTAATAATTTATACACAATTAATGTCTAATATTCTAAAAATATTTTTAAGAGTATATCTAATCTTTTGAATAATTCAAATATATTATCACATCAATCTGTTTGTCTCATTAGTTATTACATATTTAAAAAATATTCATAAGTGAAATATTGAAAGAAAATTGGTTTAAAATTCGTTTTAATATTTGAATCGGAAGAATTTAACTTTTTTTATAATTGATTAGTTTAAAATTTTATATAACTTAACTTTTGAACGCGTAATTAAATGAGTGTGGTATATATTTTTTTAATTTTAATTTTTTTTAATTCATTAATAGCATATTTATAATATTTGATTGTAATTTATGATTTTATATTGAGAGTTCGGGATGTGGTGAGTTGACTAATTTATTACAAAAATATTCAATAACAATTTTTCAATGATTCTGTATTAATTTTTATTTTTTGATTTATAATTTATACACAATTAATGTCTAATAGTCCAATAACATTTAAGAGTATATTTAATATTTTTGAGTAATTCAAATATATTATCACATCAATTTGTTTATCTCATTAGTTATTACATATTGAAAGAAATTTTTTTTAAAATTCAATTTAATATTTTAATTGGATGAATCTAACTTTTCTATAATTTTAAAATCAGTATGGTATATATTTTTTTAATTTTAAGAAATTTTTAATTCAATAATAGCAGATTTATAAAATCTGATTTATATTGAAAGTTTGAGATGTTAAAGTATTATATACTATAGATAAAATAGATATATTTATATGTTATTTTCTAATAAAATCATCATTATATTTAAAATAAAATCGTTAAGTACCCACAATAAATAAATTATGATGACAGTGATATTATTGTTTTAATTTTAGTGGTTAATTCTAATCGGCTCTAATATACATTTATGAAAATTAATCCTTAATATATATATATATATATATATATATATATATATATATATATATATATATATATATATATATATATATAAATATAGGCTCATGCTCGAGTGAGAACCTTCTTAACTGAGAGAACTGAGAGACCAGAGAACTGAGAGACCAGATCTATATCCGTTGTTTGATTTTGATTTGATGGCTAGGATTATCTCTAATAAATGTAAATAACGTTTCCCTTTTTTTTTTTTTTTTAATGTCGACTGATTTGATAGCTAACATTATATCTCTCTCATGAGAGTCTACCGACAGTAAACCCCCCGCCCCCCGCCCCCCGCCCCCCGCCTTTCTTCTCCCAGTCTGTCTTCCCCCTTCCCCTTCTTTCATTTTCAAGCTTCCTCCTCTTACTTCTAAATTCAACCTCCCTCCTCCCTCCGCCCCTCACTCATTTCTTCTCCCTCTCTTCTTCCGATCTACTTCCTCCTCTCCGGTAACTTGTTTTTTTCCAGATTCAATAAAATCGAGCCTTTATGCTAGGCTTTTGTTTGATTTAGATCTGTTCGGTGTTGCTTTGGTCCCAATTTATTTGGGTTTTGATTTTCTCTCCTTGTGAGAGCTTTGTGTGGTTTTGGTTTGTTTTTCAGTGATCTAATGTCAGGGATGTTAGATCTGCAGGAATTTCAAGGTTTTGATTTGGCGATGAAAGTTTTTATGGTATTGCATTTATGGTCGATATTTCAAACCAGATGTGTCGAAGCGGGTACATGTACATATATCAGTTTCAACAAATCGCTTGATATTATATCCAAAAGGTCTAAGAAGACTGGATTAATATGCGATTGTATCTTTTTACGGTTTGTTCGACTCGATTATTCTTGTAGATGCCGTATGGCTTTTTATTAATGAATTAAATCCTTTGTTTCAAAAAAAAAAAAAACGTTTCCTTTTTTTATTTAAAGGGCAGGTTGGAAAATAAAAGTGTAAAATATATATGTCACGTTGTCAATCTTCTAACTCCCCCGATTAAGAAATTGATTTCTTTATAATTGGACTGTGCATTAATTGTAATCTTCCCCCAAATTCCGTTCCATTCCATAAAAAAATTCTCATGTTTGTAACAACAATAAAAATGAACACTTTCTAAATCATGATACACTACACATAAATTTGGTTAAACTTTTTAAATCTTAGTATTTGTTCTAAAAAAAAAACTTTAGTATTTGTAAGAATTTAACATAAAAGCTAGTATGGATTAATATTAGTTTAAGATTCCTTTATATGTTATGTACAAGTAAAGCATTATACATAATTTATCCAACATTTAAAAAAATTTGAATAATATTTTTCCAAATTAAAATTAAATTTTTATAGCATGTCTTTAAAAAAAATTATCGAAGAAATCTCAAAAAGATCATAAAAGTAAATCAATTAATATATTAATTTGAAACACGTAAGAGAATCTTGATGCATTTTATAATATTTTTACAAAAAATGTCTAAAATTCTTGGCTCCATTCAGGAAAAAAAAATTACTGTTCATTGTTGACGTCACTGCCACGTCAGCAGTGAACAGTTTTTTTTTTTTTTTTTGCTGAATGGAGCCAAGAATTTTAGCCATCTTTTGTATTGGGGTACCCCTAGTTTGATCATTAGATTAACATGAAATATTGGATGTGTTTAGTTTTTAATTTGTAGTTAATTTTAGTTTGTAGTGGAGTAGGACTCTATATATATATATATAGGGTTGGACTCCATAGCAAACACCTTATATAACAAACAATAAAGAACACCTCATATCTAATAGATCCATTGCCCCTGGCTAGGCTTGTCAACGGGTCAGGTTTGGATCGGATTTGACAAAATCCATATCCATATCCATTTAAATTTGTCGGTTCGGATCCAGATCGGATCATTGTCGGATTATTAATAGCCTGATCCATATCCAATCCATTAGGATTTCGGATTATCGGATCGGACCTCCGAATCCATTTAAATTTAAAATAAAAATTAAAAATTAATATAAAAAATATAAAATAACAAAATAAAATAAAACCAAAAAATCTTTAAAATAGTAATAAAATTCCCAAAATATAATATTCAAGATTTAATAATAAAATTTGAATTTAAGTATATGTGATTTGTATATATATTATAACTATTAACATAAATTTAACTAATAAATAAATATGAACAAATAACTTAGAATGTACATATTCATTCGTTTGAATCTAATGAAATAATGGTATATACAAAATATGAAAATCTAATGAAATTATAGTGCACATGAAATATGAAGAAAATACTTGAATGAGAAATAAAATAATAAATCCCAGAGAAGTAGATTAATTTGATTATATACATTTAAATTTATATTATCTTATATATTAAAATTATATATAAATAATTATAAATGGTCGGATCGGGTTTTTATTGGATCGGATAAACTAAAATCCATATCTGATCCATTATATATCGGATCTTTATCGGATCGGATTCTTTTTTATAGAATCCATATCCACTTATTAAGGCTTGGATCGGACCCTGATCGGATCGGATATCCGATCCATTGACAAGCCTACCCCTGTCGGGGCCACCCAATACAAAAAGTTCTTATTTTTTTACCCTCTATCCATCCATCATCTCTCAAAAAAAAAAAAAAAAAAATTAAAAAGTTACTGTTCATGATGATGACGTTATCAGTGACGTCATCATGAACAGTAAATTTTTTTTTTTTTGCTGACTTGATAGAGGGTAAAAAAATAACAACATTTTGTATTGGGTGCCCCTGGCGGGGCCAAAGGATCTAATAGATCTAAGGTGTTCTTTGTTGTTTGTTATATAAGAGTGTTCTGTATGGAGCAAAAACCTATATATATATATATATATATAGGGGGCTACTCCAATACAAACCTCCTTAAAATATAAACCTACAAACCAAGCATAATCTAATATTTCAAGCTAATCTAATGACCAAACTAGGGGTACCCCAATACAAAAAATGCTTAAAATAATTGGCTCTATCCAACAAAAAAAAAATCACTGTTCAAGTGATGACGAGGCAGTGGATTTCACTGGTTAACGGTGCTTCGCACCTTCTTGTACAGCGATTCGCGCCTTTATCATTCTAAAGTTGTAAGGAATGGCAATCAATGGTAAAGGCAATAGACGATTGACGGGTGTGTCGAGAGCCTTCGACCCTCATGACTACCTAACTCATCCGTTTACTGTCTTAAATGCTTCGCATTTCCACGGCAAGTTTTTTTTTTTTTTTTATAGAGCCAATTATTTTAAGCATTTTTTGTGAAGGTACCCTTGGCGGGAACCTTAGAATAAATGAAATATAATTAATTTAGTGTTGGTTTGTAAGTTTGTATTTTAAGAGTGGTTTGTATTTGAGCACTTATATATATATATATATATAGAGTAGAGTTTGAGGGAGAACCTCTCTATCAAGAAAACTAAGAGATCCAATCTAAGACCGTTGATTAATATGATTTAATAATAATAATAAAATAGATATTAGAATGGCATTTATGTGATTCCAATGAAGTTTGGGGATAAAAATTATACACTATCCGGTCAGGATATATTACCGAATCTTGTAAAGATGGAAAGATATATAATCAAGTTTTGATTGACATATTTCAAGATTTTTTCAAAGATGGAAACGATTCTGGAAATCAGTTTTATCTATGGAAAGTGGAAATAGAGTTGTAATATAATCATTATGTATAGAACTGGTTATATGTCAATAGCCTGAAGAAGAAAACACATATTGGAAAAAAGGAGGACAACGCTGCCATCAATGAGTACGCACATAAATTTCTTATGATCACTATTGTTTTGTTTTTCAATTTTGTTTTAGATGAATATTGTATGTTGATCAACAATCGATTTTTATATCCAAGCTATTTTATTTACTTGTTCGCACAAATGCTTAAAATATATGAGTTCTCTTATGTAATCTGAAATATAAACTTGAGTTCTCTTATGTAATCTCAAATGTATTTTTGCAGGAAAGGTTTAAGTGTATATGAACATACCGTAAGATCTGGAAAGGTTTCTTATCGATAATTATATCGAGGATGAATCTGAACCTCTTAACAGATGTGATTGCATCCCTTTCAGAAACTCAACGCAAGTGGGTAATTGATGGTGATTAAAAGCTCTATCGATTGGTGATTGATCATCATTTATTTTCTCTTTTATGATATTAGATTATGTATAAGCTTAGAAAATGCATCTGTTCCACTAGAAGAGTCTTAAAAGTTTTAGATTCGTGTATGTGTTCTGTTCTTAAACTTATTCTATAAACTGATGATGATGTTTTACTCTGCAGATAAAAAATAAATATAAACATTATGGAGAAGCAGATGAAAGAATTTATCATTCAAGGCTACTACCGACTACCGTGGATAAAACCTAGTTTGTTAACTGATGTGTAAAATTACGTCTAACCGCAAGCGCACGGTATCAATTGTAGTAGATACTAGCAAATACGGGTCGAATCCTCAAGGAGACAGTTTCAATTTCAATTCAATTGCTATCAATTGTTTCTAGTCACAACGATTGTTTGAGAATTGTATTAACTACTAAAACAAATTTAACAAAGGTTTTAAATCAATTAATTAAAGGATCTAGGGCAATTCAGGTTCACCATGTTTACACCAAACAAATCATAAAAGTATAGCTTTTCAATGGGATTAAGTAATTAAAGCAATGGTTAATCTTTCTCAAGCATTAACGGTTAATCTTTCTCAAGCATTAACGCTCTCAGAATATCTAATGATGTTCTCACACTCACCTTCAATTCTGCTAATTGTATGTAAGCCTCTAGTAGTAAAATCTCTCGATCTATTACTCCTATTGCAATCAATTAATCCGTGATATTGCGCAATTACACAAATTAAGAATTATAACATATCAATCAGAATTACTCTTTACCCATCAATCTACTAATCAAATTAAGCCCAAATCATGGTGCAAACATGGCTCCCCTTAATACCCTAGAATTAAACTACTCACTCATTCTAGGATTAAAACTAACAATAATAATCAAGAAAGCCATAATAAACATGTACTAATAAACAAGATGAGATAAAGAGTACCTTAAACTTTGTATAAACGAAGAACAATAAAGATCCAAATTAAACCAAGTGCTTACAAAGGAAGAGATGGAGAGAGAAAAACCAAAACCCTAGCTATTGTAAAAACGTCTGTATATGTCTATATATCCCACTTTTTCTCTTCCTTTTATAATAAAACCCCTTAATAAAATCTGATATTTATCTCCTAATAAAAGTATTTTTAATATCCTAATCAATTTACAAAAAGATATCCATAATTGAATAGGATTTTCTTGTAAAATTCGTCACTAATTTTGCTCCTCTGTTTCTGGGCTCTTCCAGTTGGATTTTGCTTATTGGACCACCTCTGAATTAAAGATAATTCCCTAAGCTTCGCGTGGACAGTAAGATCGTCAAATTCTGACTTCTGGAACTCAAGATATGGCCCAAACAGTGCAGGCAGCCCGTATAGCCCAATATTACGAATTTTCTCCTATTTTATCTCCAAAATAGCTCTTTTTGCTCCAAATCCTTCCAAGTCATGAATTCTTTATTTCCTACAATAAAACAATAAAATATATTAAATAAAAATCCAAATCAATGCAAAACACAATAAATATGAGAATAAAATCATCTAAAATATATATAAAAATATACTCTATCAAACATCCCCACACTTAGCATTTGCACGTCCTCGGGCAAATAAGTGAAATAAAAACTAAGTCCTAACAAACATCACTTTCGTAGATGACACGATTGCATTGAGCATATGCAACAAGCCATTAAACCCCTAGGCAGCCCTAGTAGGACGAGTGTTGTCTCGTGAGGGTTTATAGTGAATGTACCCACAAAATTCATCCAACCATGCAAAAGATCAATGCTAACACAACACCACACACATAAGTCCTCTCATGCCACATCAACTTAAGAATCAAAGTAAACATACGATGTCTTGGTGTCGAAAGTGCAAGTATTCACGTAGTCTACTCAACCAACATGCAGAAGGTCATAAAAATTCATGTCAAGTGTAAAAATCGTTGGTAATCATGCTAAGCCCACAAGAAATACATCTTTAAGTCTAAACCCGGGATCTCCTATGCCAAAACAAGTAATAACTCACCTTTCACTCAAAACGAATATTCACTCAAGAACAAGGTTAAGTGTATCACTCAATTCCAACAAAATCATAAACACAACTTGACACTCGCAATCAATCTCACTCTCAACACAACATACATCACTGATGAAAATCAAAAGGTCTTTATTCGGGTTGTAGCGTGGGCTAGGGACCAGGTATGTCAAGTAAAGCTAAAACAGGTTAATGTCAAAAGCTAGTACCCAACAATAATCATTATTCAATTCCCTTTCTATTAAAACAAATACTTCCCCACACTTGGATTTTTCAATAACCCTTACATAATAACTTGACTAGTCGAATGAAGAAGGATCATACAAACATAAGAATGCTCTCAAATTTATTCATTTTTTCTTTTTTCTTTCTTTTTTCTTTTTTTTTTCTTTTTTTTTCTTTTTTTTCTGTGAGAGCTAAGGAATAAGCACAATGATCCATAGATATTATTATGAATTTCGACTAACAAGCATCAACCAAAATCAATATTCCCCAATGGTATGATCATCAATAACCCCCCCTTTTATGAACACCTTATTACTCCCTTAAGCACGATACTAGCCTTTGACAATTTAGGTTCAAATTCAATGTAAGGCCAATAGAATAAAAAGGATAATGGCAAGTAATGTAGTATGTCACCGAAAAAATAGGATTAGGCTCAAAGGGTTAACTAATTGATCATGTATAAAAGGTGTGGAAATATGGGAAACACGAGGTTAAACCTAAGTGCCTTTATCATCTCATCATCAAGTAATGTCATGCATTTCAAGAAAGATCTCAAGTAAGTGCTAGCAATGTAAACAACATGTGGACACTCAAGCAAACGAAAAATCATGCAAAAGATATGCATATAGGCTCAAAACTCACTTGGTGTGACAAAACATAATCAATCCCAAGTAACAAGACTCTCTAACGCACCTACTTGTACTCAAAGCATGAAAACCAAGTCATCTTGCACATATTCATGTCATTCTAATCACTTACAACATCCAATTAAGTCTACCAGCTTCAACTTACTAGTGAAAGTGTGTGCACAAGAACAAAGCACGTCACTTCTCATACAAAAGCGTCCATAAACACAAGAATTCTACACATGCATGGGTGTATCAAGCAAAATACAACAACTAATCAAATTGCATGGCTAGAATTATTTTTGGTATTTTTAATTTTTAATTTTTTTTTTTTTTAAACAAGTAATACACTACGTTGAGAACACCTCCCCACACTTAAGCGGTTCATTGTCCCCAATGAACTAATGAACAAGATACAAAACTACAACTAAAAACAAAATAAAACTACACTAAAAAGAAAAGAAAGAAAACTCCCCTGGAATCAAGGTGTCAGGTGTGAAAACCATCCCTCATTTGCTTAGGAGCCATCCACTCACCACCAACAACCACCAAGAAATTTCCTGCAAAAACCACCAAGCAATATCACTCCAAAAATACCCAATTAACAAGAATAATACAAAATCCCCAATTTACATGAACACAAATTCGTAATAAAAAAATAAAATAGAGAAGATATATCCCAACTACGAATCAAAGAGGTGAACTTGTACTAATTTTCCCCCAAACTTGAATTTTTAGAGATGTAGAGGAAGAAAATAAGAAATTGGGTGTGTATGTATGGGTATATATAGATAATGGAGTGATAGGATGAATATAAAAATTTTAATGTGAAAAGGAAAAATTTTGGGTGGTAATAGGGTTTAGGGATTAAAAAGAAAAAAAAATAAAAATAAAAAATAAATAGTAATAATAATAATAATAATAAATAATAATAGTAATAATAATAATAATAATAATTTTAATAATAATAAGAATAATAATAATAATATACAAAGAAAGGTGAGAAATACTCCCCTAATGTATAAGTGTGAAATGGCCGTCCAAAAATAAGAAGAATAGTAGCTCCCTCCAATTTCCAAATTTGCAAAGTGGTCACGTAGCTCCAATTTTCAATTTAATTAAAAGTCCTGGTACCATATGAAGGTTACATAGAAGCAGCTCTAATATTTACACAACAGTTGTAGTTGCCCAAGTGGTTGGAGGTGGCAAATAGAATCATTGTGGTGCTAACCCCATGGTCAGGGGTTCAAATCCCTCCTCCTGCGATTTTTTTCAAAATAGCACACCATGTATTAAACTCAGCAGGCAAGTTCGGAGCTGGATGCATGCATGCAGGTTTGTATCAGCTTTGAAAACAGGTCCGGGAACAAGCGCGTGGGAAACAGCCGCGCAAATTGCTTCAAGTCCAGATGCGCCAGCGCTAGTAGCGCATGTTCCGCGCAAATTGCCCCTAGTACAGTAACGCAGGAGCAACCTGCGTTACACAGGCGCAACATGCCCCAATTGCAGAAACGCAGGGGCAACCTGCGTTAATGACCTGCAAATTGCTCAAAAATCGATTTTTTTTTTTTTTTTTTTTTGCACAACAATTTTTTTTTTTTTTTTTTTACACAGATTTTTTTTTTTTTTCACTACACTCATTCTTTTTTTTTTTTTTTTTCATACAACACTCAATTGTTTTTTTTTCTACACTAATGCGTGGGTTGCCTCCCACGAAGCGCTTCTTTAACGTCAATAGCTTGACGTTACTTCCTCAACTCAAGGCGGTTTCAAAAGAATTACTGAACCATCCTCAACAGAAAGACCATTCCTACGAACGTTGACATCTTGGCTGCTTGCTTTCCACAAAGCTCTTCCATCAGACTTCAACTTGATTTTACTACCCAACGGCCAAATCTTCTTCTTTTTCTTCTTCACACCCCTAGAGTGCTTCTTCGACTCAACCGGCTGAACAAAACTTTCTTCTTCCTTATCATTGGTTTTCCACCTTCGCAACACGTTATCATGCCCCTCTTCAAAAATCACTAGCTCATTATTGAAAAGGACATACCTCAAATGTGGTGGAAGTTTCCCAAGCTTAATACTCGAGAGATCTCGAACTGAAGAACTGTCAATGGAATCAATGTTGTGATCATTCAACTCAAGAATCAATGAATCGACTTCAGCATGTCCTTCTCCTTCTGTAGCTTCAAGCATGAGCACTGCTTCCAATGTATCATTCAATAGAATCTGAGGAGTATAATCTTGGACAATTTCATCTACAACATCAATACTGCAACAAGTATTCTCAAGCAAAGGGGATTTAAGAGCAGAGGTTAGAGTAAAAGCAATTTTATCATCACCAACGCTCAATGTGAGAGTCCCACTTTTAACATCAATAATAGCACCTGCAGTACAAAGAAATGGTCTACCTAAAATAATAGGTATCTGACTATCCTCTTCCATATCTAGAACTACAAAGTCTACAGGAATATAGAATTTTCCAACCCTAACAGGCACATCCTCTAAAATTCCAAGGGGATATTTTATCGAACGGTCTGCCATTTGCAAAGTCATCTGTGTACATTTTAATTCTCCCATATTTAGTTTTTGGAAAACCGAGAGAGGCATGACTGAGACACTAGCGCCTAAATCACATAAAGCTTTATCAATGAACAATGCACCTAAATGACATGGGATCGAAAAACTACCAGGATCTTTAAGCTTAGGTGGAGACTTATTCTGTAAAACAGCACTACACTCTTCAGTAAAAGCTACTGTCTCTACCTCACCAAAAGACCTTTTCTTAGTGAGAATATCCTTAAGAAACTTTGCATATGATGGAACTTGAGAAATTAAATCAGTGAAAGGAACTGTTACCTCAAGATTCTTGACAAGTGTCATGAACTTACCAAACTGCTGGTCCACCTTATTTCTGTTCATCCTGCTAGGGAATGGGAGCTTTGGCACAAATGGTGGAGGAGTAACTGCAGTCTTCTCTTTATCCTTTTTCTTGCTTTCCTCAATTTCATCTTTGTTTGCATCTTCAACAACTTTCTCTACCTTGTCTTTCTTAGAATCCTCTTTTTCTTTCTCAGTAGGAACATCGTCAGTAGGCATTGGAGGAGCATCATATGTACGACCACTCCTAAGAGCAATGGCATTCACATTTTCCTTTGGCTGAGTTGATTGTGCTGGTAGAGAGCCTTGTTGCCTTGTAGATGAAGAACTAGCCATTTGAGCAATCTGAGTTTCCAACATCTTGTTATGTATCTCCATCTGGTTCATCTTTGTTTGCATTTGTAACAATATCTTCATCATGTCACCTTGATTATCAGCCTGTGCAGCTTGATTGGCTTGAGGAGCATAATTCTGAGTAGGCCTTTGGAATCCAGGGGGATTCATAGGTCCTTGAGGAGGCCTATACTGCTGCTGTGGAGGAGGCTGGTACGACTGCTGATATTGATGCTGATTAGGAACATTTGAATTCTGAGCGTTATTGTTCCTATATGAGAAGTTAGGATGATCTTTCCAACCAGGATTGTAAGTGTTGGAGTATGGATTGTACTGCTGCCTCTGTTGGAAAACATTTGCTTGCTCCATCTGAAAATTTTGTGAATTTTGAGCATTGAATTGGCAATCATTACCATAGTGGCCTTGGATGCCACAGACTTCACAAACAGGATTATTCATAGGAGCCATGGATGACAATGCATTGATACTCATAGGTTGAGTAGAGGGCTGAGATGTCTTCAATGAGTGGATCTCCTGAGTCAATGCAGCGAGTTGAGATGATAATAGAGAATATGCATCCACTTCAAGTTTACCCCCTTTCTTGGTTGCTCTCGGATTACTGAAGTGATTGGCAGCCAAATTTGAAAGAAAAGCATGTGCATCATCAACTCCTTTATCCAGAAATACACCACCTGCAGCGTTATCAACCATACCTTTTGTTTCAGGGTCAAGACCATTGTAGAAGCGTTTAAGAAGAAACCACTTCTCAAGACCATGGTGAGGGCATGCACGTTGATAATCCTTGAATCTGTCCCAAGCATCCCGAAGAGATTCGCCATAATCTTGCTTAAAACCCATCATCTTGTCGATCAAATCGTCGGTTCTGTTAGGAGGGAAGAACTCAGTTAAGAAGGCTTGAGCAATCTCATCCCACTTGGTCAATTCAATATCGTTCAACCACTTTTGAGCTTTATCACGAAGAGAGAAACCGAACAACATGACTTTCAACTGGTCTGGAGTGACTCCTTGATGTTTAATTGTAGAACAGAGCTGTTGAAACCTTTGCAGATGATTTGTAGGGTCTTCAGAGGCAAGCCCAGCAAATTGATTCTGTTGGATCATAGTGAGCAAAGCAGGCTTGATCTCGAAATTTGCTGCTTGAATTGCTGGCATAGCAAGGCCAGTAGGTACCCCACTCGGAGAGGGCTGTGAGTAGTTCTTCAAAGATTTGGGAGGAAGGTCCGCCATCTCAATCTTTGGTTCAGATATCCTTTGCTGCTTCTCTTTCCTTTGTTGACTAAGAGGAGTTGTATCCTTTTTCGCTTGATCTACTTTCGTTTGAGACCTGGTCTTGGGCATCAACAACTAAACAAGGAAAAGCAGTAAGATCGGTCTCAGTTGGAACAAAAGTTCCAAAGAGACAAGAGAAACAATTTAAAACAATCAAACTAAAATTATAGAAACTAGGCGTCTCCTCGGCAGCGGCGCCAAAAACTTGATGTGTAAAATTACGTCTAACCGCAAGCGCACGGTATCAATTGTAGTAGATACTAGCAAATACGGGTCGAATCCTCAAGGAGACAGTTTCAATTTCAATTCAATTGCTATCAATTGTTTCTAGTCACAACGATTGTTTGAGAATTGTATTAACTACTAAAACAAATTTAACAAAGGTTTTAAATCAATTAATTAAAGGATCTAGGGCAATTCAGGTTCACCATGTTTACACCAAACAAATCATAAAAGTATAGCTTTTCAATGGGATTAAGTAATTAAAGCAATGGTTAATCTTTCTCAAGCATTAACGGTTAATCTTTCTCAAGCATTAACGCTCTCAGAATATCTAATGATGTTCTCACACTCACCTTCAATTCTGCTAATTGTATGTAAGCCTCTAGTAGTAAAATCTCTCGATCTATTACTCCTATTGCAATCAATTAATCCGTGATATTGCGCAATTACACAAATTAAGAATTATAACATATCAATCAGAATTACTCTTTACCCATCAATCTACTAATCAAATTAAGCCCAAATCATGGTGCAAACATGGCTCCCCTTAATACCCTAGAATTAAACTACTCACTCATTCTAGGATTAAAACTAACAATAATAATCAAGAAAGCCATAATAAACATGTACTAATAAACAAGATGAGATAAAGAGTACCTTAAATTTTGTATAAACGAAGAACAATAAAGATCCAAATTAAACCAAGTGCTTACAAAGGAAGAGATGGAGAGAGAAAAACCAAAACCCTAGCTATTGTAAAAACGTCTGTATATGTCTATATATCCCACTTTTTCTCTTCCTTTTATAATAAAACCCCTTAATAAAATCTGATATTTATCTCCTAATAAAAGTATTTTTAATATCCTAATCAATTTACAAAAAGATATCCATAATTGAATAGGATTTTCTTGTAAAATTCGTCACTAATTTTGCTCCTCTGTTTCTGGGCTCTTCCAGTTGGATTTTGCTTATTGGACCACCTCTGAATTAAAGATAATTCCCTAAGCTTCGCGTGGACAGTAAGATCGTCAAATTCTGACTTCTGGAACTCAAGATATGGCCCAAACAGTGCAGGCAGCCCGTATAGCCCAATATTACGAATTTTCTCCTATTTTATCTCCAAAATAGCTCTTTTTGCTCCAAATCCTTCCAAGTCATGAATTCTTTATTTCCTACAATAAAACAATAAAATATATTAAATAAAAATCCAAATCAATGCAAAACACAATAAATATGAGAATAAAATCATCTAAAATATATATAAAAATATACTCTATCATTAACTGAAATGGTATTTTTGATGCCCTCTCTAAAAATGCAATATCTGTGGAGGTAGAAGCCATTCTATTCATTTTTAAAGTCATTGTGGATAAAGGTGGATGCAACATGAAAAATGGAGCCATCAAAAGCTCTTTTTGTGGGAAGTGTAAAAGAGCTAGGAGATCTGGAGGGTTCAAGCCAAAGTCTGGTGTATCAAGGGTATCAAATGAATTGGGTACAAGTGTGTATCTTGTTCTTCCATGCTCCATCCTAAATAAGGAAGTCATTGGAACTATGTATTTATAGAATTTTATAAAGGAGTACCGTGACAAAGAGATACTCCTATAGCTTTGAGTTGAGTTGATATGCATGTTGCTTTGTGGTTTTTTGCAGCTTTGAGTTGAGTTGATATGCATGTTGCTTTGTGATTTTTTGCAGTTTTGGCTGCGTGGAAGTGACACTATTAGATTTGTACATTATTTGAGGTTAATCGCATTGTCTTAGTTACAACATAGTTTTCCGCTAAATATTCAAATGTAGTGTAAGTTATTATTGAAGATTCCACTAATTGTGTTTTATTAAGTATTTATTAAAACATACAAGAGATCAAAATAATTATTATGTTTTATGTTTGTGGTGTTCTTGTAAAAAAATTTAAAATTTTTCAAGTATGTTGCAACAAATTCCTTTTTTTGTATAACTTTAATTTAATTTTTTCCCCTTTATTGGCCTTTTTTTAGGTATCCTCAGAACCATAGGTTGACCTAGCTAATGAGATTTTAGTTTAGCTAATGAGATTTTAGTTGAATATTTTGCATATTATTTGGTTTAGTTTTATAAAACACTTAATAGAATCTTGAATAAATTATTAAAAACACTTAACATAATCTTTAACAAACTAATAAAAACACTTAACAAAATTATTTAGAACCTTTAATAGAATCTTGAACGAATTAAATAAAACACTTAAGAGAATCTTATTATGATTTCAAATAATTAACAAAACACCTAATAAAATCTTGATGTAGTACATAATATTTTTATATTTTGTTTTCTTAAAAAAAATATTTCTTTTTAAATTAAGTTACATATAAAAATATCATCTATTATACCAAGATTTTGTTGTGTGTCTCAATGTATTAGTTTATTTGCTTTTATTATCTTTTTGAGATTTATTCGAGAATTGTTTTAAAAGGCAAGCAATAAAAAATTTAAAATTATAATTTGAAAAAATATTTTTAAATGTTCCATGAATTATTTATAGGGTTTTGGTCCATGACAAATGATTGTCATGGACCTGTTAAATAACAATCAGTTTCTAAACCGTTGGATCGTTGATCCAACGGCCCCCCTGGATTACAAAATTTTTTTACTGTCCGCTATAATTTTCCGCGGATAGGCAGATTGCCTGTCCGCGGAAATTTTCCGTGGATAGGCAATCTGCCTATCCGCGGAAAATTATAGCGGACAGTAAAAATTTTTTTTTTAATCTCAGCCGTTGGATCAACGATCCAACGGCTATGGAACCGATTGTTAAATAACCGGTCCCTGACAATCATTTGTCAGGGACCAGGACCCTTATTTATAATGTTGTACTTGTACATAACTATATTTGAAACTTATTTTAGATCAATAAAATATTTTAAACGAATCTTAATATAAATATTTGATATAGAAATATTATGATTTCAAATAATTAACAAAATACCTAATAGAATCTTGGTGTATTACATTATATTTTTATATTTTCTTTTCTTAAAAAAATAAACATTTCTTTTACAATTAAGTTACATATAAAAATATAATCTATTATACAAAGATTTTGTTGGGTATCTTAATGTATCAATTTGTTTCCTTTTAGTATCTTTTTTAGATTCCTTCGAGAATTGTTTTAAATGGGCAAGCAATAAAAAATTTAAAATTATAATTCAAAAAATTATTTTTAAATGTTCCAGGAATTATTTATAATGTTTTACTTGTGCATAATTATATTTGAAACTTAGTTTAGATCAATAAAATATTTTAAATGAATTTTACAATAAATATTTGATAAAGTAATATTATGATTTCAAATAATTAACAAAACACCTAAGAGAATTTTAGTACTACATAATAGTTTTATCTTTTTTTAAAAAAAAAATAATTATACAATTTTTAAAATTTAAGTTACATTTAAAAGTATTATGTAATACACAAAGATTCTTTTACATGTTTTCTATCAATAAAATCTAAATAAAATTTAAAAACACCTAAGATAATTTTGGTGTATTTAATAATAATTTTATATACTTATTTTTTCAAAAGAAAATTTATACATTTCTTTTAAAATTAAGCTACATGTAGAAATATTACAAAATGCATCAAGATTCTCATACGTGTTTCAAATCAATATATCAATTTATTTACTTTTATTATCTTTTTGAAATTCCTTCGGAAATTATTTTAAAAGGCAAGCAATAAAACATTTTAAATTATAATTCGAAAAAATATTTTAAATGTTCCAGGAATTATTTATAAGGTTGTACTTGGGCATAACTATATTTGAAACTTATTTTAGATGAATAAAATATTTTAAACGAATCTTAATATACATATTTGATAAAGTAATGTTATGATTTCAAATAATTAACAAAACGCGTAAGAGAATCTTGGAGTATTATATAATATTTTTATACATAATTTTTTTCTTAAAAAATTTAAATCTTTCTTTTAAAATAAAATTACATATAAAAATATCATCTAGATTTTGTTGCGTGTTTCAATGTATTCGTTTATTTCCTTTTATTATCTTGTTGAGATTCATTCGAGAATTGTTTTAAAAGGTAAGCAATAAAATTTTTTAACTTATAATTCAAAAAATATTTTTAAATGTTCCATGAATTAGTTATAATGTTGTAATTGTACATAACTTTATTTAAAACTTATTTTAGATCAATAAAATCTTTTAAACGAATCTTAATATAAATATTTGATAAAGTAATATTATGATTTCAAATAATTAACAAAACACCTAAGAGAATTTTGGTATTACATAATAGTTTTATCTTTTTTAAAAAAATAATTATACTATTTTTTAAAATTTAAGTTACATTTAAAAGTAATATGTAATACACAAAGATTCTTTTACGTATTTTTTATCAATAAAATTAAAAAACACTTAAGAGAATTTTGGTGTATTTAATAATAATTTTATATACTTATTTTTTCAAAAGAAAATTTATACATTTTTTTATTATGATTTCAAATAATTAACAAAACACCTAATAGAATTTGGTGTAATACATTATATTTTTATATTTTATTTTCTTAAAAAAAATATTTCTTTTAAAATTAAATATAAAAATATCATCTATTATACCAAGATTTTATTGTGTGTCTCAATGTATAAGTTTATTTCCTTTTATTATCTTTTTGAGATTTATTAGAGAATTGTTTTAAAAGGAAAGCAATAAAAAATTTAAAATTATAATTTGAAAAAATATTTTTAAATGTTACATGAATTATTTATAATGTTGTACTTGTACATAACTATATTTGAAACTTATTTTAGATCAATAAAATATTTTAAACGAATCTTAATATAAATATTTGATATAGAAATATTAAGATTTTAAATAATTAACAAAACACCGAAGAGAATCATGGTGTATTACATTATATTTTTATAATTTTGTTTTCTTAAAAAAGTAAACATTTCTTTTACAATTAAGTTACATAAAAAAATATAATCTATTATACAAAGATTTTGTTTGGTGTCTTAATGTATAAGTTTGTTTCCTTTCAGTATCTTTTTTAGATTCCTTGGAGAATTGTTTTAAAAGGGCAAGTAATAAAAAATTTTAACTTATAATTCACAAAATTATTTTTTAAATGTTCCATGAATTATTTATAATGTTGTTCTTGTGCATAATTATGTTTGAAACTTAGTTTAGATCAATAATATATTTTAAATGAATTTACTATAAATATTTGATAAAGTAATATAATGATTTCAAATAATTAACAAAACAGTTAAGAGAATTTTGGTATTACATAATAGTTTTATCTTTTTTTTTTAAAAAATAATTAAACATTTTTTTAAAATTTAAGTTACATTTAAAAGTATTATGTAACATACAAAGATTCTTTTACATGTTTTCTATCAATAAAATTTAATAAAATTAAAAAACACCTAATAGAATTTTGGTGTATTTAATAATAATTTTATATACTTATTTTTTCAAAAGAAAATTTATACATTTCTTTTAAAATTAAGCTACATGTAGAAATATTACAAAATGCATCAAAATTCTCATACGTGTTTCAAATCAATATATCAAATTAAAAATTGTTTTAAAAGGCAAGCAATAAAAAATTTTAAATTATAATTTGAAAAAATATTTTAAATGTTCCAGGAATTATTTATAAGGTTGTACTTGGGCTTAACTATATTTGAAACTTATTTTAGATGAATAAAATATTTTAAATGAATCTTAGTATACATATTTGATAAAGTAATGTTATGATTTCAAATAATTAACAAAACGCGTAAGAGAATCTTGGTGTATTATATAATATTTTTATATATAAATTTTTTCTTAAAAAAATTAAATCTTTCTTTTAAAATTAAGTTACTTATAAAAATATCATCTATTATAACAAGATTTTGTTGCATGTTTCAATGTATCCGTTTATTTCCTTTTATTATCTTGTTTAGATTCATTCGAGAATTGTTTTAAAAGGTAAGCAATAAATTTTTTTAACTTATAATTCAAAAAATATTTTTAAATGTTCCATGAATTAGTTATAATGTTATAATTGTACATAACTTTATTTGAAACTTATTTTAGATTAATAAAATCTTTTAAACGAATCTTAATATAAATATTTGATAAAGTAATATTATGATTTCAAATAATTAACAAAACACCTAAGAGAATCCCGGTATTACATAATAGTTTCACATTTTTTAAAAAAATAATTAATCATTTTTTTAAATTTAAATTACATATAAAAGTATTATGTAATACACTAAGATTTTTTTACGTGTTCTCAATCAATAAAATCTAAATAAAAGTAAAAAACACCTAAGAGAATGTTGATGTAATTAATAATATTTTTATATACTTATTATTTCTAAAGACAATTTATACATTTCTTTTAAAATTAATATACATGGTATAAATATTATAAAATGCATCAAGATTCTCTTACGTGTTTCAAATCAATATATCAATTTATTCACTTTTATTATCTTTTTATGATATTCAAAACTTATTTGAGATATATCAATATATCTTTTTATTATGTACTTGTACATAACTATATTCAAAACTTATTTGAGATCAATAAAATATTTAAAAGAATCTTTAAATAAATATTTGATAAAGTAATATTGTGAATTCAAATAATTAATAAAACAACTAAGATAATCTCGGTATTACATATGCTGAAGTGTTGCGCCAAACCAATTTTATAGAGAATATATATATATAATTATAAAGTTCTATTTTTCACAATAATTTAATTGTGTTGATACATTTTCAAAATTTTATTTTAGGCTCATATTATGTAAAAAATAAAATAAGCACAATTTCGGTGTTTTTTATTTACATTTTTGTGTATGTGTACATGGATTCTCTTAAAAGTTTTATTAAAGAAAATTATTTATTTAAAAAAAACTTACTTCCGTAAATAAATTTTTTATAGGGCTAGACAAGATTCTCTTACGTATTTATATGTCGTGATTGTGATGTCATTTTCACGACGAGACAAGATTCTCTTAAATGATTTGTTAAAAATATATTAATTATTTAAAATATCTTATTTATGTAAACAAATTATTTTTAGACAAAATATTCTTAAGATAAAATATATGGAAACATTAGAACGTTTTTAAAAAACATCCGCTTGGTATATTTTTATTCGACTTTTTTACTTTTTCTTGGAACTGTTAAGTGAATCGTGCAATGCTACATATCGGCACAATCTTTTTTTGCCTTCTTCTACTACCTTCTTATAACCCCAAATTTGTTATCCACGGGATTATAACGGAGTCAACCATTAAAATGCTGTTTCAATAAGCTTTAAATAAGAAAAATTAAATCATTACAATAATCTTTAATCATGTAACAAACCAAACAAAAAAGGTCAAAGACAAATGTCACGTAATTTGATTGAATCGCTTGATAAATTATCCATTGAACAAACTTGTTTTTTTTTTAAGTAAAAAAATATGAATAAAAGATATACAAAAATATTGGCAAGAAAACACGAAAAAGATTTATGAAGATAGGATATAAGATGTGTTAATATATTGATTCTGTTACCAAATAAAAATCAAAATTTGTGTATGGAATGAGTTTTCCAAGATGATAATTTTCTTCTAAAAATGGTATATCAATCAAATGCACTGATTGACCGTCGATCAATTAATATTGTGATATATTTTTATGTTTTAACATTTCCGATTCTATCCTTTGGATGTAAAATGGAATTAATCTTATTTGTTTTTAATTAACAACTGGATTTTCTATAAGCCATCAGATCAAATTAAACGAATGGATAGAGATGTGGTCTCTTGGTTCCCTCTATAACCTAGGTTCTCCCTTGAGCATAGACCTATATATATATATATTAATTGCAATGCCATAATTTGTATTGGGGTAGTTGCTTTACGCATGCATATTTACTACTTCGCCTATGTCATTCCCCTATTCCTCCGTTGCATTCTTTACATTTGGAATTAAGAATTTAATACGCATTTTAGGAAATATATAAAATTTAATTGTATAAATTATTTTAATTTATTTTTCTTCTTAAATAAAACTATATTTAAATTTTTATTTAGAAAAAATAAAATTTTAAAAATAAATTAGAAAATTATACTTATATACATTTAAAATGCATGTGTGCTAATTTTAGTAAAAAAATTCAATAGAAAAATGAGACAGATGGAGTAGTAGGTAAGTAATGAATGACCGATGATGTTCAATCGATTGGTGCAAAAAAACGTGAAAAATGTCAAAAATTGTAAATAGGAAAGAGTTTCAAGTTTTCTTGTAATTAGTGAAAGTATGATTATTTAAGTTTAGTTTCAAACTTCCGATATGTGTACGTCATGTTCATGTAAAATTGAATTCTATAAAGTTAGAAAAATTAAATAAAATATTACTCAGCTCGTTCAGAATAGAAAAACATTAGTAGCTATCTCCCGGTATTCCACGAAAAGAGTATGTCATTTTATCCTTTCTAATATTTTTTTTTTTTTTTTTTGCATTGCAAGTAAAAACAAACTGCAAATACGAGAGTAGAATTCTTAATTGTTAGTGTATTCGCTTGTTAAAAAAATATTGAGTACGAGCTCAAGTTTAAATTTTATTGAGTTAATATTTTTATTTGGGTATTGTTATGCCCGAATCTCGGCATAGATCCTAAACAGGCTCAAACGACAATACAAGGGACCCACCTCTCTTAATGGGCTCAACCACCTCTCTTAATGGGCTCAATTATCTACTAATTAATGGGCTTAAATATGGAAGAAGGATCAACAAGGCGTGAGTCCCGATCAGGGATCGCCTCACCTTTATCTCATCATATTATTTGAAGACAATCTCTCGAAGACATGATCCCGCCCTAGGGGTCGCCTCACTATGATCTCCTAATGCTACTCAAGGCGTCCTCTCATGCCAACGATAAAGGAAAATGGGGTCTCACACTAGGCCTCAAAGGGCTCTCACGCTAGGCCTCCAAGGGATCTCACGCTAGGCCTCTAGGCGTCTCACGCTAGGCCTCTAGGCATCTCATGCTAACCCGGCCTCGAGGTCGCATCTACAGGGCCACCTCGCTACAGGGCCACCTCGCTACAGGGCCACCTCGCTACATGGCCGCCTCGCTACAGGGCCACCTCTAGCAACAAGGCCACCTCGCTACAGGAGCACCTTGTCTATTCTCTCATGCTAGGCCTCTGCGCCTCTCACGCTAGGCCTTTGCGCCTCTCATGCTACTCAGCCTCGGGGTTGCATCTACCGGGGTCGCTACCCGGGGATCGCTTCGTCAGGCTCCCGTCAAGGGATCGCTTCACACATAACCTCCACAGCGGGGTCACATCTACAAACTAAAACGAGATCACTATCTCTTCTTCTCTGGAAGGCTCATAGCCAGACCCCTCGAGGTCGCATGAGCAGCTGGACACAAGGGATCGCTTCGCATGGCCTGATCCCTCGAGGTCGCATGCAAGGCTCTTGTTGCTTCTCTGCTGGCCAATTCTATCCGTTCGAGACTATGGGCTTCCACATCTGGGCCATGGATCACGGATAGGGTTGATGACTTACTGCCACGTCAGCCCTAAACGAATGGGCTTGGACTTTGGCTATCTCTTAAAACCCTAGCCCGCCTAGGTGACTTGTTCTCCAAGAACTACGTATGGCTTGATCCCTATAAATAGGGTACGTAGGCCTCTTGTTTGGATACGCCTCAGCTCACCCCTGACTATCTATCAACAAGATCAGCCACAAACAAACACCAATCTCCTCCCGTGTTCTTCGTGTTCTTAGCAAAATATCCGTATTTTGCTCCGTGATTCCAGCAACCTCCAATTTCGTGTTGTAACGAAATTCTCCCTACAACAATTGGCGCTAGAAGGAGGGGCTAGTCATTAATTTGGGAGAACGATGACTAACTCGAACAAGAAGAACGGAGAGGCCAACAACAGAGAGGCCGAGCCCGGGCTAGCGCGAGACCCCGGGGGAGCACATGACCCCGGGCTGCAAGGAGCGAGACCCCGAGGTAGCATATGACCCCGGACTGCGACCCCCAAGAAGCGAGACCCCGGGATAGACATGACCCCGGGTTGCAAGGAGCGAGACCCCGGGGTAGCACATGACCCCGGACTGCGACCCCATAGGAGCGAGGCCATGCTTGCACCTAGCGTAGCGAGGCCGGGTTCGAGAAGGATAAATGATAGAGGCCAAGGCAAGGGTCAAGGTTCTAAGTGACCTCCATCTCTTTATCGAGATCGTGAGCGGTCCCATCGTCATGATGACAGACCCCCTCTCCTTGTGGAGATCGTGAGTGGTCCCATCGTCATGACGACAGACCCCCATCTCCTCGTCGAGATCGAGAGGCCCCAATATGGAGTAACAATCGAGATCTTGAGATGCCTCCTAGTGAGATGCCTTTTAATGAGATACTTCTACATGAGATGCTTCTTCTCGGTGAAATACCTCTATGTCGAGGAGAGGGGGGACGCCCCTGATCCTTGTCGGGGAGAGGGGGGACGCCCCTGATCCTCGCCGGCAACGAGGAGGTCATCGATTATCTCAAGACACTGGGAAGAGCAAGAAACAAATAACGAGGCTGAGCCCGAGGCCCTCATCAATTAGCCTCAAGATCGCACTAGAGATGAAAGGAGAGAAGCCAAAGTAGTTAAAGATCAAAATGAGCTCAAGACCTCAATATCTTATTACATGTGCAACAAAGGGAAGCCTATTATGACATTGAAGAAGCTAAGTGGTCTCGCTTAGCGTTGGTGAGGCCAAGTGCCCCGGGATAGCAATGATGATGCCAAGTGCCCCGGGATAGCGATGATGAGGCCAAGTGCCTCGGGATAGCATGATGAGGCCAAGTCCCCCCGGATAGCGTTGATGAGGCCAAGTGCCTTGGCACAACAACGAAGAATACAAGTACTTTGGGATAGCGTTGAAGAAATCAAGTACAAGTGCTCTGGGATAGCGTTGGAGAGCCCAAATGCCTTGGGACAACATTGATGAGGCCAAGTATCCCGGGATAGCGTGATGAGGCCAAGTGCCCTGGGATAGCGTGTGATGAGGCCAAGTGCTCTGAGATAGCGTAATGAGGCCAAGTGCCCCCGGCTAGCGTTGATGAGGCCAAGTGCCTTGGGACAACAGTGAAGACTACAAGTGCTCTGGGATAGCGTTGAAGGAGTCAAGTATGCTTATAGCGGGATCACATCAAATTCCTTTCATTATAAATGGTGTCAACTCCAAATAATACAAGAAGATTGCTGAAACACTTTGATTCCTCATCACATCTACAATGATAATGAGGACTCGGGGGGTAGTGGCATTACATAAACACCTCTTCTAGCAGGGCATTTGAAAATTTTCAAGACAAGGCCAGCACCTAGCGTAGCGAGGCCGTACCTAACATTGTGAGGCATCATCTAGCATTGCGAGGCTACACCTAGCGTTGTGAGGCCGCAAGCCCGATATCTTACAATGCAAGGCCACTTTACCTCATTGGTGATGATGGGTCAATCCGTAAGACTAAAAAATGTGGAGCTATCTCAAGGCATGTGTTAAAGTCAGTCTATAAGCAAATAAGAGCATATGAAGACTCAATTAGCTATCCCAAAGCACTTGGGAAAATTCAAAATTACTAGTTTTCAAAGATGCAAGGCCCACCAGCTACATATGCGAGGTGGGGCTAGAGCCAGCAATATGGATTATGTGAGGTTGCGAGGAGGAGGCCTCTCAACATGTGAGGCTGCGAGGAGGAGGCCTCTCAACATATGAGGCTGCGAGGAGGAGGCCTCTCAACATGTGAGGCTGCTAGGAGGAGGCTTCTCAACATATGAGGCTGCGAGGAGGAGGCCTCTCAACATATGAGGCTGCTAGGATGAGGCTTCTCAACATATGAGGTTGCAAAGAGGCCTCGCAACATAGGAGGCTATGAGGAGTCCTCTTATTATATCAGAAAGAGAATACCTCTCCACATATAAGGAGTCCTCTCATCATAATAATAAGGAGTAAGCTCGGAGGAGAGTCCTCTCATCATATTCTAAGAAGAACTTGAAGACACAAGTGAAAGCATGAGCTCATATATTAGCTAAACAGAAGACATATTTAACAATTCATGACTGCAAGGCCCTATGGGGCCGCCTCTCAAAGTCTCTATGGGATCACATCGCGCTTGGAAGGACCCCTCGAGGTCATAATCACTTACATGTACTTTGCTTCGCATCAATTGGAAGGCATCACTTTACTTGATTTCACATTGCATTCATAATGGCAATATGGAATCGGGGGGTAGTTGTTATGCCCGAATCTCGGCATAGATCCTAAACAGGCTCAAACGACTATACAAGGGGCCCACCTCTCTTAATGGGCTCAACCACCTCTCTTAATGGGCTCAATTATCTACTAATTAATGGGCTTAAATATGGAAGAAGGATCAACAAGGCGTGAGTCCCGATCAGGGATCGCCTCACCTTTATCTCATCATATTATTTGAAGACAATCTCTCGAAGACATGATCCCGCCCTAGGGGTCGCCTCACTATGATCTCCTAATGCTACTCAAGGCGTCCTCTCATGCCAACGATAAAGGAAAATGGGGTCTCACACTAGGCCTCAAAGGGCTCTCACGCTAGGCCTCCAAGGGATCTCACGCTAGGCCTCTAGGCGTCTCACGCTAGGCCTCTAGGCATCTCATGCTAACCCGGCCTCGAGGTCGCATCTACAGGGCCACCTCGCTACAGGGCCACCTCGCTACAGGGCCGCCTCGCTACAGGGCCACCTCTAGCAACAAGGCCACCTCGCTACAGGAGCACCTTGTCTATTCTCTCATGCTAGGCCTCTGCGCCTCTCACGCTAGGCCTTTGCACCTCTCATGCTACTCAGCCTCGGGGTTGCATCTACCGGGGTCGCTACCCGGGGATCGCTTCGTCAGGCTCCCGTCAAGGGATCGCTTCACACATAACCTCCACAGTGGGGTCACATCTACAAACTAAAACGAGATCACTATCTCTTCTTCTCTGGAAGGCTCATAGCCAGACCCCTCG
Source organism: Kitagawia praeruptora (assembly GCA_037693485.1). NCBI lineage: Eukaryota > Viridiplantae > Streptophyta > Magnoliopsida > Apiales > Apiaceae > Kitagawia > Kitagawia praeruptora. The sequence goes on along the minus strand of CM075345.1, from coordinate 150,360,573 downwards.
AGGTCTCATGAGCAGCTGGACACAAGGGATCGCTTCGCATGGCCTGATCCCTCGAGGTCGCATGCAAGGCTCTTGTTGCTTCTCTGCTGGCCAATTCTATCCGTTCGAGACTATGGGCTTCCACATCTGGGCCATGGATCACGGATAGGGTTGATGACTTACTGCCACGTCAGCCCTAAACGAATGGGCTTGGACTTTGGCTATCTCTTAAAACCCTAGCCCGCCTAGGTGACTTGTTCTCCAAGAACTACGTATGGCTTGATCCCTATAAATAGGGTACGTAGGCCTCTTGTTTGGATACGCCTCAGCTCACCCCTGACTATCTATCAACAAGATCAGCCACAAACAAACACCAATCTCCTCCCGTGTTCTTCGTGTTCTTAGCAAAATATCCGTATTTTGCTCCGTGATTCCAGCAACCTCCAATTTCGTGTTGTAACGAAATTCTCCCTACAACAGGTATTGAATCGTTAAGAAAAATATTATTTATGAACATATTTGCGAATAATTCTTGAACATGTCTAACGAGCCACTACTTATCATGAACGTTTCATGAATATTAGTTCATGAACACCTTAAATTTTTTTTTTCTAAATTTTTTTTTATTTATGCATCAACATAAAAAGAAAGTACAGGGATAAATACTTGGAAAAATTAGAAACGTGCTTCTAATTAATATTGTAGACTTATCAACGAGTGGAATTTGGATCAAATTTAGTTAATACATAATCAATTAACCATATAATTTATAATGTAACATATATTATAATTTAATTATTTAAATAAAAATAATATATAAATTCAACAAAAGAAAATAATATATAGACAAAATAAACTTTCATATTATTTCGTAAACATTGACATATACAATTATTTAGTAGTTATTATGAATTCAACAAAACTTGTGAAATATTAATAAGTTTGTTTACGAGCATATATCGAATTTGTACGTAAATTCATTCATGAACCATGATTAATTGTATTAACGAATTTGTTCACGGACTATATAATAGAACTTATTCACAAACTTTTGAACAAAATTATGTTTTATTTAAGTTCAACTCATCACTACTAGAAATATGTCACATTTTTTAACACAAACAGATGTCTTCGCGTGTGATGTTAAAAGTCTGGAGTATTAGACATCGGTTTTTCACCGATGTCTAATACATATTTATACATCGCTTTTAAGTGTATTTCTGATGTCTTTGCCCTGAATCTATTACTAGTTTATAAAATTTTGTAATATTGGCAACTTCAATATTGTTTTATTATCAAGGTTAGAGCCAGTTAAACATGTAACACACAAGTTAGAAATAGACATTGACATCGATAACTATTACAGTAACGATGTCTAAGAGGTAATTTATCATCAGTTCAAATGTAGGACCGATGTTAAAGATACTCTTAGACATCACATTTATTAGAGTATTCGATGTAAACTAGTTAATTTTTTTACGAATGATACCTTTCACATCGGTTTATTATTTATACCTGTTGTTGTATTTTGTATTAACATCGGTTTTCAAAATTAAGCAATGTTTTATGCCCTTATTAACATCGATCGGTTTTAGTTACTGAATTTGATGACCTGTACATTTAACATCGGAGTTAAAAACAACACCAATGTCTTTGTTGCTTTGTAAGTCGTCCGACTCTTGGTCGCCCACTAAGAAGTAAAACACAAAATAAAAATTAGCACAAAACTGATCCTAAACAGTCCTATACCATGCCCCCAATTAGACTTAGACAATTCATAAATTAATAGGCATACCTTAGTAGTAAAAGAAATTTCCTCATCCAAAATGATATCTTTCATGTAGTACCGCATGACGACATAACCACATTCAACCCCACCAGGTTGTTTCGGAGATCCCTATTCCAATAATAATAATATAAGTCAAAATCCCAAAAAATTGAAACTTAATAGACAGTAATAATAAAAATTAAAATGCAAAATACTTACTAAAAGATTCTTTATTTTACAAGGTTTATTTCCCCTTCCAGTTTCAGAATTGTAAGATTTAAGTGCCCTGCATAAAAGAATGACACATTGTTAATATATTTAAATTTTATAAGTCTGAAAATAATTAATATATTTACATCAAAATCTACAAGCAGTCGGGATGGGAATATATTACTCTGATAAAACTTTTTCCAATTCGTCAAAATGCACGGGATGAGGCAAAGGATTCAGAAGGTAAATATCACCATCCCATATTATAACCAAAATCCAATGGTAGCTGTATTACAAGTCAGAATTTTATTACAAGTCAGAATGTTCAAATTTGACCTAAATATAATAATTACTAAAATAGACATAAATACAAAGGCTTAATTATGATTATGCGGCAAGAAGTATAAACGACTGTGATTACCCTCTCTCAAACGACTAACAACATAACTTTTAAATTCATCGTTCAAATGATATGTCGCTCAAGGATCGAAAAAGTCATACAGGACTACATTATCATTCTTTCGATTCTTCTGAATTTCAGTTTGCAAGTGCCTATATGGGAGAAAATTTCAGTTTGCAAGTGCCTACAACATCCTTGTGGAATATGAAAAATTAAAAGAACGAAAAAAAATTAATTACGCCATATAAGCAGATATGGTAGCTTGTCCGATCATGTCAAACTCTAACAAGGCTTTTAAATTCTCATGCAATATATAAATTATCTTCTCAACTCCAAACACGTCGGAATCACATGGAATTGGTACTGATGCTCCATTATCTTTCATTGTTGTTATCACATTATAATTGTACAAAAACTTGTAATCACCGGGCATATTCTTATTCAGCTTCATTTTATTCAAGAAGCCCTGATTTCTCCGCTCATTTCTTGGCTTTGATTGAACCTCTACCTTTTTCTTTTTCTACAAATAATTAAGAAGAAAAAGAGTATTTTTCTGTAATGACATTTTTATGTAAGCAATAAGACATGTAAAAAATAGAGATATTATATAATTAAAATACCGTCATGTTTAGGAAGATGATCAAATCGCGAGGCCATGCCAAGTGAGAGCCAACAGCTTCACTAATAAACTTTATTTCACCGGCTATAGGCACGGGAACCAATGCATCTGGCTTGATGTGTCCGTCGACCGACACACGAACTTTATTTCTCCAGATTTGTTGAAGAAACAAAGAAAATGAAAATTTAGGGTTTTAATTGAAGGAAAATTGAAAGAAAAGAAAGTTAATTGAAAGAAAACGAAGTTCAATCAGAGTTTTAATTGAAAGGAAAGCTTGGGTTACGTTTGATGAAGAAAGGAATTACCACAGAGAGAGAGAGACGAGAGATAGGTTGTTTTGATTTGGGGATCGAGAGAGGAGAGATAGGGTTTGTTTTGTTTTAGTGATTTTTGTTTTAATGAATTTGGTTATGTTCTAAGATGGGCGGGAGGGGAAATTATGTTTTAGGGGGGGGGGGGGACTAATTGTGTAGAAAAAGTTTTAAGGGGGAAAAAGATGGGAGGGTCGTAGTTAGAATTTTTTAAAAAGAGTTTTAACATCGCTTTAAATGACAATCGATGTCTAAGTCGTTAGATAGAATTTTTTTAAAAATTTTAGACATCACTTTCAAAGTAAAACTGATGTCTGATTTATAAAAGACATCGATTTTAAAATTACCGATGTAAGAAAGGTTTTTAACATCGGTGGCATTTTGAACCGTTGTCTTAAGTGCGATATCTAATCCTGTTTTTTTAGTAATGCATTTATTAACAAACCTCAAAATAATTATGTTCATATTTGACTTATTTATAAATTAAATGATCAAATTCGAATCAAATTTTTTCGTACCACACTATTCATGAACATATCAATTTATTTACTGCCCTAATTGTAATTCACGTCCGAATAATTTTTTGGGAGCTTACTGCTTACATGATACATCTGACTTTTTTAGGTTTTCTCGCATTTCTATCTGTCTCTAAAATCTGAATTGCATCTAGGGCTTCTTTATTGGGGAGTTGTAACAACTCCATGTACGTCTGCACTTTTTTAAACACACCCTCGTGCCTCCTTAATAATTCAGCAATAGGCCACAACCGGATGACCCACCTAATTAATTTTAGACTTATCCGCTTAAAATTTTAACTATTTTGTTGGGTAATCAATGATCTATTTTTTCACAAATGAGTTCAAATGATTTTTTTTCCACAACTTAATCCAATATATTTCTTAGACATGATAAAATTTAACCACATTTACTGTTGTGCCCAGAATTAATTTTGATGGATAAAATTTGGGTCCGGATCCTCTGTCCCCTTATTCCGTGTCCCTTTTATGTCCACTGCTCTTTTTAATACAAAATGAGTGCTCCTGCGGGGTCCATTTTAATAAATAATAAAAATGGACTCCACAAGAATATTTTTTTTTGTATTAAAAACAACAGGGGACACAAAGGAGACACGAAGAAGGGGACAGAGGATCCGAACTCATAAAATTTAGACCTGTAAATATTCCAGGCTCGATCAGTCCGAAAGGGTGAAAATCATTTTGGAGGTCCAAATTACGCTGATGTTAATTACCTCGTGGGAATTTATTGGAGAGATTTGAATAGGCCAGGTGAGCCTGTCACCGGATGAGGTTTAGGTAATTATAAGAAGTTCTGTGATGTGCATAGCAACCTCTTAGACCCATGTTTGTCAGTAAGGATTATAACTCCAGGATAATAATTATATTATATTAATTTTATCATTTGTAATTTTTAGAATTAAATCTTTTAAATTATTTTATTTCATGTTTATTTTGAAATATTAAGTTTAGGATGAGACTATAATTCATTTAAAAAATTTAATTTTTTAAAGTATATCATCCCATATTTGTTTTGAGGGATAACCTATATATTGGACTATTATTAAATAAATTTTTAATCCTATATTTGTTTTAAGAGTGATTATAGTGAAGGGACTTTAAAAAATATGACTTGTAAGAGAAGATTAAATGATACCTCTTCCAACCAAGTATTAGAGAACATTATAACCCTATCCCTTTTCCCTTATACCAATCAAACAAACATGAGATTACTATTTTTAATAAAGACTATTTTAAAGGATTATAATTCTCAATTTAATCCAAGTAAATTTTTACAAACAAACATGTGATTGTAATTTTTAACTTCCAACAAATTTTCTTTTTTTTTTTCCCTTTAAAGAGCCTTAAAATATTCTTGGCTAAGAGGTAACTATACTTGCACGAAAGGATTTTTAGGAGAAAATATCCAAAATAGCACAAATTTAGGATTGAATATCCAAAAACAGCATCTTGGCCCTCAAATAGCACAAACATAACGTGTATAGAGAATGCGGTAAGGAGAACGCATGTAGCACAGGCAATTATGCTGTTAACTAATAACAGTTGCATTTTTCTTTTCTTTTTGGTTCAACAATTTAACAATTTCATTTTGTGTTTTAAAAATTTTCCAAATGATGATTTAAAAATATTCTATTTCTTAATTAAAAATTTTCAATTTTATCTATATTTCTTTACGGGTTTAACAGTTAACTTTTGGGGTTCAATAATTTCATTTGGATTTTAGAAATATTTAGAAAGACGAATAAACTGTATACATACTTAGGCTTTAGGATTTAGGGTCCTCGTTTTTAAAAAATCGGGGCTGGGGTTCAATAATTTCGCTGGGGTTCAATAATTTCATTTGGATTTGAGAAATATTTAGAATGACGAATAAACCGTATACATACTTAGGGTTTAGGATTTAGGGTCATGGTTTTTAAAAAATCGGGGCTTGTCCCTGATTTTTTAAAAATCAAACCGTTAGACTCAATAAAAAAATACAATTTGAAATGGATATTTGATTATAAGTTTTTTAATAGTGTTTGCAAATATATATTTAGTAAAAATTAAATAAAAATATTTAACACCATTGTTAACACAAAATCACGCAAGTGTACGTGGTCACAAGTAATACAGATAGAAATCAAATTCGTTCCACAGAGATCTGTTTTTGGTTTTAAATCAGTCGATGTACCTATGCAACAATGTATGGTTTTCACTCACTGCTAAGACAAATAACAAATTGAGGGTTTTAATTAACTAAGTTAAACTAAGATGCAAATTATCAACCTAATAATTAAGAATTAATGAGAATTAAATCCGATTTACTTATATGAGAATAAACATGGGATCCTAACTTCATTAAATATTTTGCTTAGATCTGACGCCTTTAATCACTATGTGCAATGAGTATGATATCTGATCGGATAACACGAAACAAGTACACGCTACCTGTCAGCATACGTATACCAAATTACCCTTACATCCACAAAAGAGATAGAAGATGAATAGACACCAATTATGCTTGACCCTATATGTCTATAGAATTTGAAAACATAACGGTTGAAGGACAAGTTATCCATAAAGATCACATAGGGCAATATAAGTATTTTCATCTTATACTACGAATCATATTGATAAACAATTATGAACCTATGCTAGCATGGCAAGTTCTAAATCTCAAGATCCATTTTCACTTCACAAGAGATTAACAGATTACATGTTAGCTATGCATCTAACAATTAAGCACAACCATACGAGGATATCAGATATACATCACACGCAGATCTTTAAAGGATCAAGATACTAAAGCTCCATAAATAAATCCATAATTAGAATCCCATGACAACGATTAGTTCATAATTGAACCGTTCGTCACCATGGGATTTGATGAAAACATGATATAAAACAAGGTATGAATAAAAGTAATAATGATATTAATAAAACGAAGAGTTGAGAAAATAAATCTAGAATTTAGAATTCGCCTAAGAAAAGAATACAAAAGATGAAGTAGATCTAGATTCGTTGCTTGTCACGATCGTTGAATTCTTCTCCCATTTTCTCCCTTGCAAAGCTTAGCTATATATGTAATTCTAAATAATGAGATGATATTACAATGATACAATGTGTTTATATAGGCCCTAGAAGTCTTGCCCAACAAGAAAAACCCAAAAATACCAAAAAGATTCAAAACAGGAAAGAATTCTAGACTTTTTAGGAGACAACTCGTGCTGGATAGATTGCCCTTGAGGCCGCATCCTGAGATTCTGAGGCCGCGGCCTGGAGTCAATTCTGCCCGAGTTAATTTTTGGCTCGTTTCTTCGTTTTCGCTCCGCTTTGTCTCATTCATTTTGCGTAAATTGCCGTTTTTCCATTCCCTTGACTTAATATCTTCATACTATCATAGAGATCAACTCCATTCTTCATTCCAAACTCAACTTAGACTCCAAGATCAATGAAAAGCGCACATCCTAACCAATAGTTACAATCCTGCACATCTACACAAAACACATCAAAATTACAACAAACTTAAGTCCAAGACAATCAATTTAAGCCAAATTGAAGCGATCCAAGTGGATATAAAATCCACTTATCACACCCCCAAACTTAAACCGGTGCTTGTCCTCAAGCATAAACAACTAAAACTGACTAACTAGTACCACTTCCGTAGGTGATCACGGTTGCATTTGGCATATGCAACAAGCCCTTTAAACCCCTAGGCAGCCCTAGTGGACGAGTAAGGTCTCGTGAGGGCCTATCTCGTGAGGGCCTATAGCGAATGTACCCACAAAATCCATCTATCTAAACAATGCAATGCAACTAAATGAAAATGCAACGATCCCTTTCAAACTAACCAAACCAACTAGCAAGCAAATATCTCAAAGAATGCAACTAAATCCAAATAGAGCTCGACTAAGTCCCCGTACACTAACAATACATGAACAGAAACGTGCGTGTGTGCGATGCTCATCAGAAATACTCCCAAAACTAGATCAAAATCATACATATTATTCGCCAAGACAATCACAAGTTTATAAATAGAATAGATTGTAGACACTTCATAACTTAGAAACACCTCCATCCTCATTCAAGCTAGCCAGGAATTCATGCTTTATTACTACACTACGACACATAATACTATACACAATACGCATGCTTATTTAACCGTGAGACCCCAAAAGGCTTATACAATAATACTTATGTAGCGAGTGTTAGGTCAGCAATCCCAAACCACAAGGGCTTTAGGTTACTAGGACTAAGTCCCCTCAGACTTAATTACTCGAGTATTAAAGAGCTCACTCGTGGTTAATTTTGCATTTAACAATTAAACTATTGATTTTTTTCCCATGCAATCTGGAATGAGAATTCTCATTTCCAACCCTAGACTACTCATATAAATATGAGCCGGCTACTAGCCATTTGACACCTAGCCATTATTTGACAAATATTTACAACTAGCATGAAATCCATGATTTCCCCCAAACTTAGACTTTAGTGCTCCTACGCCATCAAGAGAATAACGAAAATTCTAAATATAATCAGGTGATTAAATCTAAAACAACCAAACAAGCATGACCTCAACCTAGCCCAAAAGCAAACGATGAGTCTGTGAAATTATTGTGTTTCTAAAACATGCAAGTCAATTTCGTAGGAACTATAAATCAACCCTCTACTCATCATTACCACACTCAATTAGACATCTACCTACCAATCAGAATCAGCTCGTCCTAAGGGATCATGAAATATGCATGCCATTAAAATGCAACTAAAATGAACTCATATGGTATACAAAAATAAAAAAACAGAATGTCCTATATGAAACAAACGTAGATAACATAAACAAGCATGCATGAATTACCACTACTATGCAAAACATGATATCCTATATGAACACATAATACAACAACAAGTACTAATCCCCCAAACCACCCCCAGACTTAAAATATTCAATGTCCGCATTGAATGGAAGTAAATAAAAGGGATAGAAAAATGTACCTACTCTGACTAGGACCGGATTAGCCAGCCAATCCGGATAATACGACTCCTTAATCAATCCAACCTCTAGAAGTCTATCAACCTCTTCTTTCAATGCTACAACTCTCTCTCCACTTACCGGTCGATGCTTCTGGCGAATTCCCTTCTTGGTGGGATCTATATTTAGTCGATGACACATGATTTCCGGGTCAATCCCCACCATATAAGCATGACTCCAGGCAAAAACATCCAGATTATTCAGGAGAAAATTAGTGAGCATCCCTCTTTTCTCGAAATTCAACTGAGACCCGATTTTCAAAACCTTAATCGGATCCTTCTCGTCTACTAATATTGAGATTGTATCCTCTGCAGGTCCAGTCTTTTCAACCAACTGTGGAGTTCTAGGATCTAGATCAGAATCAAAACTTCGAGGGTCCTCAACTAACACCTCATCCTTGGAGGGCACATCCTCTTCAAGAGGGAAGTCTTCCTCAACAAGGGTGTGCACCAAACCTTCAAGCAACATCCGTCTTCCTTCAACCTGCTCCCCTTTAAGGTTAACAGAGATAACCTCCTCCGAGTCTTCCTCGATCTCTTCTAGAATTCCTTCTTGCAAATTGTCAAGTATTAATGGAATGTTCTCCCTCACTACCTCTTCAGGTTCTTGGACAAGATAATGAACTTTAATCTCTCCTAGAGTAAGATTCATCTCTCTTTCTGAACTTCTCTCTCTCAGGGCGTGCCCTCCACCTTGCTACTTTCTAAATCCCTTGATCGCCTTGTGATAGCAATCTCTTGAATCATGCTGAGATCCTCGTATAGTTCCTACACCATTGGGTGTGGGAAATTTCATTGCAAGATGATATATAAAGGTTACAACCTTCATTTCTTTTAACAGAGGGCGCCCAATCAATGCATTGTGAGATGACTCTACATTCAAAATCATAAAGTCCATCATTTGGGTCACAGAAAGAACTCCTTCACCGAGGGTTACTTGTAGTTTGATGGTTCCCATGACTTTCACAGATTCGCCAGAAAAACCGTATATCCAACCACTATCTGGAATCATATCCTTATCTGGATGTCCCAACTTCTTATAAGTACTGTAGTATAGGATATTCACGGAACATCCATTGTCGACAAGAACCCGGTGTACGTTCTTGGAACCAATCTGGATTGCTACCACCAAAGCATCATTATGAGGATGATGCACCCATCTAGCTTCTTTCTCAGTGAAAGTAATATCCACACATTCCCCCTTAAATAATTTGGGCGGCCTAAACTCCAAGCTGTTCACATTAGTGAGGGTTGGTACTTTACCTTCCTTGCATATCTCTCCAAAGCATGGTTACTATCTCCCACCAAGTGTCGTCCTCCAAATATTGTATGAATACTACCTTCTCTAACAAATTTCTTCTCCTCAGGCTTATCATTATTCCGGAGGGCGCGTCCTCCATCCTTTCTATCCGGATTCTCCTTGTGATTTTTCACTTCTCTGACAATCCACTCAGTCAAGAATCCCTCTTTGATCAGGTCTTCAATTTCATCCTTCAATTGCCGACATTCGTAAGTGTTATGTCCTGAGGACTCATGAAACTCACAGTATTTCTTTTCATATCTACTTTGCCAAGAAGTTAATGGCTCTGGCTTCCTGAAGAATCCCTTATCTTTATTTACTTCAAAGATATGCTCAATAGAGGCAGCCAAAGGAGTATAGTTGCTTTCCCTTCTATCATAGGTGTAGGTATCTGGAGGTCACCAATTCCACCCAACTTTAGTGGAATTCACATGATTAGCACCGATCCAAGTACGGAGTGTGGGACTCATGGACTGATCTTTCCTCTTGTTAACTCTTCCTTTACAATTTCCCTGACTGTCTATTTTTCGATTATCTACCAAGGATTGTTCTACAGTCTTGAAAGACTCAGCCTGCGCAAATACATCGGCCAAAGTAGGTGGATCACGTCCTTGAAGATGCTTCCAAAAATAATTTCTTACTGACAATCTAGCTATTAAGAAGCTTTTGAGCGTTTCATCAGTTGCTCCTCTCACCAGGGTAGATTCCGAATTGAATCTCTTGAAGTAAGATTGTAAACTTTCTCCTTCCCTCTGCTTAATGTTATCCAGGAGGAGCATACTTCACTGCCGCATAGAACTTGGTTAAAAATAGATTCCTCATCACCTGCCACGATGTAATTACTCCTGGCCCAAGCTTCTGAAACCACTATTGCGTACTCTCCCTAAATGTTGCCGCCAACAAAAGGCATCTGGCTAAATCAGTCACCTGATAGACATCCATTTCGATATCAAACCGCCCAAAGAATTCCACAGGGTCAGCATTTCCATGAAAGCGTAAGTCATTAGTCATAGACCGGTACCCTGTAGGGAGTTGTGCTTCTCTTACTTCAACTGAGAATGGAGAAGATGTTGGCACCGTAGCAGATATTCTCCCTCCATCCAGGTGAATAAGAAGTTTTTTCAAGCCATCCACATTAAAGGTTCCCACTCCGGGAATATTCTGGATATTTGGTTGTGCCACAGTCTGAGTACACCCCGGGGGTGGAGGCGGAGGTGGAGCTACTGTCTGAGTGCCTCCTTGAACCCCTGCTTGTGGTTGAACCACAACGTCCTCTTGAGTTTGAGTTTGAGTTTTTTGACCCTTAGGATTTCCATGAGGTTGTGAATTCCCTTGAGAACCTCTCTGATGCGGTTCTCCTGAGTGAGGGGGTGTGTCCTCGACCTAGACTCACTAGAGGTACTTGAGGGAATTTGATGGATAAGGGGGGATTTTCCACCTGAGGGTGTGCCCTGATTACGGGGACGCCCATTTCCTTGGTACAACTCCATTCTTCAATCACCGTCATCACGATTTCCTCTTCTTTCAGTGTTACCACGATGAGGAACTTGTTCAGATCCAAGGGGCCGCGAACTGTTGTGAACAGGGGGCGCACGCTGTGGATTATCATTCCGAGCAAGGGCTCGCTCATGTCCAAGGGGCCTCGACCTGTTGTCAGGGCGCGCGCGCTGTGGATCATGACTCTGTGGAAGGGCTCGCTCATGTCCAAGGGGCCTCGACCTGTTGTCAGGGGGCACGCACTGTGGATCATGGGGCCTCGATTCCAAATATTTGTTTTTCCTCTAATGCTCGAGGAGTACCATCCTCAAATCATCATCATTAAGCCTTATCCCGATGCGTTCTTTCAAGCTGGCAAAATCTCTCCTCTCTCTTGCCATCTGCTCTTCATCCCCCCTTGAATCTCACTAGGGGTGCGCCCTGAACGGTGGGGATGAGGGCGCGCCCTCTCTTGAGGATTCGACAACCTGCGCTCAGAATTATCTTCACTAGGATGTTCAACAATTGGATCAAAATAATCTAACCTTCGAGGAGTGACCAGCTGAAATCTCCTTTCCTGATTTTCCTCCCTCTTTCAGGAATCTTCCTCGATCTGAGGGGATTTCCCTGATCGGCGATGATTTCGTGGGATACTCCGAGATTTTCTCCTAGATCCTTGCTCCTCCTCCACGGAACTCAATCTTGCCCTGAAATTATTTATGGCATCTCCCATGCGATACAGCTATTCCATTAATGACGCGTTGCTAATAAGAACGGGCGGCTGTCCTCCGGCGGCTACTGGAGTTCCATGGTGGTGTGGGAGAGATTTCCTCCGAAACATAAGCTTCATCACGAACTTGGTTACCCCCCCGGCTATCTTCAGAATCATAATCATCTCCTTCGTTAAAACCTCCATGCTGATTGTGAGACATCTTTTCCTCCTAAGATTCAGATCTCGATTGGCTCCCCTCCTTCTAGCGCCAATTTGTTGACGGAGGAGTTTTGGAACAACAAAATTTGAGGGACTTCGCCGGAAACAAGATCTACAACGGTGGTTCTTTTCTGAAAAGAGTTGTAGTGTGTGGTGGCTGTTTGTAATTGGTGGCTGAGATTGATAGGGTTAGTGGCGGCTATTTCAGAACTCTTGACTTCCAACCCCTCAATCGGCCTACGTACCCCGGTATTTATAGGGGATCAAGCCATACGTAGTTCTTGGAGAACAAGAAACCTAAATGGGGTTGGATATCGGTCCAGCATCCGGAATGTTCTACTATGAGGCCTAACCACAAAAGGCCCAAGGCTCATCCAAGATCTCAAGACTTCACGAATATAGAAACTTCCCCCATCGAGGACTAGTCCTATTCGCTACAAGCTATTTCTTGATTTCAACGTACCCTGGTATTTATATGGGATCAAGCCATACGTAGTTCTTGGAGAACAAGAAACCTAAATGGGCTTGGATATCGGTCCAGCATCCGAATGTTCTACTATGAGGCCTAACCACAAAAGGCCCAAGGCTCATCCAAGATCTCAAGACTTCATGAATATGGAAACTTCCCCCATCGAGGACTAGTCCTATTCGCTACAAGCTATTTCTTGATTTCAAGGATTCAGGTAAAGCCATGGTTTACCCCAAGTGCAGAATGCATCCCTATCCCCCGAATGAGAAGCACCCACCAGATAGCAGGACAGGTGATCCGTAGCTTTTGGGTGCAAAGTACGGATTACTCCAAAGACCCCCAATGAGAGTGCGCCCATTGAGTGCAGGAACAGAGCTCCAAAGCACACACCAGAGAGAGACCAATCTTTGCACCGAGGAGAACATGCCCTCAATGTATAAGAAAGATCCCTAAATCTAGGAAAACCCCTATAGGCCTTCTACGACGGACATCCCCCTCCTGAGATACGACAGGAGGGAATTCTTCAATAACTCTTGGAAAACCAACCTTAGTAGAATTCCACATCATGTTGCACCATCTAGGGCGCGCCCTAATTATTGAAAGGATGAGGGTGCGGCCTAATTGATCTCCATCTTACCAAATCCCTAATTTATCCTAGAATTCCCCAAATTGAACCCATCATCAACCCAAATCCATCTTAAAATACTCGAATCGAATTTTGGCTATAACAGATACATATAGGAACATGATTAAATATAATTTTTTTATACAAAATTTACAAATTTTTATAACTTAAATTCAACATCATTTTGTTGAATATACATATAATTAAATTCTTAGTAACTTTGGTAACTTTGGGATTTATTAATACCAAATTAGGTTATAAAAATATGAATTTCATTTGTTTTATATAAATAATTTACCAATACCAAATTAGGTTATCAAATATGAATTTCATTTGGTTAATATAGGTATTTAAAATATATTACATAATTCACAACAATTCTTTTAGGTGTACAAATATGAATTATTATTAATTTTCTATATTTTCTTAGCTAAACCAATGTGAAATTATTTAATATATTTTAATTTAATATAAATATAATTATTGTTCAACAAATAATGTTGAATTCAATTTATATACTTGTTGAATATCCTTTATAAAAGAAATTCAATTTTTCATAAAATATATGATAAATGTTTTATTAATGAATTATAAAAATGTTTTTATTATATATTATATGTATTCAATAAAATTTTAGTTATTATTTAATAAGTGATGTTGAACCCAAACTTGAACACAAAAAAATTGTGAGTTTGTATTTGAAATTCTTTTACTAAAAATTACCCATATATGTATATGTGAATAAAATTTAATAGTGTAAGATATAATTGAAATTATTATATTGGATTTGTAAACAACTTACAACTTGCACCGGTATTATACATAGGGTCCTGGTCCCTGACAATCGATATTATACATAGGGTCCTGGTCCCTGACAATCGATTGTCAGACACCAGTTATTTAACAATCTTCTTCTAAGTCGTTGGATCAACGATCCAACGGCCCCCTGGATTACAGAAAAATTTTCCTGTCTGCTATAATTTTCCACGGATAGGCTAATTGCCTGTCCGCTATAATTTTCCGTGGATAGGTTCTATCCTCACTAGTACAAAATTGATCTTTTACGTCGCCTCTTATACGTCGATTCTGGCCAAAGGCGACGTATAAAGCAGTTATATACGCCGGTTCCGCCTAAAGGCGACGTATAAAGTAGTTATATACGTCGGTTCGAAAAAAAGCCGACGTATAAGGTCATATTATACGTCGGTTAAGGAAAATGCGACGTATATAATGCTACTTTATACGTCGGTTGAGTAAAAGGCGACGTATATAATGCTACTTTATACGTCGGTTGAGAAAAGGCGACGTATATAATGCTACTTTATACGTCGGTTGAGTAAAAGGTGACGTATATAATGCTACTTTATACGTCGGTTGAGAAAAGGCAACGTATATAATGCTACTTTATACGTCGGTTAAGAAAAGTCGACGTATATAATGCTACTATATACGTCGGTCGAGGAAAAGGCGACGTATATAATGATACTATATACGTCGGTTGAGGAAAAGGCGACGTATATAATGCTATTATATACGTCGGTTGAGTAAAAGACGACGTATATAATGCTATTATATATATTGATTTTTTTTTTGGCGGACATATAAAACCTTTAAAGAAAAATGAAATTTAATTAATAAGGTACTTAGTCCAGGAAATAATAAAATTGTAATACAACAACACGTATATGTGTGTGCTCTTCTCTCTTACGCGGCGCTGTTCATAGAAACCCTAGCAGTTGAATCCCAAATTCCTTTCAAATTGTTAAATTTTCATGGATTTCAACTGCAGCTTCGTGTTCTATGTATCAAAACCTTTTGTTTCATATCAAAATCTCTCCATAAAAATCCCAAATTCGACAAATCTCGAAAATCCTAATTCGCCTCTCTTTCAATTCATTCATTTCGATGATTTATTTGGAAAGCGAAAGGGTTGTTTAATTCATTCATCCAGGGTTTCACTCTATCCCGGTACTTCGTAGTTACGAGAAGTTTTCAGATTTGTTTAAAAGATATATCATGCTTCGATTTCAGGTATGTATCCCTAATTTGGGCTTTTTACTCATAATATAGGGTTTCGTTCAATTTGGGGCTTTACATATATGTATTGGAATTAAGTAGTTTTTATGTGTATACTTTACTTATATGATTTGGGACTGTCTGATTCTGTTGTTTTAAATTAAAGTTTATGTTTACTGGTGAAGAATCAAGTCAACTCTGTTTTACCGAGTTGACCAGGTGAGTCCTACGTGTCGCTCTCGATCAAGAAACGTACGAGTTCATCGTCTTGCAGGTATTATTCATTATATTTCAGTGGTTCAATGGTTATGTTCACTGGTTCATTATATTTTTATGAAGCAAGTTTTTCTAGCATGGTTATTTCAGTGTGACGACCACTGTTATTTTGTAAACACAGCAAAAGATATTATTTACCCATTTAAGAGTCCGAAAGCAATAAGCATTAGGAAAGAAGGGAGTTTTAGAATGGTAAGAAGACCAAAAATCATGGAATGTGTTGATGTATGCAAGTCCCAAGTTCAGCTCGAAGAGTGTTCTGTAAAAAACCACCTGAAGTTGTCTACATTGCCATCACTTCCATTCTCCCAGGAATCTCTTCTTTCAGAACGTTCAGATCAGAATAATACAATTGTGCTTGCAGTTGCTGGTTATAGTTACAAAGACATGCTAATGAGTTGGGTATGTAGACTGCGTCACCTGCAAATCTCTAATTATTTAGTATATGCTCTCAATCAAGAAACGTATGACTTCTCTGTCTTGTAGATATTATTCAAATTTTAGCAAGATACAGAAGAATTCTAATCTTTTTACTTGTCCGGGTTTGTTTATTTAGGGCTTGCCTATTGTCAAGGATTCATTTGCCCCATCCAACATTAGCTTTGTTGACTGCCATTTCGGTACCAATTGTTTCCAGAGTGCAACTAAAGTGAAGTCTAGAATTGTTTTCAAGATATTGAAGATGGATTACAACGTATTGCTGACTGATGTTGATATTTATTGGTTTAAGAATCCATTGTCTTTGCTTAGTTCTTTTGGTCCTGCAGTTCTTGTGGTGCAGTCTGATGAGTACAATTTAAAAGGTTTTTTCTATTTCGAACATCCTATTATTAAACTATTTACTTTAAAAGCATGGGTTATGATTTCTTATATGTTGATTGACTGAATGAGCAAGGGTATTGTCATAAACAGGGGCTCAAAATTGTCCCGGCCAATTGCACAAAAACATGTCATAATCTGAGATAAAATTCTAGCTGACCAATCCTATTAGAAGAACCTCTTTAGTTTATGATGATGGCTTTAGCATTTTGGACACTTAAATTTTAAAAGGTCTTATATGCAGGACCTATCAATTTACCTCGACGATTGAATTCTGGTTTCTATTTTGTTTGTTCTGATATTTCAACTATCAAAGCTTGGAGAAGGATAACAAGAAACCATGGTCGGATAAAGAAGATTACTCAGATGATTATATTTATATTGCCAAAGATTTCTATTTGCGTAGATGAGTCCTACGCGTCGCTATGCCAGGTGAGTCCTACGTTTCTTTCTGTATCTTTATATGTATTATGTACAATATTGCATGATCATCAAGTGGTCTGATCATATTGCATTTTACTGGCTCTTTTTATAGTTAGTATATAGAGATATTTTATACATATATGTGTGGTTTCGCTGCAGCCAAATTTTCTTTTGTGCTTGTTTATCCTGTCCAGTCTCATTACAAATCTCTGGCCTTGTTCGTGGACTGGATATTAGAATAAGTTCTTGTTGTGTTATTTATTTATTAATTTGTGTTATGTTTATTTATTTATTCTTAGCAGTTACTGTATATCTTAATTCCGAATTACTATTTTATGTTGATTATATTTTATTTTTTCCAGTGATAACTATAGAGATGGTGGCGGCCCGGCAGGAGAGTATAAAAGGAGAGATGAAGGATGGAGATTTTTTTGATGAAGCACCAGTTTTTGTTGAACTTGTGGAAGAGTAGAGTTTTAAATTTTGTTATTGCATTATCTAAGTGTTACTTGTACAATATCTCATGCATGATATGCTTGACTCGTTAGATTTAGAATTTGTGAACATTTTGGATGTATTATTTCAAGTGTATGATAGTTATTATGTTATTTAATCTATATTTGTGTTCAAATCGAATTGGGAAATTTTAATATTGTAGATTTTTCATTGTACAAAATTTTGTTTAAGCTGGTTATTTTGATTTTTTTACCAAGTTTTTTGGGTATGGGCACAGAGAAACAAAAGGTAAATATTTAACGAAAAAAGAAAAAAAAAAGAAAAAAAATATTTTTTTTAAATTTTTGGGGACAATATACGTCGGTTCCCACGAGAGCGATGTATAAAGCATAATCTATATACGTCGCCTTTTTGAACATTATACGTCGCCCTTCTTTGACATTATACGTCGTCCTTCTTTGACATTATACGTCGCCTTTTAATCGACGTATATTAATCTTTATACGTCGCTTTTTTAACTGACGTAAAAGACTCGTGACTTTATACGTCGTCCCTCTATACGTCGCCATTTAACCGACGTATAAGACCTATTTAACCGACGTAAAAAGCCAATTTTGTACTAGTGCCTATCCGCGGAAAATTATAGCGGACAAACAATTTTTTTTTGTAATCCAGGGAATGTTGTCCAACGGTTTAGAAGCAAATTATTAAATAAATGGTCCTGACAATCGATTGTCAGGGACGAGCACCCTTATACATACGTGCAATGTAATTTAATAATACTCATAATTTTTTAAGATAAAAATATGAATGTAACAGTGATATATCTTAAATGAGTATGCTGGGTCTAAGGATGCCCTCAGGTAACACCCCTGAGGTTAAAAAAATATAGTAGTAAATTAGAGTATTTTTGTAAATGTAAGGGATGAATCTTATATTTACAAAAATACCCTTGCGAGGCCACATGATTTATAAGTACAAATTTATTTTAATCTCATGGTATTACCAAAGTATGTCCTCAGTCCCATTATTCTCATCTTAAATATATTGAAATTTTGAAATTCAATGCATGCGTGTATATATAAGGAATTGAGGACAGATAAATAAGTTGGATCCTTTCAAATTTCGAAGATGGACGGGGCTGTTTCATAACATGCATGTGAGAGTCTGGATAAATGGAAAAAGTAATTTTAAACTTTTTCCTTTAATTATCAAAATCAAAATTAATGATGTAAATTAAGATTCATGCAAATAACAAATTCAATATAAGATTAAAAATTTGTAAGACACCCTCAATGTTTTTATTAAATGATAATGCATGGATATTAAGAATATTTAAGTGAATACAATAATATATATAAATATAATAAAATTAAGAGAAGGCTGAAAAAGAAAATTATATTTATCGAAAAAAGTTATGTGTGTACCCCACTCTCTTCCAGAAACTTTTTCCGGAAAGAAAAGAAAAGAAAAGAAAGTTAAAGATTTGATTTCTTTATCTTGTTTTCAAAAGATTTTTGTAGAAATAGAAGAAACGATTTCTAAAATTTTGGAAAGAAGATACTTTTGTATTCTTCAAAATCTTTTTCTCACTTTTAGAAAAATTTAGAAAGAAAATTAAATAACCCATTTTCTATTATTTTCTTTTCTTTTATTAATTCGGGAACACAGTGTAAAGGCCTAAACTACACCATCCACAATTTTACAATTAATATGAAAGCAAAATCATTTAAATAAAACAAAAGAGATAATAAGAATTTACTAAAAAAAAAAAAGAGATAATAAGAAAGTTGAATGAACAAGATGACAATGGAGACGATGGTTGGATTTCAAATTGATTAACGACATTGATAATGCAAATTTAACTGAAATTTCACAATAAAAATGTTCCCAAGAATCAGACTAGACATTAGGACAATTTACAATTGCTTTAATTTTATGTGAAATGTCGATATATACTATCACTGTTCTAAAAATCCCCGATTCAACCGACTAATCCCCGATTAATCTTCTGGAAGGTAGCCAACCGATTCGATTTTTGAAATTCGATTAATCCTGTTAATTTATTTAAAATGATATGTCTAATTGTAAATTAGACTAATAAATTAACTTTTATTATAATATCCGATTAATGCTCCGATTAATCCGTCCGATTAATCTCCGCCAACCCGATTAGGCGCTAGGCGGTACCCCAACCGCATGGACCGCCTAGCAATTTCTGGAACACTGTATACTATTAATGTTAGGCTTTCGGTCTCTGGCAAACGTATGTCAGGAACGTGTTACATAATACACACAATTTTTCAGGCATTGGATCAAGTCATCAACGATCAAGATTAAAACAAAAAGTTTAGTAGGTACCGCAGAAAGTTTCTGCAATACGTGTAAACTCATCCGTACCTGTTATGCCCAGATTTGGGCATCATAGTTATCATGATTTGATTGGCTAAATTAAAGGTCCATAATCTATGATGGGCCTAGAAGATGGAAATTGGGTCATCAGAGCCCATTATTGGAATCAGCCCAACATGCCTTGATTATAATGTTTCTACTGCGAGGCCACCTCGCTAAATGTCACCTCGCGAGAGGCCGCCTTGTTACATGAGCATCTCACTAGTGGTTCTCATCAAGGGATCGCTTCACTTCTATTATCATATCTACATTGGGACCGTTATTTCACTTACTGCTGGAAGACTTATGGCCAGATCTAGGGTCGCATGAGTAGCTGGATACATAGGGTCGCTTCGCATGGCCAGATCCCTCGAGGTCGCATGCAAGGTCGTTCTCTACTGGTCAATTCTATCCATTCGAGACTATGGGCTTCCACATCTGGGCCATAGATCATGGATAGGTCTGATGATTTATTGCCACGTCAGCCCTAAACGAGTGGGCTTGGACTTTGGTTTATCTCCTAAAACCCTAGCCCGCCTAGGTATCTTGTTCTCCAAG